>CM068962.1:44890783-44907996 GCA_035128595.1 Eptatretus atami
CCAGCTCACCTTTGTCTTTTTCCTCATTGGTCCAGCATGGTTCGAATCCAGGTTTAGCCAGATCTTTGTTCCCAACGGTCCGTTCCTTCTCGCCGGTACATCTTTGGCAGTGTCGCTCGGCTGCATCCGATCCGGAAAGGTTATCCGATCCGGTAGAGTGATCCGGTTCGGACAAGGCATACCAAGGGTGTGGTTCCCCAGTGGTTAAACTGCGTGGTTAATTCGGTAACCCGATTCCATAGGCGGGAGGACCCTAGGTCACGTGGTTGAGTTATTGGCGTCCACGGTCGGTTACCGCGCATCACGAATTATCATGAGCGACGGCCTACAATTCCGGGGAGTCTGGTGGGAGACAGCGTAACTCCCCCACCTAGCGGTCATTCTCGCCACCGACCCCGGCCGCAACAATATTATATATATATATATATATATATATATATATATATAGTGTGTTGTACTCTTTTATTCGCATCATGTTGGATTTTAAGTACTTCATTATATCCATTCTTGATTAGTTATTTAAAGTGTTCATCTTCAGCATGAAAAAGAGTAGAGATGAAAAAAAAAATCTTAAACTCAAACAAAAATGATTTTGTTGTTGTTTCGCACATGTACACAACTGTGCACTTGCACTTTTATGATGTCGTATGAAGTCCATTACTATCATGATTTCATGTTGATTCAAGGTGGAAAGAATACCTTAAGGTCACATCTGAAAAATGTAAATACAAAACATTATATGCTTTGCAAAAACAATAACTTTTCTTTCATTTTCAAATTTTTAGCAATGGAAGAATGGTGGCTGTGAAGTGGATAAAGCAACGGAACTTTACCCTCACAAAAACTATTCGTGAAGAAGTTAAACAAGTCAGGTATCCACCACAAACAACCTATTATTGACTGTTTTTAAACACATGGATAGGTGCATTGTTATTCTGGAGCTTACCAGCATGCACAGCAGATCAAATTTAGTATTTCTCAAATACATTGTCCATTTATTCAGTTTCTGCTGATGGAGTTTTCACCATGACATTAATTCCGGAAACTGACACTCATGAGGACATCGGGAATGACATTCTGATCTCATTTATATCATATTTGCTCCACAATATAATACCATTCACATCTCCTTGTGACTGTGTCTTTCGAGGTTCTTCACGATAAATTGTTTCACAGCAGCGATCACAGGATAACTCAACAGCACAACTAAACTCCATAAACTACAACATTAGAGAAGTAATTTTAAAGTTCATAAGTCATTATTTTTTTAAAGTTATTTTTCAACCCAAGAAAGCTCCATGATGTTCCACTAGCTTTTTCTAATGCAAGGTGGTTCCTCCAAGCATTGACGACTTGTTCATAAAAGTTGAAGTTTTTTTTTTCAATTCAGTTTGTAGCATTTTGGCAGCGCCACCTTTTCCTGAAAAGAAACAAACATTTTAGAGCCCCTCCCAAATTTTGTGAAGGTATCAAGAGTGAACCACAATGTGTGGACTGGCATAACATGTATACCAGACCAGGTAGAGCAGGTAGATTACTCCCTCCCTGAAGATCATTGATGAACCAACTGTATTTTTTTACTAACAGTCCAATCGGAATGTGCAATGTTCCTGAGACTAGCTTGATTTTACAAACCTAAGAATCCAATCTTCTACCATATAAAACACAATGTGTGTTTGTGCATTTGTTTGTGTGATGTCTGTCCCCCTTCAATAGGACTATTTAAGGAGGGTTTTAAATGCCAATCTTTTTACACGACTGTATGTTCACTTCGGTCTATTTTTTGCCAGGATAAAAAAACGCGAAAAACAGTTTCATTTACATAGTCATTATGTCTCTTTTGGAAATGTAGACAGTGACTTGCAACTGGGCCTTAATGGCGGTGTACAGAAAAGTTTAAAAAAAACAAAAAAAACAAACAATAAAGACAATGCGCAGGGAGGTGAAATTCTCTGCACGTGATGTGTAACGCGCACAGACTAAAACGGGTGTTCATTTATATACGTGCAATGTCTAATAAATGAAGAAGATATAAGCACACCTGACACAAGGCCGAGGCTTCAGGCTTTGGCACACTCATGAGGCTGTACCCTCAAAATGAAAGGTCCCGGAAGATAAAGAAAATAGGGTAACATTTGTACATGTAGTGTTTTAAAATCACGCTTTTCCTTGCTACAAAACATCATATCTTCCAGTCTCTGAATATTTCGAATAAAATAATTCCAACCCGCCATTTTTGACGGGCTTTTCTACTCGTCCTTAATAAATACTGCTGCCATCATCTTCCTACAACCTCTGGGATGGTCGTCCAATATCCTTACCACTAAAGTCACCACCATACACACAATGCATAATGGGTAAAATTAACCATCATGGTTCACATAATGACCTTTGGATGTGTGCAGGGAGATGGAACACCCTAACCTGTGCCGGTTCATTGGTGGGGTGGTGGAGCCACCACACATAGCAGTATTGAGTGAGTTTTGCCCGAAGGGGAGCCTTCATGATGTACTACTGAATGAAGATATCCCACTTAATTGGGGCTTCAGGTAGGATGAAGGTCTTACATGCACGTCTTTCATTCTCTCTCAATATTAATTCACTCTCGATCATTTTAAAAAACATATGGCAAAGTTTGCATCAAAGGTTCTGTTTTTTTCAACCTCACACAAGATTTTCCTTCGCGACGGACGTGGCACGTGGAATGGCATTTCTTCATCAACATCACCTCATTCATGGGCACCTCAAGTCCACGAACTGTGTTATTGATGACCGTTGGGCTTGCAAAGTCACAGGTATCATTGAAATGCCAAAAATACTGAAATCAATTATTTTTTTGTTACCAAGCTGGATGTAATCTGCTCTTTCTTGATTTAATACGATCTTGTTATTTACAGAGGAAAATTCATACCTATAAAAATTATTCATACAATTAAGGAATGATCAAACAGAGAGGAAACACAATGGCATAATTTCAACAGAATCATAGAGTGTACATCTAATTTGATGAACAGTTTTGACATCTCTGCATTGTGCCAAAAATGGTTGTTTAGCACTCTTCCCCGTCCATCATATTAAATGTAAATACAGTAACTAACTAGAGGGGGAGCACTCGGGAGAGTGCTAAACCTCCGCCGCAATACTGCTGGGTCACTCAAGTGAACCTTATATCTTATTCATTAAATATGATGTCAACAGTGCTGACAGAGTTATAGTTCTTTTCTCCAATATTTTTTTGGGGGGGGGGGGGGTTGGAAATCACTTAAAACATGTAGAAATGCAAAAAAAAAAAATTCTATATTTTTTTTGGGGGGGTAACAATTTCTTTTTTGGGGGGGGTTGGAAATCACTTAAAACATGTAAAATGCAAAAAAAAAAAAATTTTTCTCTAACAATTTTTTTTGGGGGGGGGGGGGGGGACCAAGTCCAAAATTTAATGGCATGATCCTTGGACCATACGTAACCCCCCACCAAGTTTCGTCGAAATCCGTCAGGAGTTTTTCCGTAATACTGTTCACAAACAAACAAACAAACAAACAAACAGAAAGGGTGAAAACAGTAACCTCCATCCATCTTCGAAGATGGCGGAGGTTAACTAGAAACGGTGCTCAAGTAGAGCGCATACCTCCGCTGGGCTGAACAGTTTACGTTTTGTATCCCACTGATAGGCCAGCTCTGGAATCGGACCTGAACCAAAATCGAGTCTGCTTGTTCTTGTCACCTACCCAACTCATCCACCTAGTTTTTTTCATAACTCGTCCACAACTTTTTGAAATATCGTGCTATATATCGTTTTTGGCCCGATCTCTCAATGGTGAAGATTCACTTTTTAAATCTTAGTGTCTGAATGCGGATCTTCACCAAAATCTAATCACTTCGTCCCTGTCACACACACAACCTGGCCACCAAGTTGCATCCAAATCCATCCACAACTGTTTGAGATATCATGTTATATATATATATATATATTGTTGTTCCTCCTTCATATGCAACACAAGGCTGGGGGTAGCATCATTGGCTGAGGGTGCAGCTGATCCAATGCCCCTACTTCCAGTACACTGGTACTCATTTCACTGACCACAGAAGAATAATAGGCTGAGTCAACCCCACCTGGTGTTAATTCAACAGCCGGCAGTGGATTGAACTCAGGACCCAAAGATCCCAGGCCAGCCTCCCTAACCACGAAGCCAACACCAGGCTTCTATATATCATTTTAGCCTTATCTCTCAATGGTGAAGAATCACTTTTTTTAAATCCTAGTATCCGGATCCGGATATTAACCAAGATCTAAACAATTCACCCTTGTCACACACTCAACCTGTCCACCACATCTCGTCCGAATCCTTCCACAACTTTTTGAGATATCCTGCTCACAGAAAAACAAACAGGGATGAAAACATAACCTCCATACACCGTCGATAGCGGAGGTAAAAATCATGCAACCATATTTGCTCACATACAAATATACATTATCAATAAAGTATTTTGTTTATTTTAACTCTAAAACCCACGCACAATACCTTATTGCGGATTCAAAACTGGCAGAATTTTCTCTCTCTCTCTCCTCTCTCCTCTCTCTCTCCTTCTTCTCTCTTCTTCTCTCTTCTCTTCCCTCTTCTCTCTCTCCTTCTCTCTCCTCTCTTCTCTTCTCTCTCTCTCTCTCTTCTCTCTCTCTCTCCTTCTCTCTCTCTCCTTCTCTCCTTTCACACACACACACACACACACACACACACACACACACAGCTAAGCACACAGGTGAGACAAAGAGAAATAATGAGTATTACCTGTCCAACTTCCTTCTCCTTTTCTCCTCTCCTCCAAGACCTCACGCTCTACAATCCCACTCCACACCCAAACTTTCTGACCCTTCCTTTCTCAAATGTATTCATTTAAATATATCTTCCCAACTTTCATAAGTTAGTTGTAAATGGATACTGACTAGAATATAGGAAACACCATAGTTATCAGTGGTGTATACATTGCGTGACTATTTGCATGACTTGAGTTGCATAATCTACCAAATACGCGACTCATGTCACACAAACCTTTCTGTGGCTCTGCAAATGTTTTGAGTGATGTGTGAGGTTTAACACAAAGGACAAGTGGCACAATCTCTGGACAAACAACAACTTTGCTACAAAAAATATAAAAAAAAGACCTGGTGACTGATCGGGCAAAAGGGCCTCCAGGTTTTAAACAGTGGTCTGCGCTTAACGGGATCCGTACTCTACATACAACGACATCACACCACCTTCACAAATGGAATTTCAGAGACAGCCCAACGTGTGACTGTGGTCATCCAGATTGGACTATTCATCACATTGTGAATGGGTGTCACCTATGAAAACGTGATGGAGGATTTAAGAAAATTCACCGAACAACAGACAGCGCTGTGACGTGGTTGTCTAACTTCGACTTAGATCTGTGAGCTGCAATTTGTCATACGCAAGATTAGTGGTGTATAGAGGATAAGATAGACTGGGGATGCAAGATCAAAGATTATAAGGAAGGTCACTTTTTCATTCTATATCTGTGATATAAACAAAATCAAAAATCATTGGAAAGACCATTAAAAGAGCTTCACTTGACATCGACATCAGCAATTCATCTTAACTTTTAAGAAGACATATTGAATTTTATGTGATTATGAACCAAATCGTTTAGAAAATATGAACCAAAGAGTTGGAAAAAAATTCAAATGTCACAACTCAAGAATAATTAAATTAGCAAGTTGAAATTTTGTATGAAACATAAATTGTATAATTTTTATCTAATATGCAAGATTCAAATGCAATTGAAGAGCATAAGGTGTTTGACTATGTGGAAGTGATTCTTTAACTTCTACTTTCCCCTATACTCACCCAATACTTCACATGAATAGACTATGGTTTGAAGATGTACAAAAAGGAAGATGTGGTGGAATATGTGAGCACCTATCAGCAGCAGCTGGAGAAGATATACCTGCCCCCTGAAATGCTCATGAATGAACATGCTGAGGCGGTGCCGGCCACAGATGTGTACAGGTGGGTGATTTAAGTTACAGGAATGTACTCACCGAAAAGTTTTCAGGGACATTTAACTGCCATTCTGTGAATATGATGTGACCACTGAGATTAGGTGGCTGGAGAGGAATGTTCAACAAAGGATGCTGTGATATTGTGAGCAGAGCCCTACAAGCGAATTAGTCATGCTTTAAAATTTAATCATCATGGAAAGATGCGATCTTGGCATAACCAAAAGTCACAAGAAGAGAAACAAAGGTATCAGACAAAACAAAATTCCTTTTAGGCCGGGGGGCCAGTGAGCCCCCCCCCCCCCCACCCCCACCACAGCACAATTTTTCATGGGTACCAAATGATTTACTAAGAATCAACTGAATAGAAAACGAAAATGTTCACAGAAAGTAACTCATTTTCACTTCATCAAATTGAGCCGTTTCCATGGCAACCTATCGAAATTGAACGACAGTGCCTGGAGTAGTAAATCGAGCGCATCTTGCCAAATATTTTAAGATAGAATCACAAAACTGGTGCCATCATAGAGGCCATGCATTCCCCCCCCCCCTTTATCATATATTGTTGTTATGTTAATTGGCTCATTTGCATTTTCATGAATATTCATTAAATTTAGAAATTTTGCTTAAAATCTGAAAACTCTCGACTTCAAAACTCATCAGAATTTATAGGAGAGGTTTATTCAAATCAAAATCTGCACCAATGCGTTCCAAAATTCAAGGCACTTACCACGATGCCCATTTTGTTACTCTTGAATATGAACACGTAGATCACTGAGCTGAAAACATAATGCCTGCCACGGCCACCTTCAAAAACTGTTATTTGCTTTCTTTGTGTTTGGTCAGAGGGAGAGGGCTGGTGTCTTCTATCCTATCACTCATTATCCCAATCTTCTAGCCTTCCACTCAAAATGACAAAAAAAAAAAAACTCAAAACAATTTAAAAAAATCAATGAAAAGAGCTTCATTTGACATCAACATCCGGATCTGGATACTGCCTCAGCCACGCAGCCATGCTTCCAGAAATGATGCAATCAGCAGCCACAGGCTACGTACGAAACAACAACAACAACAACAACAACTGCTTTTGAGGGTTTGTCTTCACACTTCTCCTTGATCATGAACAGTCTCAAATCCTCCACTTCTCCAAACCTTGTTGTGCCACACACTGCACACGTGAACTCTTCAAGCTCAGTTATCAGGTCCTGCGGCATGTTCCAAGAATGCTCCAGTCTGGCAAGAGCTGGTGCAAACCTTGGCATCTTCTCCAGAGTTTTGATGGGTTTGATTTTCCTTTTCCCCTTAAATGCACATGTTGTGTCACATCCACTGTGTGCAAGGAGAGCTCGAAGCGCTCCTGTGTGTAGGCTCATGCAGGTTCCGTCATGTTGATTAGCTTCTTATACCTCCGTCACCTAAGGTGGATGGAGGTCATGTTTTCACACCTGTCGTCTGTCTCTCTGTTTGTCTATCTGTGAGCAGGATATCTCAAAAAGTTAAGAACAAACTAATATGAAATTCGGTGGACAGGTTAGGTGTATGACAAGGACGAATTGATTTGATTTTGGTGAACATCCGGATCCGGATACTAGAAGTTTAGAAGTGATTTTTCACAGGGTTGGCAGGATGGCCTCGAGGGACACTCACCTCGAAGCAAAATCCTTTGAAGTTGTGAAAATTTGGAGTAGTCATGGACCTTCCCATTATAAAATAGTCAATTCGTATTTCAACCAAATCCTGAGCTTAAATCAATTTTGAGTTAGGCTATCTGAAAAGAAGAAGAAGAAACATTACAAATCAGATATTTTGATCAGTTAGATTTGTAGCTCAGCGATGCTTTCCAAAAGCTTCATGAGTGCTGTTGGATGTGAAATCCTCCACAGATGACTGGTGGGTATTTCATACGTTTATAAGTTTGTATCGGTAGGATATGGCAGGTAAGCAGACAGCACAGTGCCAGGCAGTTATAGGGAAAGCAAGTAGGGTTTTATGTTGTATTCAGAGGGGGGTCATTTATAAATCAAAAGAGATGGTTTTAACATTGTACAGGAATTTAGTGAGGTCATATTGAGAATATTGTGTGCAGTTCTGGTCACCACAACTCAGGAAGGACATAGCTGCCATGGAGAGGATTCAGCGCAGGGCTACGAGATTGATTCCTGGCCGAACTCGACTCAGCAATGAGAAGCGGCTGAAGCAGACAGGGCTTTATACACTAGAAAGGAGGCGGTTACGAGGAGATATGATAGAGATGTTCAAGATAATGAAAGAGATAGACATTATAGATGCAGAGGAATTATTCAGCAAAGTAGACAGTGATATGACCAGGGGCCATAGCCTGAGAGTAAAGAAGAGGAGAGTTAAGACGGTAGTAAGGCAGGAGTCTTTTACTCAGAGAGTAGTTAATGCATGGAATGGTCTCCCTGGAAAGGTAGTGACAGCAGAAACCGTGGATAAATTTAAATCGAAATTAGATAGGTACCTGGAAGTTATGGAGATAGAGGGGTATGGGGATGTTGGCAAGACTTTTAGGTAGTTTGAGCATTAATGGGTGATTGTATCTGTGTGGTGTTACTTGTGGGGGTCTCTTCACGGGTTGTTGTGTGGTTGATGTTGTGTGTTTTTTGCCTAAGAACCATCTTTGCCCATGTCCCCTCCCCTGGAAAGAAAAAAAACGACAAAAAAGTACAAAACAAAAAAAAACACATTTTGCATTTTTCTCGTTTTGATCTGGTGTTGATAAATTGGTCTGGTGTTGATGTGGTGCAGGCATGGTGGGCCGAATGGCCTCCTCCTGCGTCTAATTTCCTTGTGTGTCTTGGTAGAATTGGTAGAATTTTTGGAGGATTTGTGTTATATTAAACCTGTGGAGTGTCCGTGCCATCCCCATGTAAGAAGTCTTCACACTTCCTGAGAAAACACTAAACAGTATGCTTTTTCTGATTAAACGAAGCTGGCGCCCCAATGTGCTTGGCAGGCTTTACAGCCAGCAAACAGTTCAACACCAAAAAATGAATTATTATTCTAATTATTATTGTCATTATTCTTAATGTATCGATCGTACATCTATACTAATAAAAGGGTGTGTGTGTGTGTGTGTGTGTGTGTTTGTGTGTGTGCTTCGTTGATTGGTATCTACATCTGTGGGTTTCAGAATGTGGAATGGAGTCCTCCAAGGGTGGGCTCAAAGTATCCACCCTCATTTCGGTAAGGGGTCACGATTCACGGAGCCCAAGCTGTGAAGTTTTCTGTTCTCAAAGTTTTGTGCCGAGGGCTCTCTTCATGATCGTTACTGAGCCCAGGACGGCTTCCAACTGCCGTTCGTTTGAAGAAATATGTTTTTTTTAAAAATATGGCTGCTGAATCACGTGACCGATTACATCCTCAAAAAAAAAATAGTGGACCATTTTATCCCTAGATGACCCTCCACATATGCAATTATGACATCATAATGAAGGCACCTATGATGTCATAAAAATACCACATTCATTCCCCATGACAAATACTTGCTAGGTGCCACTTGTCCACCTATGGCTTGGGGAACACTTGTGTGAAGTTTGCCCTCGATTTGTCCAGCTGTTCTGGAAAATATTTTTATAGGTTTTCAGGTAAATGCTATATGGCTGCCAAACCATGTGACTAATGACATCATATGTGTGAACATTTTGTTCCTCATGGACAGGCAGTCTCTGTTTCACCTCCTGAAAACCTCCTGAAAACAGTCATACATGTAAAGTTTCGCCTCAATCTGTTCAGCCACTTCAGAAAAAAAGATTTTTGAAGGTTTTATTTTTTTCAAAAAAAAAACATTTAGCTGGCCGAATCATGTGACCAATGACATCATGAATTTTTTTTCTGTGGACCATTTTATCCTGAGATGACCCTCAAAAATTTTCAAACTGATCGCATGTGGCGTTCTGCATATGCAATTATGAGTCATAACGAGGGCCCCTATGACATCATAAAAAACCACACTCATTTCCCATGAGAAGATCTTGCCATGTGCCAAGTTTCAAGTTTTTTCCTTGGTGCGGTTTCAGAGATACAGAGGTCCAAAGTTTTCCATTTTTCCAATATGGCTGTCACACCACGTGACCTATGACGTCATAATTATCATTAAACACATTCTACATGAGTAGTTTTTGACCGATGGTGAAAATTTCGTCTCAATCTGACAAGCGGTGATTGCGGAGAAAAACACAAAAGTTCTGTGCGAACAAACAGACAAACAAACGGACCCAAATGCAATCCACTCTCCGTCGGCGAGGGCAGCAAGGACTGTCTGTAGTTTTTTTTTGTTTGTTTTACATTCTCTTTTGTTTCATTTCAGTTGGAATACTTAGGTCATGTCTAAGCTGCTTCATCTTCTTTTCCAACCAGAATATCCAATGTGGAGTTTGTCATCAGGTCACTTTTTCCATTGCATCCTATTGTTTCTTTCCAGTTTCTTCCAAAAAATTGCTTCCGCCACCGAAGGTGGATGGTGGACGCCACTGTCTGTCTGTCTGTCTGTCTGTCTGTCTGTCTGTCTGTCTGTCTGTCTGTCGGTTTGTTTGTTTGTTTGTTTGTTTGTGTGTGCAAGATATCTCAAAATGTTATGGACGGATTTGGATGAAATGTAGTGGACAGGTTGGGTGTGTGACAAGTATGAGTTTATTCGATGTTGGTGAAGATCTGGATCTGGATCCGGATACTAGAATTTTTAAAGTGAATCTTCATCATTGAGAAATAGGGTCAAACATGATATACAGCATGATATCTCAAAACGTTTTGGACAGATTATGACTAAACTTGCTGGATGAGTTGGATAGGTGACAAAAACAAGCTGATTAGGTTTGAGCTAAGATCCAAGATACGGAACCGGCCTGTCAGTGGGACACAAAATGTAAACTGTTCAGCCTGGTGGAGGTATGCACTTTACAGGGTGCCGTTCTAGTTTGTTGTTTTTGCAGTGGAATATATTTTGTTGTATGGTTGTTTGTTCCTGTGTTCCTGCAGTAACAGTTTGTTCCTGTGTTCCTGTGTTCCTGCAGCTTGTTCCTGTGTTCCTGTGTTCCTGCAGTTTGTTCCTGTGTTATTTGTGGCTTGTCTGTATGGTATAAGTGCACTTACTTTGACTATAACTTATTTCAATACCTTTTTATTCTTCATTGTAAGTATTGGAACTTGTGATCGATCCGAGATGTACTGAATATTTTCCTTTATTTTGTAATTTATCGCTTCTTTTTTTTTCATCATTTCGGCTTATCCAAATGGCTCCTCAGGCACAATTAATAACAGATAATCCCGAGGGGGTTGTTCCCCCTCGGGGTTATCTGCTTGTGCTGTTCTTGGTTGAGAATTTTCATTACTCACTTATCATTTCTTACTACCTCCAGTATCCTTTTCTCTTTGTTTTGAGCTTCAAATTCTTTTTTTATCTCTTTTCTTTCAATGACTTGACCAAAAACCTTTTCTTTCTCATCACCATTTATTGATCTTGTAAGTCATTCTTCTGGAACTTTTGTATTCGGCTGATGACTTGAATTTCTTCCTTGATTATGGTGTTACTTGGTTCTGATTAAATTGATAATAATTATCTCAGACTTCCTTATTTTCTCTTGTTCATAATCATTTTATGGTCATTTTGGCAACTGGAGGAGCTTGGGACAATCTTCTTTCGGATCATTCAGGAGGTACAAATACAGTCATCCAGGTAAGCAGCTTTAGCTATACGAAGCATAACCTGATGCCAGAAACCTGCTTTTCACATTGTGATCCTGGTAACCAATTGCAAGCATATTCCTTGTTGATTCAGATGGTGACATATCCGGTACTGACGTTTTCCCCTTTTTTTTTGGTTTTACCATAATAGGTATGTTGTGGAACTGCTTTTCATCTGACCTCTACGCACTGAGTTTTCACATAAGCTCCTGGCAGGATAGCTGTCTAGGTCGTTAATGTTATTGTTGTAATTATACCTTTATGTCAGATGTACGTTTTGCTAAACACACGATCCAATTTCCAATGTGATGTGCTGCTGTTTCATTTCACTTCCTCAGTTATGGAGTCATCCTCGTGGAAATTGCGACAAGAATGGATGCCATACCGGTACTATTTTGTTTTCATGGAAATTCTCATTCAATGCAGTTGGAAAAAGTGAAGTAGATTACGGAGATTGATGTATCGTTGGAAGATAGTTGGGTCATTTGAAGAGTGTGTAGAGGTTATATTCAGTAATGGAGATGGTGAAATTGCTAACTTAACCCACTGCTTTATCTAACTTTCTTCATACAATAAGCTTATTTTACCCTCAAACAAACAGCTCTAAATTGGTATGTCACAAATGATCTCCTGTACTTATTCAAGTCAAGTGGAAAATTACATTCCCTCAAAGATAATGACAATATACAGTACGTTGTTCGTGCATTGGATGCAGATAGGTTTAGACATTGAGCGAACAGATGTCTGCTGGAGACCACCTCTTCCTGATCTTTGTGCTGGAAAGGCAGAAAATGACTGTCCAAACCCTGGGGAATATATTGAGGTGAGGAATTAATCTACCAATTGAAGCTATAGTGGAAACAGTGTGTAGGGCAACACTCAACCGGGAGGGTTTGAACGGCGGAGACAGAAAACAACAATTGTACTGTACTTAATTTGAGAATGTGTTTTCAACCATCCACCAATGTTACTTGTTAACTGCATTGTAAAGTAAAACACACCAAACTATCCCACTCTCCTGTATTTACGATGCAGCTTATCCGTAAGTGCTGGACTTCTTACGCAGTGCATCGACCCAGCTTCGAACAGGTCAAGAAACTTCTATGCAATATAAACCCCAACAAGGAGAGCCCGGTGGACATGATGATGAACCTGGTAAGAGGGATACTCAACTGCCAGAAAAAAAAAATGGAAAATGAAAGTAAGGTTGGAGTTGGGTTTCATGTTCCGTGATCGTTAGCATTTGGGTTAGAGTTTAGAGAGAGAATTTGTGTGAAGTACGCATTCAGGTTGTGGTTAGAATTGGGGTTAGGATTCTGGTTGGCATTAAAATTTGGGTTGGTGTTACATTTGGCATTTAGGTTATAGTTAGCATGAGAACTAGTGTTTTGATTTGAGTTCTATCAGAAAAATAGCATTACGGAGCATGTAGCACATAATTAATAAGTTACCTTTGCCACCAAGGTTGAAGGAGGTTATGTTTTTACCACTGTCTGTCTGTCTGTCTGTCTGACTGGGTGCAGGATATCTCAAAAAGTTGTGGACGGGTATGGATGAAATTTTGTAGACAGGTTGGATGTGTGACAAGGAGAAACTGATTAGATTTTAGTGAAGATCTGGATCTGGATACGAGAATTGTTTAATTTTTAAAGTGATTCTTCATCATTGAGAGATAGAGCCAAAAAACGAGATATAGCATGATATTTCAAAAAGGTATTGGGCCTGATATGTTCTCGTGGATTTTGCATTAAGAGGCGGAGGCATGAGCTCTACTGAGTGCCCTTCCAGTATTTTCTGTTTTCAGAAATCAACTGTTAATATGGATTATGAAACGTGGAGGATCAAAAGTGCTGAAGCTATAATCGGCATGCAATTGTCATTTTTCCGCACTTTTCTGCAGTGATGACATGCCATGCGTAAGTTGCGCCACAGTGACTTGGCCATTAATCCTATCCAGGTTCAGACTGATGACTCCATCTTTGCTATTTGCTTCTCTGACCTCCTTCTGATGACTTAAATGTTAAATATGTTCTTTCATTTGATTAACTCCATTGGTTGTCGCTCATCACATTCATTACTGTTCTTTGGTTTTATTTTTGTCATTTGTCGTGAAAGATTTGATTAATATAGTTGAGCAGGAAGATGGGGTCTCCAGGCACCCGGTTGATATATTTTTCTCACTTACTTTTTTGTAATCCTCAAGGTGTCTAGTAAATGAATTTTCACGTTCCCATCACAAAATATTGTCCAAAGCTTTCGCCTGCAGCCTGATGGAGTACTGCTCTCCCATCTGGGCTGGTGCTCCCACCTCTCACCTTTCTTAGCTTCACGCTGTGGAACCAAGGCATTTAGGATCATTGGTATCTCCCGCGATGAGGCTGAGTCTTTGGGTCTCTCACTCTCTACCGCAGGCAGGTCGGTGGTCTTTCTGTCTTCTTCCGTCTTCTCTCTGGTCTCGCCCCCCCCCACTTGTCTGTGATATGCTCCCCTCCCCCCCCCCCCCCATATATCTGCAGAGTGCTCAAGTCCGCCAGCAACCCCCTTCTGGTAAAACTACCAAACTCAAGAATCACAGCTCACCTTCACTCTTTCATTCCTCTTTTTCCCACCTTTGGAACAAACTCCCACACTCTCTTCAATCCCACTCTTCCCTCCAGGTCTTCAAAACCGCTGTTCACCACCACCTCTTATCTTCCCCATCCAAAACCATGATCTTTTCTACCCCCGCTAATCCACCCCAAACCCACCTCCTTTCAAATTCCCTGCTTTCCTTCCTGAAAGTCCGTCATGTAAGGACCTGAAAGTCCCTGTCGTGTCCATCTTGTTTACACTGTGTACCCCACCCCATCCCTCTCCCTTCCACAGATCTTCTCACGTCACTGCTCCCCACTGTTTTTTCCTTCCCTCTCCCACTCCTCTTGTCTCCTGCTCCCCTTGTTGTATGTTCTGTGTGTTAGCTCTCATATGAGCCTCGAAAGTGTATACAAAAAAGGGGTCCGTTTGGCGGTCATCTTGTATTTCCGACGAAAATCGACAATCGGCTTAACTTTTGAATTAGACATCATGCAGAGACAAATGACCCCATTTTTCAGTGTAACTTTGGCATTAGGAATCGATTGAGATGGTTATTTTCATGATTTAAACAAGTTGGATGTATTTAAACTCGAAAAATATGAAAAAAGTCAGTGTAATTTACACCCAAAATCTTGCAAATTATCTATCAACATACATACTAAACTATAGGACTCCCATGAAGTCCGGACTCAACTAAAATTGCCAGCGATTAGGGAAAAGTAACAAAATATGAGTGCAATAAAGCACAATAAGAAGGAAACTATTCTACTGCTATTCTCATCTTGCACAATAGGACAAGCTACAGAAGCAGTAAGCAATGTCACTTTTTTCATCGCACTGCTGTATATCTAGTCATCATCATTAAGAAGCTCATCATAGATGATCATGAAAGTACTGATGAAAGTACTGCAGATCATACTGAAGATGAATTTTATTTGAAGTAAAGTTTTACTTTATAAATATGAATAGTATACTAGATCTTGAGCATCTTGAATTCCCTGATTCTCCATATGACAAATTTGAGAATTGTCCTGCATGTGATAAAGTGGGATTCAAAAGCCCATAAACAATGTATATTCTGTGTAATTATTTTCCAATTAATGAAAACAAAAAGTATAAAAAGGAATATAACTGTTTCAAAATTATAACAAAAATGAATTACTTTACAAGATTAATAAGAGAAATGAATGTTAAGTATGAGGATGAGAATACACTTTTCCTTAGAAGAGAAGAGACTGAACAAATGGCGGTAATGTTTCATGGATTGATGATCTATATTAGTAACGATTGCCATTTTCAGGGAAATATCAACACAAGATATTGTTTCAATAAAATAATGGATTATCTTGAAATTAAACCTGAACTCAGGATAAAACATAGTTTCTTAAAAAGGCAAAATAATTGATACAATTTATTTTCTAAATATATAAATGAATGATTTTTTTACCGATTTGGGAAAATAAGATAAAATTTAACAACCATAAAAATCTTCCAAATTCATTGAGATTCCTCATAGTGGGTTCAAGAGGATGTGGAAAAACCGGCCTGCTTTTGAAGGTGCTCCTTACTCCCAACTTTTTAGATTTTTGTAATTAATAATTTTCACAAAGTCAAGTTTCAACCTGAGTATCAACTACTCTCACAAGGTTTTAATGCAGGTCTTCAAAAAGAAAACATAATTGGTTTCTCTAAACTTCAAAACAAACAAATGATTATAACATTGAAAAATATAATACAACTATTTTGTGATACACAGAAATGTAAAAGAAATCAAAACTTAAACTTGTTTTCTAGTGATAATACGGATGATATGCCTTCACCCCAAGATTTGGATAAATCAAAAAAATCTCGTTATCTTTGATGATTGTGTTAATGAGAGAAACCAAACGGTCTATGGATAGTTATTACACAAGAGGGAGGTATTCTTCTTGTAATTATATTTATCTTAGTCAATCATACTTAAACTCCCTCGTCGCTCGATAAGAAATAATGCTAATACTTTTGTTTTATTTAAGTTAAATTCAATAAATATAAATAATTTGACAATTGTTCTACATTGTGTTGTAAAAAGAATTTGGGGAGTATATGAAACACACGACTGGAAAATATAAATACATTGTTTGAAACAAGATGAGATACTGAGGATATATTTTGAAATTTTACATACAATGACATACACAAATTATAGTTGTTATTATTTATCTTGTGGGTAAATCTGCTTCTGGAAAAACTTTCATAAGTCTAGAGTTCTTGAATAGGGAAATGAAAAGATTACATGTTTTTTTAAAAAAAAACACCTGTGATACGTATTGTATCTACAAACAACCAGAGTAATGCCGACCAGGAGAAGTAGAAGGTGAAGATCATGACTACATTTCAAAAGAGGAACATATGAAATTGAGGAACGAAGGTCAAATATTTGAGGAGGTCTCTCTTGGTACAACAAAACATTTACATTGTAAGAGTGGGTTAAAGAAACTAAAATCTGGTGGTCTTGGGTTATTAGAAAGTAATCCAGAAGGAATGAGAAATCATTAAACATCTGAGTGGTAATGGAGATTTTTATCATCCGGTTTTGATGTTGATGAAGAAACTCAACACAAAACGTATGAAAACAGAGATACAAGTATTAGTGAAGAAGAAATTACAATAAAGAGTTTGATGAAATATTTATAGAGAAATAATTTGTTTGAACACATCTACTTTAATTGATGAAGAAAAAGAAAAATTCCCCTATTGACCTTTACATTTCATGAAATTATATTTTCCAATAAATTAATGGATGCAAAAGAACAAGCAAGAATATTTAAGGAACATCAAGAGTTGGTTTCAAAAGTTTTAAAACAACAGAAAGACATAAAGAAGAAACGCAGACAGAAATTAACAGGTGAAAAAGCGTTTAAAATTTTTTCTCTTGTTTTCT
>CM068962.1:44926785-44948699 GCA_035128595.1 Eptatretus atami
TGACCTGTCCTCCACAATCACCCGACCTTAACCGAATTGAGATGGTTTGGGATGAGTTAGATCACAGATTGAAGGAAAGGCGGCCAACTAGTGCTCAGCATATGTGGGAACTCCTTCAAGACTGTTGGAAAAGCATTCCAGGTGACTACCTCATGAAGCTGGTTGAGAGAATGCCAAGAGTGTGCAAAGCTGTCATCAAGACAAAGGGTGGCTCCTTTGAAGAATCGAAAATATAAAATATATTTTGATTTGTTCAACACTTTTTTGGTTACTACATAATTCCATATGTGTTATTTCAGTTTGATGTCTTCACAATTATTCTACCATGTAGAAAATAGTAAAAAAAAATTAAGAAAAACCCTTGAATGAGTAGGTGTGTCCAAACTTTTGACTGGTACTGTATAATATACTATATATATATATATATATATATATATATATATATATATATACATATATATATATATATATATATATGAAAGACAGCCAACATTATGGCATAATTCAACTCTGGCAAACTCTCCCATTTCCTTTCTTAATGATCCTCTTGATTGCCACTCAAACTCTTGGGTCTCACTATCAGCCATTATATTTTTTTGGGCAAACCACATTTCAAAATTGGCCTCCAAGGTCTTTCCACCAATGTGCAAAATCTTTCCTTTGTGCTCATTAACTCTTATCCACATACAAGACCCTCATCTGCAGCTGGATAGAGTACTGCTCTCCCCTTTGGGCTGGCGCTCTTGCCTCACATCTTGCTCAGCTTGATACCATGGAAAAGAAGGCCTTCAAGATCATTGGAATCTCATGTGATTAAATTGAGTCTATGGGCTTATCACTTTCCCATCGCAGACAAGTTGGTGGTCTTCCTGTCTTCTGCCACCTCCTTTCTCGTCTTTCACCCTCTGCCCTTTCCGAGCTTTGTCCCCCAATCCCCCAAGCTAATGCAGTGCACATGCAGTTCACCATCGACCACCTTCTAGTGATACTCCCAAAATCCAGAATCACTGCTGACCTCCAATCATTTGTTCCTCTTTTGTCCACCTCTGGAACCAACTTACAAATTCTCTTCAATCTCATTCTTCTCTCTAGCTCTTCAAGTCAGCAGCTTTTCACCAACATCTCAGGTCATCCACAATCCAAAAGCATCATTTTTAACCCCGTCAACTACTGCCTTCCCTTCCCCCCACCGAAAGCCCACCTCCTTCCAAATTTCCAGCTTAACCTACCTGAGAGTTTGCTTCTATATCGATCTTGTCTCCCCCTGCCCCATTCTTACCCAGATCCCTTGTTTGTCCATCTCCATCTATTTTGCTCCTCAGCCCTGCCATTGGTCCCCCCTCTCTTTCTGCTATTCCTTTTGTTCTGTTGCATCATGATTTATTCTATATTCTATCTCTTCAACAAGCATTGACTTTGTAAACAAGAAAAGGTCATAAACAGGTGTGCCTTCTTTGCCTTAAACTTCTCTGTAAGTGCGATAGTAAGATCATTTTTTTTTTGTCTGGCCCAATAAGCTAATGTTAGCTGTGCAGGGTGGTATTCCAAGGCATAGTCTAATCTGTACTGACCCTCTCTTTTCCTTCCTTTCCACAAGATTCCATGGTACCTTTCTAAAAGAGTAGGCTATTGTGTGCCGGTGCCCTCTCCAAATTCAAAATTTCTGCCCTAACTTCAAGAGCACAACCACACCTCAATGATGATGCAACCAGCGGACTGAGTTCGTAATTGGATCCCAATGCATTCGCTGGATGATTAACAAATAATTTTATTGTGGATATGATGCTTGCGATGTTGTCACATAATGCATACCCGTTGTTCTTCCTAAGGCATGCTACCCAAACAAATTGCAGACGACCTGAGACAAGGCAGAACAACAAAGGCTCAAAGCTACAGCAGCACAACCATTTTCTTCAGGTTCGTAACTCGAAAAGCATTTCCTCAAGTAAAATAGTCATATTGTAGCAATAATTATAATTATAACGGGGGAACAATTCAACAAGCAGATAATTATCTGTAATTGTTTGACTTTTCCTCTCTTTCAGTGATATTGTGGGCTTCACACAGCTGTCCAGTTCCAGTACTCCCTACGAAGTCGTGACCTTTTTGAACAAGCTATACACAATCTTTGACAATATCATTGATAACTATGATGTTTATAAGGTTGAAACCATTGGTGATGCATGTAAGTTGAAAAAGGGATCGATACTACTTGTGTTGTTCAAAACAAAATGCCTTCTCAGCCAAAAAGGGATCTTTTCCCAATGTTCACCTGCAACACAGACATATGGTTGTAGACTATAGTCTATATTTTTGTGTTGCGGTATAAACGAATCCAACATGCACAATTTTTATGCCTCCACCAACGAAGTCACTGGAGACATTATGTTTTGGGGTTTTCTGTTCAGCTGTCCGTCCATGCGTCCAGCTGTCCGTCCATCTGTTTGTTTATGCCCCCATCTGTGATAGGTTTTCATTACCATGATAAGGAAGGCTGGCTTGGCAAGCGTGAGCTACCTACTTGGTAACTGAATACACCCGTGGACATCTTGACAGCACACATTACATACAAAACTGCGACAAAAGCATAGTTTTTTTTTAAGTTTTTTTTTTTTGATAGACACAGCTAAGTATATAACAATAAAAGGATGCCACTTGTTATAGGCACTGCACATGCATTTATGCCTACTCATGTATTGGGGGTGTTTGACCACTCATATTTTTCACCTCAATGCTTAAATTTTGCTTTCTCCGCCAAAGTTGGGTGAGCACATCACATGCACACACAAAACTGTAGGATTGGCTGAGTATGTGAAAAGTTTGACAGACTACCAAATCGAATTTGAATACAAACATGAAGACAGCAAACCGGAGAAGGTATCCCTAACCCACCTCGGAAATTTTTTTCCAAAGGCAGGTGCCAATAGAAGATGTCACACATTAAACCAAAACAGTAACAAATACAGCCACAACAATTGCAAAAATGACAAAAGAAAAAGAAAAATATAAAGTGAAATATCAACAGATAAACACCAACAACTGGGAGAATGATAAAAGAGCAGGGAGGTATATATATATATATATATATATATTATTATATATTTTTATCTATATATATATATGAGGCCCCGCAAGGAGGAGTGATGGAAGCGACATTTTTTAATGATATGATGATGATAGGCCGAGGATGATAGGGTAAGGGTTAAAATAGTGCGATATGGCATTAACTCCAAAATGGCCGATGTGTCCCTTACATCACTCGTCCTCACGACGCCATATATAGATATTGTTGCGAATTCGCGCGCCGCCGCGTGCGATCGGCCACGTGACTCGAATCGCGACCCCTCGCCCACCGGCCGGACAATTCAGTCGTGACCCTCTCGGACTAATGCCGGGAGCCAGTCACGGGTGGGGTTTAACCCCACCACAACCCAGTCCGCATTCCACCCGTGGCAGGTAGGGTGAATCGCCGAAAGTCGATATACCTAAGTACCCGCACGGGTAACCTACCGAGGGTTGTACCACGCCACAGGTCGACTTCGGACACAAACCGCTTAAGCGGCTCGTTCCGGTGCTACAGGGATAACCGAGCGGAGTTATCGTCGACCTTGACGGTTCCAATTAATTATCGGGCGTCTCGCGCCCACTCAAACCCTTTACGTGAAGCAAGATGAAGATCAACAAAGGAAAGGACGCAGCGAAACGGGGAACAATTCAACAAGCAAGCATTTTATTTACACACCAATTGCACACATAAGACAGCAAGTATTTATAGCAACAATAATAATTAAAGAAATGCACATATAAAAGAAGGAGTTAAAACCGATTACGCGACACACGGACCACTTCCACAATTCTACTTATTAAACACGGCGCCACACACACACGTTCACACAGAACCCAAAGAAAATGAGGAAGTCGCGACTTCCCTGCGTTCAAGCTTGGCGACCGTCCTCTGCCGTGGTCCGCGAGCTCTCTCCGCTCCACTCGACGCAGATCTCCGGCGTGCTTCGTGCCTACCCGTGCTGGCCCCTCGATGCCACGGACCGAGCACCGACGAACAGAGAGAGAGCACACGCCGAACCCAGAGAGAACCAGAGACCTGAACCAGAGAGAACCTCATGCGCCTCCGCCTCTTATACCCCCGGCGCCCCGCCCCGTTCTTGGCTCCACCCTCCTTCGAGGCGCTTCGAGAAGGGGGTGTTCCCTCTCGCTCCCCCCTCCCCCGCCATCCGGGGGGCGAGGAGAATCCGTCTTGGCGCCGGGCCAAGGAGAAAACGAGCGGGAAACGCGCGCCTCGCTGTGGGGATTTCTTCCTTCCCTCCTCGCGTTCGACGGTTTCCAACGGAAACCGTCGTGTACGTGGACCGCGGAGGATGGCGTTCGTCGGTGTGGGTAGTGGCGAAGATGGTGTGGTTGTTGTGAGAGCGGTGCTGGCGTTGTTGGAGTGGTGGCGTGGTTGGGGTTGAAGTGTGGTGGCGTTGTTGTAGTTGGTTCGAAAATAAAGCAAGAACAGAAAAACGCCTAACTCAAAGCGTCGCACCGAATGAATCACATTAATTCCCTCTAAACAATGGGTTTGGGCTAACTACACATGTACTTCAGAAATGTATCTCACTACGGGACCTGAATATGTGTAATGCCTAGATTTCCCACAGCCGTAACAATATGTATATAAAGAATTGGACAGACTGGGTAGACACAAGGAAGGCTCATTGAATAGCAACTGGGATGGAGAACAAATCATAATAAATGCCCAAGACCAGAGACATAACAATGGCTTAAAAAAAATGACAGGACTGAGTCAATCGGACAAGTGTCAATTCTGCAAGGAAGAAAAAACAGAAAGCACGAGCCAACTCTTATTAGGATGTAAAAAAAACTCATGTCAGAACAGATGTACACACAAAGGCACAGTAGAGTGTGTAAAGTAATCCACTGGCCCATCTGCAAAAACTTAAATATCCCAGTTTCAGAAAATGCATGGAAGCATAAACCAAAATCAACCATTGAAAACAAGGAAATAACACGTACAACCCGATGATCCCATCAAGCATGAGCATAGAAAACACAGCAACTAGATATTGCACTGAGGTACAAAAAAGAAAAGATGGCATTACTAATTGAGGTATCAGTACCCAGCGATCTTGGCCGAAACAATGCAGAAATCAAGAAAATTACCAAATACCAAGATCTCAAAATTTAAGTCAAAAGATCATGGAAGCGGAAGAGCACCCACCCATTCGAACCAAAATTGTACCAGTGATAATGGGAGAAATGGGAATGATGATCAAAGAAGAACCTTATGAAAATCTTAAAAACCATCCCTGGAAGTATTACTACAAACAAACTAGAGTTGGAAGGTGTCTGGCACTCAGTGACGATCCCAAAAAGAGCCCTTGGAACATAACTTTGAGAAGAAGAAAACTTCAGAGCTTGGTTCATGAATCGATATCCCGTCCCAAAAATGGTGGTGAATACTTCAAGACCTTGGAGGACTCCGTTCCACCTTCTGAAATCCGCTGTGTGCAATTACTCCCTCCATCCTCCTCCATGCATTCGCACCCACCTGAATCTTCTTCCACACCTATGCTTCCAACTTACCATCCCTGGTCACACTGTTCCCTTCCCCCAGATACTTAAACCTTTTTCCCTGTCTGATTTCCTTCCCGTCTCACCTGATATTCATTTATTTTCTCTGCTTCCCGACCCACATCACCTCAGTCTTCTCCAGACTCAACTTCAGCCTATGTTTCTCAAATGCCTCCTTCCACTCCACCAGTATTTCCTGCATCTCCCGCCCACTCTCCACCACAACAGCAAGATCGTCTGCATGCAACATCCTCCCCAGAATGCCTTCCATATTTACCCTCATTACAAGCTCCATCACCATGACAAACATTAGTGGGCTGAGAGTGCTTCCCTGCCTCAAACCGATGTTCACACTGAACTCCTCCGACATCCCAACACCAACCAAAACTCTTCCCTTCCTTACCTTGTACGTTCCTTCCACCAACCTAACTTCTGCTTCCGGCACATCTCTCTTGGGACAGTCATAGGCCTTCTCCAGGTCCACAAACCCCAATGCCATTTCACCTTGCACCTCCAACCTTTTCTCCACCAGCTGTCTCAGCATGAACATCCCATACGTCATTCCCCTACCCTTTCTACACCCACGTTCCTCTCCAGTACCTTCATGACATGACTTAGGAGCATGATGCCTCTGTACTTCCCATGATCTTGAACATCACCCTTTCTCTTCGACATCAGCACAAATAATCCTGTCCTCCTAATCCTCCGGAATCGAACCGGCTCTCATACATACATTCAACAGCCTCTTCCAACTGACTGCAACTTCTCCCACAGCAACAAGCATCTCTGTATGCACCTCATCAATGCCTGGCGCTCGTCCCTTCTTCATCCTCTTTAATGCTGTCTGCACTTCCTACTCCATGATCTCCACACTTTCTCCTCTACATAAAACACACACACACACACACCACCCTTTCCCCTTACTAATGGAGGTGGATACTTTGACACCCGGTAGGGTTCCGTTCCATCTCCTGAAACCCACCCAGATGTGGAGATAGCAGCCAACAACAGCAATTTGCACACACACACACACACACACACAATATATATATATATATACACATACACGTAGATAGGCACACACTCATATGGAGGTGGATACTTTGAGACGTGGGAGGGCTTCGTTCCACCTACTGAAACCCACATTAGAGATAACAACCAGCATACGGAGATAACTAACAGTGATTTGTTTATCGTCATCAATTTTGCGATATGACTATGGACGGCAATGTGATGTTTGAACCTTGAACTGTCTCGTCTAAGATTCATGACCAATTCGACTCTCAACTGAATTGGTGCTTTACAGGTTGGACGATGCAATGCATCACAAAGTGCTCTGTCTCTTAAATGGACTTTGAAACGCTTCCACGAAGCAAATAACATAAACAATGCTTGTAGTGTAACGTAAGCGTTGCTCTTGCATAAACATCACTACTTGCTTCGTCGAAGCATTTTTGACATTGAAGCATCTCCTAAACACGTTTTGTACGTTTTGTGTGCAGTGCACAATTCTAATACAGAACCGCGTGTATTTCATCAAATGTTGAAAGCACAACAATGCATATGTCACACCACAAACAATGCTCTTGCATAAACAAGGCTCTTTGCTTCGTATAAGCATTTTTGGCTCCACATGTTTTGAGTCTGCTGCATTCTTTTTGAGTGTCCAATAATATAATTAATGGCACATAAAATGCTGAAACCGTGTTTCGGAGTCTGGTGGCATTAGTTGGTTGATCGATTAAGAGTCGGTGAATTACACTGGTCTGCGTCATTATAGATGTCTAGGTTTTCTCAACGATTCCTATATCCTTTTTGCATGCTGAATTTATAAATGTATCTCATTTCGCTCAATCAGGTCAAGTTTTTAGGCTATCTCAATTTTAAGGAAAAAAATAATCAAAATTTTTGTGTTTTTAATTAGCATTTTTTTAATTCAAAATCAGACTTACATTGACAGAAAATGTACAAACTATATATAAAATGACGCACAAGTACCGTTAATGTGAAATTCAACATTAAAAAGAAGGAAAACAGCGACTGCTGGAGCGACTGAAGTTGGGTGTTGCCAGAAACAACGATTTATCTATATTTTTCTGAAATTGAAATGAAAGTCATTGAGAAGGCACTTTCTTCCACATTAAGTGTACTTGTGTGTCATTATATGTATAGTTTGTACATTTTCTGTCAATGCAAGTGTGATTTTGAATTTTAAAAAATGCTAATTAAAACCACAAAAATTTTGATTATTTTTTTCCTTAAAATTGAGATAGCATAAAAACTTGACCTGATTGAGCGAAATTAGATACATTTTTGAATTCATCATGCAAAAAACATATGAGGACCGTTGAGAAAACCTAGACCTCTGAAAAAAATATTTCAAATGCAGCCCAGTTTTATCAATCACCGACACCCTGAATAGATTCCAAATTCCTGCCGAAAAACTGTGAGTCGCAACTGGCCTGCTCCTCTTGGATATCCCTTGACATCAGGTTACACTGCTTGTTAACTCAGTGTGGTTGCTATGCGGGTCGCAGCTCCAACACTGCACCCAGGTGTTCACAATACGGGACTTTCGAAATGACGTATTTCTGCCCTGATTGCTTGGTGCGAATGCACAGAAATCCATAAGTAACAAAGTACATCGGGATGGCACGGAGATCTTTCATGCTCCCCAGATAAGGATTGCAGAATGAAATGACTAGAAACACGCTTAAAGAAGCCGTAAGTCCTTGTAAGCATACCTGCGAGAAAGGGACGTGCCTCTGCACAATGAAACAGTTGAAGAACTTCCTGATTAACTCCTCAAGTTAATATGTTACAGTGCAGTGCATATTGCAAAAACTCCCAGCGATGTGGAGCCGTGAAAGGCCGAAGATGGCGCATTCCAACCAAAACTTTGTGCTTCTTAACACCGATCGCAATGTCATATCTCGGGCTTGTTGATGCACAGGGTGAGTTTAAAATGATGATATTTACTATTAATCATGTTTTGGAGGAGGGAACGGGTGGGTGGTGGAGTGGGGGAGAAGGGGTTTTGGGAGAGGAGGAGGGTGGTGCGAGAGGAAGGGAGGGTGATGCGAGTGGGAGTTGCATGGGCTTTGAGTGTCGTTACAAATACATATTTTTTTGATTGGTTCCAGGGCCAAAAGAGAAATTATACTCGATTTTTGCATCTTTTGGTGAAAGGAGAATTATCCGTTCGTTTATGTGTGTTATAACTATGGCCGCCGCCAGCTAATTGCATGAACAGGAAATGATACAAACTCTCATGTTCCTATATATCCATGAGTCCGATTTTCACTCAGGAACACAAAAATTAGAGTTTACCTTCATAAAGTCGCCACTCTTCCGTCTAAATGGTGAAAAATATTTTTTTAAGCCGATTTGAATGACAGATTTCATGTTAGTAACGGCAGGTTAAAAGTGCCCGTCGAGCAGAACAGAGTCACCATAAACACACAAACACATAAACACAAGCTCAAAATTCCTCGTTTAGCACTCTACATTATATCGAATGTCCGCTATTGTCGTATGTTATCGGCCTTCTTTGGCTACGAAGGGCAACCATTATTATCAGCGTCAGGAAAAGAACAATTGTTGATATTATTAACACGTTTGCATCGGCCTTTGTTATAATCATGGTATTCACCCTGTTGTCATGAGAGTGATACAATAACTTCAAACATTATCATTAAGTCTGCTTTTGTACTTTACCTAGACATGGTGGTGTCTGGGGTTCCCAAGGAAAATGGTCGCCGACATGCCAGCGAAATTGCAGACATGGCTCTCGATCTCATCGCCGTTACACAATCCTTCGTGATTCCACACAGACCACAGACAATGCTTCAAATTCGTGTTGGAATCCACTCGGGTGAGCACAGAGATCATTACACAATGGTTTCATTTCGTCCATTCATACATTTGGTCGATATCTGCAGGTAGAATCGAAAATCTCTTCTTTTTTTTTTTTTAAAGGTTCCGTTGTGGCCGGTGTTGTTGGAACCAAGATGCCCAGGTACTGCTTGTTTGGAGATGCGGTGAACACAACATCACGCATGGAGTCCACAAGTGAAGGTAAGGATATTGCTGTTGCAGCATTAAAAGGGTGATGTGGGTCATTTTCAGGCGAAGGACAACAGGATAATTTGGTGGCAACGTGATTTCCAGTGAACTTACCGACTACTTCGTTTGATTCCCGACAGAGTGCAAGTGTGTGATGCTCCATACCTGTCACTGTTCCCATCTGCAATCATGTAGATGTTCGGGTTAGATTTGGTTAGTCTACATTCGGTGTATGTAATTTATAAGCTTATAGACATGTTATTAGATTCTCATTTCACCCAGGACTCCGAATCCAATGCAGTCCAAGTACAAGTGAGATCTTGCAGGACCTCGGAGGGTACAAGCTTACGTGCCGCGGCTCCATTGCGGTGAAGGTGAGGAAGGCTGACAGTTTTGTGGCCATTAGAATTTGTATTCAAACCGTGTTGCAGGTGATAATGACTCAGAGGATTTAGTAAGTGGTATTGATATTATTTACACTTAGAGTGGTCATTGACGGACTTCAATAAGAGAGGACAGTCGCATTTCGTGCACAGTGATTTAAAAAAAAACAATCATAATTATGCCTTCGCTGACAAAGTCGCCAGAGGCATTATGTTTTCAGGTTGTCCTTCAGTACGTATGTCTGTACTGAGGTCTGTCTGTCCATTCGTACAAATTACCTCCGCTACCGAAGGTGAAGGAGGTTCTGTTTTCACCCCTCTGTTTGTCTGTGTGCAGGATATCTCAAAAAGTTGGGACTGATCCAGATGAAATTTTGTGGACAGGTTTGGTGTGCGACAAGGACGAACTGATTAGGTGTTGGTGAAGATCTGGATCCGGATCCAACTACTAGAATTTTTTAAGTGATTCTTCACCATTGACAGATAGGGCCAAAAACGATATCGTACTGTATGGCATGACATGTTCTCATGGATCAGACATTGTGTGGCGGAGGTATGCGCTCTGCTGAGTGCCCTTCTAGTTTTCTCTGCAACCGCTTATCTGATTTAAACAAAATTTTAACCATTGGCGTGACTACTCATGCAGAATATTTAAATGATAATTATGATGTCATAGGTCACATGGAATAGCAGCCATGTTGGAAAAAAAGGAAAAACTTTGAGCATCTGTGTCTCCGAAACCACCCCATGGAAAAAACTTAAACTTGGCACATGTAAGTGTGCCCAAGGAATAAGTGTGATTTTTGATGATGTCATAGCTGGTTTTGTTATGACATCATAATTGCAAACTTCAAATGGTTTATCCGATCAGTATGAAAATTTGTGTGGGTCATCTAGGGCTAAATTGTATGGGGGGGGGGGGGGATCGATAACGTCGTCGGTCAAGTGGTTCGGCAGTCATTTTGTTTTTAACATAAAAACCTTAAAAAAACCTTCTTCTCCGAAATGCTGAACAGATCAAGATGAAACTTTACAGGAATGATCACCTATCTATGAGAACAAAAGGTTCTCCATCTATAATATAGGTCACATGGTTTGGCAGCTGTGATTTTTTTGATTTTTTTGTTTTTTTTTGAAGAATAAACCTTTAAAAAATCTTCTTCTTCAGAATGGGTTGACATTTCGAGGGGAAACTTCACCCACATGTTCCCCAAACCTTGTGGATACCAAGGTGTTCACGAATAATTAATAGGTCACATGGTCTGGCAGCCATATTGGATTGAACAAATGTCTTTCAAAACTTCTTTCTCTCGAACCACTTTGTCAGTCGACGTGAAATGTCACATTTGTGATCTAGTAGTCATGGCGAATAGATGTTTTAGATTTAAACCAGATCAGACGCATGCTCTCGCAGCCAGGATTATTTAATATTTTTAATATGTGTTCAGGGATTTAAATCAAACTTGGTACAAGTAGGTATGATGATGTAATAATGTGGGTGGAGGCATACCTGGCGATGTCACGATGTCAAAGATGCCCTTCTAGTTTTTTTCCTGAATTTTGTTTGAATTCATAATAACCGCAGTTATAAAGACTACAAAAACATTTAATGTGTACTCACAATTCTCGGATTGACTGGTGTTGATATTTCTGTCCTTTCCTGGCATCATTAAGTAGGTTTTTGTTCCCCAGAAAGTGAATGTACAGTCTTTGCATCTTCTGAAAAGTTAATGCAGATCTGGATCTCTGCTTTCACACTGTCCACTTCCAGTCTGTTCCTCTCGTTTCTCCAAGCAGCGGTCATCATTGAAAAACACGTGTTCTGTGTAAGCATTGCTGCACGGTCTTGAGAATACTTAGAAGATGATTATCTTTCGACCATTCTGAGTTTAAGGACGTCTTTCACTTCTGCATTTTTGGCAAGACAAACATTTAACAGCATCAAGCAACAGCCACAACATAGAGATGTCATTAGGAAATGTGACAAATAGGATCTTTGTTGGAATTTGCAGAACCAATACAAATGTGGGATTACTTAAATGACAAATACACGTATGAACCAATGAAGACCAACAATAAAAAGTTAAATTGTGGTTCGAAAGTTTGGGTAGCTCAAGGGGAAAATAGAGGACACAAAGGTGTCTGGTTTCATATCAATAGAGGACAGAGTAGTCGAACATTGGACTGTCCTCCACAAAACCGGATGAATGGCTATCATATTTACACGGGTTGGGATTCCGATTACAGTATAGCCAAATACAGCCCTTTATGTCTGTGAAGATGCCAAAATACCATTTTGAATTTCTTTCAATTCTGACCAAACATTCCCTCTCCTCCTTAATATTCCCCATCTATTCTTCTTCCCTCCCTTCATCTTTCTTCTGTTTTCTCCTATGTCCGTTTCATCCTCCCCTTTGCTTAGGTTTTTTTTTCACGACTGTATGGTGAAATTGTTTTGAACAATGGAATTGTTTTTTAACCACCTAAAACCCTCCCATGCACCCTGTGATTACAACCAGCAGTTTTCAACTCTTTCCACTCATCAGTTTTGGAGATGTTTATATATTTTTAATAGAAACACCGAAGTAAAATGAACACGCCAACAAAAAAAATCAAACCATTATTATGTCTTTAAACCATTGTTATGGATGATGGATGGCATCAGTGACCTGGGGTCCTATACAATCCCAGCCCTACTTGTGAGAGGGGTGTAAGGACAGGGACCCTGGATCCTGTCCAGCCCACAAGGCTAAAGCCTGCAAGCCAGCAGAGTGGTATTGGAAGATTGCACAATTTCTCGGTGGAAGAGGTTGGCAAAGGCACCATTTGGTAGCTGGCGACGTGCCCCTTCTATGCTATCAGGCCAGTTTCCTATATGCAGGAGGGTCTGTCCCGTGGTTTAGGAGTGCATCAAAGTAAAACAAACACACAAACAAGCAGACACTTCTCAAATGCATGATGAACATTTTATGTGTAATCCCCATGAGTGTATTGATCTGATGACTAAAGTAAAACCTTTTGTATGACATTTTGTATCCACGCAGGGTAAAGGAGAAATGGTCACATGGTGGCTAGATGGCAGATTGTAAGACCGAAGACCCTTTGAAATACCACACTGCACCCTCTTGGTGTACCACACAACTAACATATCAAGCGTGCGCAACATTTCTCAAAGGCATGAACCGTGTATGCATTGATTGATATATTTACTTTGGCTGAAACAGAACCATGCTTTACAGAATTCTGTTTTTTTCCAAACACAAAGTAGAAAAGAATTGCATGTAGTTGGAAAAGCATCTGTGAAGGAAGCAGAAGGCACGTCCAACCAAACAAGCATTTTCATTTGGACAAAGTACCAGGTTTGATCTTTCAATCACAGATGGATGGGCCTTTTGTTTCCTTAATGGTGTTACCTTACTCGTATCTCATTATCCCCGAGCATCTGAAAAGGATTTTTTTTTACCAATAGATCGTCATGAGCGCAAGATAAGGCTTGATCTTGGTTTTTGCTGCTACAATTCATCAGGCATAAGCTTTTAGTTTAAAAACTTTCTCACTGACATTTCAATCCATCAATCCATGGATATACCTGTTAACTTTGCGAGGATCTGAGAGATCCATCAGATTCTGGGCGTTTTTCCTTGTTAGTAAATGTACTCTACTCTGTCATGGTTCTATCTACAATTGGTATAATGATCTGCTGTCCACCATTGTATGTACGAGATCCTTGAGACTCCCATTTCACACTCATGTCAAGCTCACAGTAGGTGCACACTCAGACTATACACAGGTGTCGTCTGACTTTTTGGATATAATAAAGCGTGTCAGAAGATGGGCATGTACATCATTGTTCGTACGACTTTGAGGCAAATTATTTCGCAAGCAAATGTGTCTTGTTATACTCCGACGATGGTAAAATAGCTAAAAATTGACAATGAGCTATCCTTGAAGCAGACAAAGTCTCACAAATGTAGGATGTCACGTCAGATTAGCTGTCATGGGTACATGATACGAAACATCCTGCTTGCGAAACACCAGGATGACAGTTTTACACCTGGGCTGGATTTGATCCCAGGCTTGGCAGCTCAAACATGAGTGTGGATGAATGGCTGAAATGCATACGTGACGCCACTTGTGCATTTTACAGCCATTCACACAACATAACTGACTCAACCGAATTACTACAAAACTTACTGACGTTACACTCGCTACTTAGTGATGTATTTTTTCTGTCATGTGTACTGAAGTCCATTTTAACGGACTCAACATTTGACATCAAAACAAACCGACACCTTGGGATCACTCCGTTGAAACGGGAACTATGGGAAAATTCTAAACATTATTTGGGGCCAAAGTCTGAGCTGAAAAGTCAGAAAAATTGGTGATCTATAAAAATTGAGCTTCTTCTCTACTGGAAATAGATGTGACGTGAAAGATTCAGTAATAAACATGTAATAAATGTTGGATTTTAAAGTTTGTTTTCTTTCACTTTAAAAACACAAACTCTCAAACAAAACAGACATACACACTTGTAATCCACTGCTCAATGCTTGGTTCACCTTGGTTTTCAAAATGTAAACAGCCATATAATATGATCTATGAAAAACATTCTGTCAACAGATCATTGCTCACATTATGTTGAACCATTGATTGAACCAATACTTGATACTTATATAAAGTTTACTGGAGTTGAAAAATGTTGACATGTTTATCGTAAAGAGCAATAAAAGTTGATGTGCATCGGAAGTGTGTTTTTGTGTAATCATTGATTCATAAAATTGTTTCCAAGTAATTAAAGATGTATGATTGCCGAAGGAAACTCCTTAAACTCTATAATTCATTCATTAATTTTGTATGTAGCCTGTGGCTGCTGGTTGCATCATTGCTGCAGGGAGCATGGCTGTACGCTGATGAAGTGCCTCCTTTAGGGTAAAGCAGGAATTTGGCTATAGTGCCAGTGATGGCTCACCTACTCTTCATGAAGGACACAGTGTGATCTTTAAGGTCCACCAACTAATATCAGCAGATGGGACGCCCATTTAACATGTATCCGAGGGACAGCACACACATTTATGAATCACCCTGCCTGTGAAACATCTGGGTGATGGTTTGTAACTGAGTTGAGATTCCGACTCAGGCTAGACAGCTTTGAGGTGAGTGTGCATACCTCTAGGCGAGGCCATCCTGCCTGTCTGAACTCTGTAATATTAAATGATGTAAATAAACCAGAAAGCTCATTTGTGTATTTAATATATAGGCTCAGTACCTCAAGCAAAGTACTGACATTGAGGCTGGGGGACCACAATTATATTATCTGCCTGGTGTTGGCTTAATGGTTAGGGTGGTGGGCTTGGGATCCAAGAATGGTTAGGGTGGTGGGCTTGGGATACAAGGATCCTGAATTCAAATCCTGTTCAGCTGTTTAATTAATACCAGGTGGGGTTGACTCTACCTGTCATCCTTCCGAGGTCGGCAAAATGAGTGCCAGCCTGCTGGTAAACTGTGGCGGAGTGATGACCAGTCCAGAATTGTGCCCATTAGCCCAGGAAACTGCTTAGGCAGCACCAATGCTCTGCACAGAGTTTTGTCCCAATGGATGGACCACAATTGGACAAACCATCAAGGGAATGAATAAACAGGAAAAAAAGGAGATAGGAGGGATTAAATACAGTAACCTGCAAGAAAGAGGATTGGGTTTTGTAAGGTTAATGGGTGGAAAGATCAGGGGTGACATAGCATGAGATTGTGGTGCACTGCCTGCTTGAAGCTCTGGAGGGATGAGTGCGATTGAACCATCTCTGAAAGGCAGTTCCACAAATGGGAGAAAAGAGGAACAAAAGAGTGGAGGTGTTTCGAAAGCCTGGATTTTGGGCATCATGAAGGACCCAGGGAGGATCAAAGAGCTCAGAGAGCAGAGGGAACGAGACTGGAGGAGAGGTGATGAAAAATAGGGCACAGACCTATTTGCATTGTGAATGTAACAGGCCTTGAGTTTTTCCTCATTGTGTGAGATGGTGAAATAGTCTTTCTTTCTACTAAAGTTAACAAACTACTGTATACATTGTGGAATATTTTGGATGCTGGAATGAAACCGTTCAGTTGAAAATGTTAACAAGCTGCTTCATGACAACTTACTTTGTGTATTTTTTTTTTAGCAATAAAAGGTCACGATGAAGAGGTTGTTTTACGCCGCTGAATAACTGTAGCTTACTTCGCGACAGCTTGGATGAATATGCTGGAAGTGGCTGATTGGATTGTCTGGTGTTCCCATCTGAGAACTAGGCTCATGATTCTGAATGGGATCTCAGGTGCAAATCCCATCTACTTTTTTTTTAATGGAAATTGCCCCAAACAAGGCATAAAGTCAATCCAGGTAAGGGGCTAAGGGAAGGTTAGATAAAGATAAGGATAAAGTAAAGCAAGATAAAAGAAAGAGAAAAATAACAAGAAACATCCAAGACACAGGAAGTAGCAGAAGTCAGGTGAAATGTGATGTCACCTCAAAGATGTAAGAAGTTGGAATTCACATTCCTCTTGAAACTGGGTAGATCGTAGGATAATGGGAAGCACGTTCAGGTTGTGAAATCCAAAGCACGACAGCATTCGGGATAAAACTATTTGTATAGCCTTTAATTCTGCACTTTGAATCAGCTATAGTGCATGGGGGTGCAGAGATGGCAAACCAAGTCTTGCGTCCAAACACTCGTACAGGAGGAACCAGGTTTGAAAGTCAGGCAGAACATTTGCCATGAAAGGCTAATTTATCTCTGGTGTTGATTTATCTATGGTTGATATGTCTACATCTACTGCGTTGATTTATCTATGGTCCCGTAATGTAATTAATGTAGAATTACGAGAACTAGAATATCTTGATTGGATAAGTGTCTACCCCACCCTGAGTAAATACTGGGTGGAAGCACCTTTGACAGCAATTACAGCTGTGAGTATGTTGGGATAGGTCTCTATCAACGTTGCACGCCTTGATTGGGCAATATTTACCCATTCTTCTGTGCAAAACTGTTCAAGCTCAGTCAAGTTGTGGGGGGAGTGTTGATGGACAGCAATATTCAAGTCATGCCACAGATTTTCGATTGGATTGAGGTTGGGGCTCTGACTGGGCCACGAAAGGACATTTACCTTTTTGTTCCTTTGCCACTCCAGTGCAGCTTAGGCTGTGTGCTTCAGGTCGTTGTCACACCGAAAGGTGAACTTCCGTCCCAATTTCAGCTTTCTTGCAGAGGGCAACAGGTTTTCCTCTAGGATTTTTCTGTATTTTGCTCCATACATTTTCCCTTCTAGCCTGACAAGTGTCCCAGTTCCTGCTTATGAGAAATATCCCCATTACATGATGCTGCCACCACCATGCTTCACAGTAGGGATGGTGTTCTTTGGGTGAGGTGCTGTGTTGGATTTGTGCCAAATGTAACGTTTTGCATTTCGGCTAAAACGTTCCATCTTGGTTTCATCAGACCACAAAACTTTTTGCCACATGGCTTCAGAATCTCCATTGTAGTTTCATACCTCAAATGGGACTCAAGGTGGGCTTTTTTGAGTAATGGCTTCCACCCGACCGTACAGGCCAAACTTGTGGAGTGCTTGGGATATTGTTGTCACATGCACACAGTAACCAGTCTTTGCCATAAAGGCATGTAGCTCTTTCAAAGTTGCCATTGGCCTCATGATGGCCTGTCTGATCAGTCTCCTCCTTGCTTGGTCTTCCAACTTGGAGGGATGGCCTGATCTAGGCAGGATCTTGGTGGTACCATATGTCTTCCACTCCTTAATGATTGTCTTGACTGTGCTCCAAGGGACATTCGAGGCCTTCAAAATATTTTTTATACCCATCCCCTGATCTGTGCCTTTCTACAGCTTTATCCTGATTGTCTTTTGAAAGCTCCTTGGTGCTCATGGTTGAGTTTTTGCTGTGAAATTCACTACCCAGCAGAAGAAACCCACAGGAACAGCTGATTTTATTCTGAAATAATCAGAATCACTGAAATTTAACACAGGGAGAGGCCAATTAACTTAGTGTGTGATTTTGAAGGTGATTGCTTACACCTGAGCTAATTTACAATTACTATTATAATGGGGGTGGACACTTACTCAACCAAAATATTCTAGTTTTGTATTTTTTTATTAATTTTCTGAAATTTGTAGAATTTGTTTTTCATTTGTAAGTTGTGGGTTACAATGTGTAAATAAAGGTGGAAAAAGTCTTATTTAATGCAATTTAATTCCAGATTATAAGGCGACAAAAGGTGAAAATTTTGTAAGGGGGTGTAGACTTTCTAGAGGCACTGCATATTCCACCTTGATTTTGTCTCGATTAAATTACAGCATAGTTGCTTGGGGCAACTCATTGAAATTACAGCTCAACAAAATTCTGATGTTACAAAAAAAGAGTTATGTAAATTATATGCAGTGAGGTTTACACACACACACACACACACACACTCAAATATTCTCTTCGATGACAATAAAGTTCTCAAAATAGAAGAACGATGCATTTTTCATTTTGGATTATGCCGAGTCGAAATGAGATGCCCCAGAAACTTGCGCAAATATTTGTGAAAAATAAAATCATTCATAATTACTAATCAAGACAAGCTGCTATGTACCATTTACACAAACAAGAACTTAATTTGCAAACAAAACTATTATTTATACTGGACCCAAATTATGGAATTCACTTGAAGTGAGCCTTACGCAAGCTAATGGCGTAGAAAGCTTTAAACATAAACTCAAAAGTTTAATATTGAAGAAGTATATAATAAATTGAAATTCATGTCATAATCATCATCATCATCATCATCATCGTGAAAATGATGTAGTAATCAATGATAATAAATGAGTAATGAGTTATTTTGATATGCTAACGTAAGGAACTGCATTTCAGCTGATTTCTCCCTCCTACACCCACATTCCCAAATCAGTGTTCATTTATATTTTAGCTTCCTTTGATTTGGCTACTGTCTGCTCAACTACTTGTTATTGTCAATACAGTTATCTTGTTTTACAATATTTTCCTCTTTCTACTTTTCTTTTTTTTTCTTCATATTTTGATATATTTTTAATCACAATACATTGTCATGGGGACCTGAAATCTTACAAGCCCTGCTTTTTTCAGGTTCCTTCACCATTTAGTGGGGCAACTTAGCATAACAATTGTGCATTTTGTGAGGAAAGCACCAAATTTGGCACACTAGTAGCCTAACATATTATGAATAGATTTGGATATTGGGCCATCTCAAATTCAGCCACTGATGGCTGTGGCAGCCATTTTCCACTGCCATAAAATTTTTTTGAGATGGCCCAATATCCAAATCTGTTCATAATATGATAGGCTACTTGTGTGCCAAATTTGGTGCTTTCCTCACAAAATTCACAGTTGTTATGCTATATTTAGCTAAGTTGCCCCACTAATTTTCTTGTTTGATGAGTTTCTTGTATTTGTTTGAGTTAATGTGGAAAAAAAATTAACTGAAAAACTGAAACTGAAACCGAGTTGTCTGTCCAGATGTCTATCCGTCCGTTACCGTTCTTTTGTTACCACAATAACTTGTGAACCACTGCAGGGATTTCAACCAAACTTGCCAAAAGTATAGACTTTAATACATAGACCAAGTGGTTCCATTTTGGGTTCAACAGGTCAAAGGTCACATGCCCTTTCAAAATCATTTTGCAGACCATAACTCAAATTAGAAGCATATTATGTTGTTTTCTCGATCTCTCGATCTCTCGATCTCTCTATCTCTCTATCTCTCTATCTCTCTATCTCTCTATCTCTCTATCTCTCTATCTCTCTATCTCTCTATCTCTCTATCTCTCTATCTCTCTATCATCATTAATGACCTTTAATTGAGATCAACTGTAACAGTGGGTTGACATCTAACATGCATATCCATCAGCACATTCGCACCAAATTCTATTTTCTGGTTGTTTTTGTTGGGGTGAAGGTTTTTCCAGTTTCTCAAGGACTAATGAACAAGCCTATCCCTTTATATTGGACCCCAGAGGAAGAAACCCAATTAGCATAGTTCCTTTAATGCACCACTCCCCTCCCCTGAGTAAATGTAGCAGATTCTCTTTTTCTTTCACTTTTTTCATGCAGTCGATATTTTCCTGGGAGGGCTCTGTTCCACCTTCTGAAACCCACATCTGTAGATAACAACCAAGGATGCACATGGAATGAGATAATCTCATTTTGCACAATGTGTAATTTAAATAAAATTGCAGCAATGATATGTGTGAGTAAAGGTGCATGCTAAACGAGTGTTTATAAAGACCTGTGTGTTCAAGTGAGTTCATGTGCCATTGTGATGTAAACGAACAAACACGCTCTGAAGCATTGGGTGCTCAAGCACCTCACCGACCAGAGGAGAGGGTGGAGGATGGGAATGTAAGTCATTGACAACGACACTTAGCAGTATCTTATTTGCTCACATAAAATTTGATGATGTTTGTATTGCTATTCTCAAGAGTGACAATAAACGTTTACATAACCCTGATACCCAAACTGTAGCAGGGAAGTGAAAGGGGATTTTCAAAAGTTACGGTTTACCAAAAGCTCTTTTGTAAATGGGAAGTCAAATGATTGTACGACATTTTACTGTGATATTCTTTAAAGGTTTGCAATTGATTTTTTTTATTTTTTTTACTTCAATAAACAATTAACTCAGGAGATATTTAGTGAAACGTCATTGGTTGTCCACATACCAAGAGCACAGAAACAAGTTAAACCCCTATATAGTGGGGCAACTTAGCTAAATATAGCATAACAATTGTGCATTTTGTGAGGAAAGCACCAAATTTGGCACACTGGTAGCCTATCATATTATGAACAGATTTGGATATTGGGCCATCTCAAATTTTTGATGGCCGTGGAAAATGGCTGCCACAGCCATCAGCGGCTGAATTTGAGATGGCCCAATATCCAAATCTGTTCATAATATGATAGGCTACTAGTGTGCCAAATTTGGTGCTTTCCTCACAAAATGCACAATTGTTATGCTAAGTTGCCCCACTACTATAAGTAATGGGATCTGACAAGAAACCGTAATTCGTGCACTCTGCAGGCAGGGGATTGCATTTTATTTCGTACAGTACTCAAACTTTTCAGAAGGGACATTAATTACATAAACGGCAGTAAACTATGTAAGAGGACCTGTGCATCAACTGTAATTGTGTTGTATCCACGAGGAGACGAATGGATGTTAAGCCGGCTATCCCATGTCAGCACATGTGGATACGTTGAACATTTCATAAAGCCTTTCCTTGAGAGAATACCATTGTACTCTGGTACCCTGGACAAATCCATGCGTCATGATTATTCGCTTGGAAGGTCATGAGAAACCACCCACTGGCATGCCAAGCTTGATATATATATATATATATATATATATATATATATATATATATATATATATATAGAGAGAGAGAGAGAGAGAGAGAGAGAGAGATATCTGTCAATCTCTCTCTATATACATATATATATCTCTCTCTGTCTCTCTGTCTCTCTGTCTCTCTGTCTCTCTGTCTCTCTGTCTCTCTGTCACTCTGGTCTCTCTCTCTGTGTCTCTCTCTCTGTGTCTCTCTCTGTGTCTCTCTCTCTGTCTCTGTCATATTATATAAAAACGAGCTTACAGTACATCATGACAAGAAAGGATGTGCAACATTAAATGTTGAGAGTGTTTACAGATATGTAAAGTTTAAAAATAAATCTGCTAGGTTACATCCCGATCATGCCTGGTGTTGGCTTAATGGTTAGGGTGACGGGCATGGGTTCCTGGGGGTTCTGCACTGCTGCTCAGCTGTTGAATTAACACCAGGTGTGGTTAACTCTGCCTGTCATCCTTCCGAGGTTGGCAAAATGAG
>CM068962.1:44954805-44973112 GCA_035128595.1 Eptatretus atami
GTATGGTCCATGGACTTTATGCTTTTAACAAAACAATCTTGAGCCTGCTATACTTTTCTCATCCCCTCTCCTCAGGACACATCAGGTATGGGAGCATGCGCCGGAGCAGCGTGTCGCTATGTCCACTTTCCGCCGCTACTCCAGGGGCTTCCGTCCGGCCATCCCCCAGGCAGATGCCTGGTTCATTATCATTTTGAGATGCTGATCAACCTGCTGCAACCACGAAGCATGTGGTCAGCCCATTGGCCTCATGCACTACGAGGCTCCCTCACTGAAAGAATATGGTGAGCAGGATCAGCATCAGGAAAACGAGCCACATGCCCATACAGTCGCAGCTGATTCTCACAGACTATGCAATAACAAATCTCATTTGAGTCTCTGTTTAGCAACCGCTCATTGGACACAAAGTCTGAGCAGCGAAAGCCAAGAATTCTCCAAAGAGACCTGGTTCCAAAGGAATCAAGTCTCCATCTCAGATCCCTGGTCAGAGTCCAAGTCTCTCATCCATAGAGCAGATGCGAAACACCAAGAACCTGACGACTCGGACTTATCGACCTCCTGCACAGGTACAGATAGTGCCACACCCTGTGATGCAGTGAATCCACGACTCCCCAGGCCCAATCCAGATGTCTGTTGACCTCTGGCTCACAGCCAGCAGAGACAGGAATAACACTGCCAAGGTCAGAGAATCTCTCTGTGACCTCAACATCCTCACCACAAACAGGTACAGACAAGATAGCAGCATCCAAGATGTCAGATTCTGGTGAGGATGTCGAGAGATCAACCGGCGGTGCATTGATTGGGAATTGAGCAATATTTCCTGACTTGATGATTTTGCAGATGATTCAGTCATCTTTGTGGGAGACCTCTGCATATCCCTTTGGGGGCCCTCGAGGTTGCTGAGTGAACGGGGGGGAGCAGTCGGAGCCGTTGGGATTGTTGGGTTTCCTGGGTCAAAACTAAGATCCATGCTTTCCAATGATATCTTGGATGCTGCTATCTTGTCTGTACCTGTTTGTGGTGAGGATGTTGATGGTCACAGAGAGATTCTCTGACCTTGGGAAGTGTTATTCCTGTCTCTGCTGGCTGGAGCCAGAGGTCACAGACATCTGGATTCGGGGCCTGGGGAGTCGTGGATTCACTGCATCACAGGGTGTGGCACTATCTGTACCTGTGCAGGGAGGTCGATAAGTCGCGAGTCGTCAGGTTCCTTGGTGTTTCCATCTTGGCTCTACTGGATGAGAGACTTGGACTCTGACCAGGGATCTAGATGGAGACTTGATTCCTTTGGAACAGGTCTCTTTGGAGAATTCTTGGCTTCTCGCTGCTCAGACTTGTGTCCAATGAGCGGTTGCTAAACAGAGACTCCAAAGGAAATTTGTTATTGCATAGTCTGTGAGAATCAGCTGCGGACTGTATGGGGCATGTGGCTCGTTTTCTGATGCTTTGATCCTGCTCACATATTCTTTCAGTGAGGGAGCCTCGTAGTGCATGAGGCCAATGGGCATGACACATGCTTCGTGGTTGCAGCGAGGTGTGATCGGCATGGCTCAAAATGATAATGAACCAGGCATCTGCCTGGGGATTGGCCGGACGGAAGCCCCCTGGAGTAGCGGCGGATAAGTGACATCAGGCGACACGCTGCTCCGGCGCATGCTCCATACCTGATGTGTCTCTGAGGAGAGGGGATGAGAAAAGTTATATGCAGGCTCAGATTGTTTTGGTTAAAGCATAAAGTCATGGATCCATAACTATTGAACAGAGCATTGGAACAACCAGAGCAGTTTTTCCTTGGCTTATTTGGGCACAGGTCACTACTCTGACCATTCTTAGAGCACACGCTGTAACCAATGATGCTGTGCCCCCTTTCTTTTACCAGTACAACTGGTACTCATTTCACCAAACCTCAGGTGGATGACAGCTGAGTCAACACCCACCTGTGTTAATTCAGCAGCCAACAGACTTGAAACTCAGGACTCTGGGAATCCCAAGCACAGCCAGACCTCTAAAACACTTCCAACACCAGGCTTATGAAAAGCATAAAGTAATGGATTGTAAAATGGCATTGCTAATGTTAAAAAAGCATTAGAAGCTTACATTTTAAGTGTTTCGACTTCTAAAAGGACATGTGAAAACAATAAGAGGCTTTGTTCATGTTTTGTTGAATTTGGAACCAGGTCTCTTCTTTTTATAATCGATGACGGACTTGCTTGTACAATGTTTTGCACTATACATAGTACAGCGTAATAAAATTCAATTATATTGTAAGCATTTTAACCCGTGGGCCGAGCATACCAAAATATGTCTAGTTTTTTTGACTTTTTGTGACCCACCTGCGTGTATCTACTGAAATTTTGCATAGATTTAAGATTAAAAAAAATTCACTTAGAAAGAATTCACAACTCATCAGTGCAAAAAGTTTGCACATTAAATAGTTATGCTAATTAGCAAAAACCTATAGCACCATATTGTGTCCATTCTGAGATAGCTGTGTATTACTCTGTGGTTTGTTTAACACGTTCCATGTGCATCCAATGTAAAACCCCTGTGGTTATCAACACAATGATGACACGGTCACTTGTGTCATGGAGGATCTACTCCTCATCTGATTATCCGTCATCAGAATCTTCACTCTTTCTCTGTAATAGAGTCCTGCAGTCGACACACCGTTGCAAAGCTCCATAACATGACAACACCATGACCGTCGACAAGACATGTTCCTTTGCTGTACCAGAAGGCTTTCACAGCTAGCCTTTTCTTGCATGAAACAATAATGTTAGTTCAAGCAAAGCTGCTCGAGCTGTGAGGCAGATCAACGCCCAGTCGATGTCTAATTCATCATCTACAACTTTCCATCCCATGTCCATTTTGGGCATTCGACATCGAGTTGTGTAACAGCAAGCGGCTGTAATTTGCTCTCATGACATGCTTCTTGAGAGGAGTCTTGCATTGGGTGGAAGGACCGCCTCTGATTGGTAAACATAAGGAACAGATGTATCTGGTTTCATTGACTTTCTTACAGTCCTGCCCGTACATTTTGCAAACAAATTTTCTAAGCACCTTTACCACATTCATCACTCACTGTCACTGAACTGAACTCCCAACTCTTGAAAGAAGACAATGGCAAGCAGCGTCACTTGCAAACAACTTGAAGGCTTTGGGTTTAGACTTTTCCATGACAAGAGCAGGACCGAATCACAACTGTGAAACAGTGAGTGATATCAAGGCTTTGCTGACATCTGGCCCGATGTGAGCTTATCTTTGATTATGACTCAGGTCCGCTTATTGTTAACCCTTTCCAGTGTGGAAACAATACCTCTTGCTCCAAATATCCTCAGTCATGGTTGATTCCCAATTCACAAAAGAAGTCTGTGTCAGGGACTTTTGATTAGACCGGTAAATGTGGAACTCTTATCGATGAACTTGATGGCTGATGTCTTGCAGCATAGCTGCAGTGAAGGAAAAAGACGAGTATCTGCTTCTTCCGTGTACACTCTAAGTCTGTGCACAGAGCGAACAATTCAATTGCTTCATTCTCGTCTGTAAACTCAGGGCACTTCCCCATCATGAGCAACGAACACCTTGACTTTCTTTCAGACATTCAGCTGGTTCTCCTCCAAGTCTGGAAAAAAACCTGATCAGCTCTGTCTTGTTCTCGCCACATTTCCAGAATCTTTCTTCCATTGGTGAGGTACCTGCTGATCGGCACTGTTAATTTTTGTTAGCAAGCTGCCACCGCACCTGAACGTCTTCCTCGTCAGCGTTCTTGAATGCGTTTTCCTGTAAGTATCAAACTACAAAGTGGACCTTCTTTTGTAAAAGATAGTTCTACTTCTTTCCATATATTTGAAAAAAGTAGCATTCAAGCAATATAACACTCATCACTATATTTTATTAAGTAGTTAGGCATGGGAAAATGAGCAAGAGGTGAGATTACTAGGAAGAGGGATAAATATAAGCTGACCAGCAGAATTTAGAGCCAGAACATCAGTTGATTTCATGACAGTTCGTTCGATAGTATAGTAATCACTGCGGTATTGATTTTGACCATTCTGTCAAAAATTTAGTTAAGGTTAGAAAGGAGATCGCTACCTTCCCAGATTCGTCCACATTCTTCATTCTTCATCATCATCATCATCATCATCACATCATCATCATCACTGAGGCGCGGCAGCATTTGCCGGCATACAGCAAGCTGCAATCCCACACCGAGCCTGTGGTGCACTAGTACCCGCCTTGACAGGTTCCTTTCAGGCTTCCTTCCACATCAATCCACTTAGCAGCCCATTCCTGAAAATTTCTTAATGCTTTTTCTCACATAAAAGGAATTACTTTGCTGTGCGGTGTTGATGACATGCACCAAAAGCAGAACCCGAAAGACTGCCTTCAGAGTCTGGCAAGCACTAAGCATCAGACGACATGTAGCCGCCATGACGCTATGAGTTTACAAGCTTGCCTGAACGAAGCGGCTGTGATTGCGTTGATGGGCGTGTGCTGTCTGTCAAGAGCGCTGTGATTGACGAATGTTTAATCGAAAATTTGTCACAATTTCGGGTGTTTTTTCCCATATTTGAAAAAATGTGCAAGTTTGGTGCTTGACGAGTTTCAGGTATGTTTTTTTCTATAATATTTTCACACAAACATATTAATAAATATAGTAGATACACGAAGGTGGGCACAACAACTAAACAAAACAAGAAGCTTGGCCCCACGGTCTATTTATCTCCAGCTCAAAAGAATGTGACAATAATTTGTATTCCGGCAACAGGAAAAGTAAAACAATACGAAAAGCAATGGGTAATCGGGATGTTCCATCCATCCATATGGGACCGATTACTCTGTGCAGAGCGTGTGCTGCTTCAGCAATCGCTATTGGACCACAATCCTGGAAGGGTCGCACTCGACTACAGGATACCAGCAAGCTGGCACGCATTTTGCCAACCTCGGAAGATGACAGGGCAGAGTTAACCACACCTGGTTTAATCAACAGCTGCGCAGCAGTGCAGAACCCCAGGAACCCATGCCGTCACCTAACCATTAAGCCAAACACCAGGGCATGATCGGTGTAAACCTAGGCAGATTTATTTTTAACTTTACAATTCTGTAAACACTCTCAACATTTAATGGTTGGCACATCTTTCTTGTCATGATGTACTGTAAGCTCGTTTTTATATAATATGACAGAGACATGAAGAGAGACACAGGAGAGAGACACAGAGAGAGAGAGACACAGAGAGAGAGACACAGAGAGAGAGACCCAGAGAGGACAGAGAGACACGAGAGACAGAGAGGACAAGAGAGACGAGAGACAGAGAAGAGATATATATATGTATATAGAGAGAGATTCGACAGATATTCTCTCTCTCTCCTCTCTCTCTCTCTCTCTCTATATATATATATATATATATATATATAGTATATTATATATATATATATATTATATATATATATATATATAATATATATATATATATATCAAGCTTGGCTATGCCCATGTGGGTGGTTTTCTCATGACCTCCAAGCGAATAATTCAGACGCATGGATTTGTTCCAGGGTAACCAGAGTCACAATGTAATTCTCTCAAGGAAAGCTTTATGAAATGTTCCAACGTATCCACATGTGCTGACATGGGATAGGCCGCGCTTAACAGATCCTTCGTCTCCTCGTGGATAACAACACAATTACAGTGATGCACAGGTCCTCATTACATAGGTTTACTGCCGTTTATGTAATTAATGTCCTTCTGAAAAGTTTGAGTACTGTACGAAATAAAATGCAATCCCCTGCCTGCAGCAGTGCACGATTACGGTCTTCTTGTAGACCCATTACTTATAGTACGTGGGCAATAGCAATAACCAATTGTGCATTTGTGAGGGAAAGCACCAAATTTGGCACACTAGTAGCCTATCATATTATGAACAGATTTGGATATTGGCGGCATCTCAAATTCAGCCGCTGATGGCTGTTGCAGCCATTTTCACACGGCATCAAAAATTTTGAGATGGCCCAATATCCAAATCTGTTCATAATATATAGGCTACAGTGTGCCAAAATTGGTGCTTTCCTCACTAAATATGCACGTAAGTAGCAGTATTAGCAAGTGCCCACTATATAGGGGTTTAACTTGTTTCTGTGCTCTTGGTATGTGGACAACAATGACGTTTCACTAAATATCTCCTGAGTTTTAATTGTTTAAATTGAAGTAAAAAAATAAAAAAATCAATTGCAAACCTTTAAAGAACATCACGTATAAACTGTCGTACATATCATTTGACTTTCCCATTTACCCAAAAGAGCTTTTGGTAAACCGTAACTTTTGAAAATCCCTTTCACTTCCCTGCTACAGTTTGTGTATCAGGGTTATGTAAACGTTTATTGTCACTCTTGAGAAATAGCAATACAAACATCATCAAATTTATGGTGAGCAAACTAGATACTGCTAAGTTGTCGTTGTCAATGAGCTTTACATTTCCCTCCTCCACCTCCTCTCCTCTGGTCGGTGAGGTGCTTGAGCACCCAATGCTTCAGAGCGTGTTTGTTCGTTTACAATCACAATGGCACATGAACTACATTGACGACACAGGTCCTTTATAAACACCAGTTTAGCAATCGCACTTTATGTCACACATATCATTGCTGTGCAATTATATTTAAATATACCATTGTGCAAAATGAGTATATCTCATTCATGTGCATCCCTTCGGTTGTTATCTACAGATTTGTGGGTTTCAAAGTCGGAACAGAGCCCTCCAGGAAAATATCGAACTGCATGAAAAAGTGAAAGAAAAAGAGAAATCTGCTACATTTTACTCAGGGGAGGGGAGTGGTGCATTAAAGGAACGTATGCCTAAATGTGGGTTTTTTCCTTCTGGGGTCCAATATAAAGGGGATAGGCTTTTCATTAGTCCTTGAGGAACTGGAAAAAAACCTTCACCCAACAAAAACAACCAGAAAATAGAAATTTGGTGCGAAGTGCTGATGGATATTGCATGTTTAGATGTCAACCCAACTGTAGCAGTTGATCTCAATTTAAAGGTCAATTATGATGATAGAGAGATAGAGAGATAGAGAAAGATAGAGAGATAGAGATGATAGAGAAGATAGAGAGATAGAGAGATAGAGAGATAGAGAGATAGAGAGATAGAAGAGCAATCGAGAGATCGAGAGATCGAGAAAACAACATAATATGCTTCAAGTTTGAGTTATGGTCTGCAAATGATTTTAACAGGGCATGTGACACTTTTGACCTTTGAACCCAAAATGGAACCACTTGTTCCTATGTATAAAGTCTATACTTTTGCAATGTTTGGTTGAAACCGTGCAAGTGGTTCCACAAGTTTATTGTGGTAACAAAAAAGACGGTAACGGAACGGATAGACATCTGGACAGACACTCGGTTTCAGTTCAGTTTTCAGTTAATTTTTTTTCCACATTAAAACTCAAACAAATACCAAGAAACGTCATTCAAACAAGAAAATTAGTGGGGCAACTTAGCTAATATAGCATAACAATGTGAATTTTGTAGGAAAGCACCAATTTTGCACACAAGTAGCCTAATCATATTATGAACAGATTTGGATATTGGGCATCTCAAAAAAATTTTATGGCAGTGGAAAATAGGCTGCCACAGCGCATCAAGTGGCTGAATTAGGATGGCCCACATATCCAAAATCTATTCATAATATGTTAGGCTACTAGTGTGCCAAATTGGTGGCTTTTCCTCACAAATGCACAATTGTTATGCTAAGTTTGCCCCATAAATGGTGATAGGGAACCTGAAAAAGCAGGGCTTGTAAATTTCAGGTCCCCATACAATGATTGTGATTAAAAAATATATCAAAATATGAAGAAAAAAAAAAGAAAACGTAGGAAAGAGGAAAATATTGTAAAACAAGATAACTGTATTGACCAATAACAAGTAAGTTGAGCAAGACAGTAGCCAAATCAAGGAAGCTAAATATAAATGAACACTGATTTGGGAGATGTGGGGTGTAGGAGGGAGAAATCAGCTGAAATGCAGTTCCTTACGTTAGATATTCAAATAATCATTAACTCATCTTATTATCATTGATTACTACTCATTTTCAACGATGATTGATGAGTAGTCGATGATGATTATGACATGAATTCAAATTTTACTTATATCTTTCTTCATTATAAACTTTTGAGTTTATGTTTAAAGCTTTCTACGCCATTAGCTTGCGTAAGCTCACTTCAACGTGAATTTCCATAATTTGGGTCCAGTATAAATAATAGTTTTGTTTGAAATTAAGTTCCTTGTTTTGCTAAATGGTAACATAGCAGCTTGTTCTGTGATTAGTAATTATGAATGATTTTATTTTTCACAATATTTGCGGCAAGTTTCTGGGGCATTCATTTCGACTCGGCATAAATCAAATGAAAATGCATCGTCTTCTTATTTTGAGAACTTTATTGTCCATCCGAGAGACATATTGAGTGTGTGTGTGTGTGTGTGTGTGTAAACCTCACTGCATATAATTTACATAACTCTTTTTTTGTTAACATCAAGAAATTTATGTTGGACTGTAATTTCAATGAGTTTGCCCAGCAATATGCTTAAATTTATCGAGACAAAATCAGGTGGAATATGCAGTGCGCTCTAGAAAGTCTACACCCCCTTTAAAAATTTTCACCTTTTGTTCGCCTTTAATAATCTGGAATTAAATTGGCATTAAACTAAGAACTTATTTTCCACCTTATTTACACCATTGAACCCACAACTTACAATGAAAAACAAATTCTACAAATTTCAGCCAATAATACTAAAAAAATACAAAACTATGAATATTTTGGTGAGTAAGTGCTCAACCCCCATTATAATAGTAATTTGTAAATTAGCTCAGGTGTAAGCAATCACCTTCAAAATCACACACACTAAGCTTAATTGGCCTCTCCCTCGTGTTTAAATTTCCGTGAATTCTTGATTATTTTCAGAATAAAATCAGCTGTTCCTGTGGGTTTCTTCTGCTGGGGTAGTGAATCTTCACAGCAAAAACTCAACCATGAGCACCAGGAGCTTTTCAAAAGACATCAGGATTAAAGCTGTAGAAAGGCACAGATCAGGGAATTGGTATAAAAATATTTTGAAGGCTCGAATGTCCCTTGGAGCACAGTCAAGACAATCATTAAGGAGTGGAAGGGACATATGGTACCACCAAGATCCTGCCTAGATCAGGCCATCCCTCCAAGTTGGCAGACCACACAAGGAGGAGACTGATTCAAGTACAGGCCATCAATGAGGCAATGGCATTTGAAAGAGTACATGGCCCTTTTATGGCAAAGAATGGCTTACTGTGTGCATCGTGACAAACAATATCCCAAGCACTCCACAAGTTTTGGCCTGTACGGTCGGGTGGAAGCCCATTACTCAAAAAAGCCACCTTGAAGTCCATTTGAGGTATGGAAACTACAATGGAGTTCTGGACCAGATGTGGCAAAAAGTTTTGTCAGGTTTTGATTGAAACACAGATGGAACGTTTTTAGCCGAACATGCAAACGTTACATTTGGCAAAATCCAAACAGCACCTCACCCAAAGAACACCATCCCTACTGCTGAAGCATGTGGGTGAGCATCATGTTAAATGGGGGATATTTCTCATAACAGGAAAACTCCTGGGACATCTTGTCAGGGCTCAGAAGGGAAAAGATATGGAGCAAAATACAGAAAAATCCTAGAGGAAAACCTGTTGCCCTCTGCAAGAAAAGCTGAAATTGGGACGGAAGTTCACCTTCGTGTGACAACGACGCTGAAGCACACAGCCTAAGCTGCACTGGATGGCAAAAGGAACCAAAAAGGTAAATGTTCCTTTCGTGGCCCCAGGTCGAGAGCCCCAAACCTCAATCCAATTCGAAAATCTGTGGCATGACATTGAATATGCTGTCCTCAACACTCCCCCACAACTTGGACTGAGGCTTTGAACAGTTTTTTGCACAGAAGAATGGGTATAATATTGCCCGCAATACAAGGCGTGCACGTTGTATAGAGACCTATTCCCAACATACTCACAGCTGCTAATTGCTGTAAAGGTGCTTCCACCCAGGTATTTTACTCAGGGTGGGGTAGACACTTTATCCAAGATCAAGATATTCTAGTTCTTCGTAATTTCTATCATTAATTACATTACGGGGACATAGATAAATCAACGCAGTAGATGTAGACATATCAACCATAGATAATCAACACCAGGAGATTAAATTAGCCTTCATGGCAAATGGTTCTGCCTGACTTTCAAACCTGTTCCTCCTGTACGAGTGTTTGGACGCAAGACTTGGTTTGCCATCTCTGCCACCCCCATGCACTATAGCTGATTCAAAGTGGGCAGAATTAAAGGCTATACAAATAGTTTTATCCCGCAAATGTGTCGTGCTTTTGGATTTCACAACAACTGAACGTGCTGCCATTATCCTACATCTTACCCAGTGTTTTCAAGAGGAATGTGAATTCCAACTTTCTTACATCTTTGAGGTGACATCACATTTCACCTGACTTCTGCTACTTTTTGTGTTCTTGCGATGTTTCTTCTGTTATTTTTCTCTTTTCTTTTATCTTGCTTTAACTTTATCCTTATCTTATTTCTAACCTTCCTTAGCCCCTTACCTGGATTGGACTTTATGCCGTTGTTTGGGGCAATTTCCATTAAAAAAAGTAGATGGATTTGCCACCTGGAGATCCCATTCAGAATCATGAGCCTAGTTCTCAGATGGGAACACCAGACATCTCCAATCAGCCCACTTCCAGCATATGTCATCCAATGCTGTCCGCGAAGTAAGCTACAGTTTATTCAGCGGCCGTAAAACAACCTCTTCATCGTGACCTTTTATTGCTAAAAAAAATACACAAAGTAAGTTGTCATGGAAGCAGCTTTTAATACATGTTTCAACTCGAACGGTTTCCATTCCCGCATCCAAAATATTCCAGCAATGATACAGTAGTTTGTTTAACTTTAAGTAGAAAGAAAGACTATTTAACCATCTCACACACAATGAAGGAAAAACTCAAGGCTGTTACATTCACAATGCAAATAGGTCTGCTCGCCTATTTTCATCACCTCTCCTCCAGTCTCGGCTTCCGCTTGCGCTCTCTGAGCTCTGTTGATCCTCCCGTGAGGTCCTTCATGATGCCAAAATCCAGGCTTCTGAAAACACCTCCACTCTTTTGTTCCTTTTTCTCCCCATTTGTGGAACTGCTTTCAGAGATGGTTCAATCGCATCATCCCTCCAAGCTTCAAGCGGCAGTTGACCACAATCTCATGCTATGTCCACCCCTGATCTTCTCCAGCCCATTAACCTTACAAAACCCGCAAATCCTTCTTTCTTGCAGTTACCTGTTTATTTTTAATCCTCCTATCTCCTTTTTTTTCCTGTTTTATTATTCCGCTTTGATTGGTTTGTCCAATTGTGGTCCAGTCATTGGGACAAAACTTCTGTGCAGAGCATTGGGGCTGCCTAAGCAGTTCCTGGGGCTAATGCGGCACAATTCTGGATGGTCATCACTCCGCCACAGTTTAACCAGCAGGCTGGCACTCATTTTGCCGACCTCGGAAGGATGACAGGTAGAGTCACACCCACCGGTATTAAGTTAAACAGCTGAACAGGATTTGAATTCAGGATCCTTGGTATCCCAAGCCCACCAACCTAACCATTCTTGCATCCGCGAAGCCCCAACCACCTCTAACCATTAAGCCAATACAACCAGGCAGATAATAATAATTGTATGGTCCCCAGCCTCAATGTCAAGTACTTTGCTTGAGTCTGAGCCTATATATTAAATACACAAATGAGCTCTTCCTTGGTTTATTTACATCATTTAATATTACAGAGTTTCAAGACAGGCAGGATGGCTCGGCCTAGATGTGTATGCAACTCACATCAAGAGCTGTCTAGCCTGAGTCGGAAATCTCACTCAGTTACAAAACCATCACCCAGATGTTTCACAGCGCAGGGTGATTCATAAATGTTGTGTGCTGTCCCTCGGATACCATGTTTAAATGGGCGTCCCATCTGCTGATATTAGTTGTGGACCTTAAAGATTCACACTTGTCTTTCATGGAAGAGTTAGGTGAGCATCACTGGCCACTATAGCCCAAATTCCTGCTTTACCTAAGGAGGCACTGTCATCAGCGTAACAGCCATGCTCCCTGCAGCAATGATGCAACCACGCAGCCACAGCTACATTACAAATTAATGACCATGAATCTATGAGTTTAAGAGAGTTCTTCATCGTGCAATCTCATACATCTTTAATTACTTGGGAACAATCTTTATGAATCAATGATTACACAAAAAACAACTTCCGATGCACAATCAACTGTTTTATTGCTCTTTACGATAAACATGTCAACATTTTTCAACTTCCAGTAAAACCTTTATATAAGTATCATAGTATTGGTTCAATTCAATGGGTTCAACATAATGTGAGCAATGATCTTTGACAGAATGCTTTTTTCATAGATATATTACTACTGGCTTGTTTACATTTGAAAACCAAGGTGAAACCAAGCATTGAGCCAGGTGGATTACAATGTGTATGTCTGGTTGTGTTTGAGAGTTTGTGTTTTAAAGTGAAGAAAACAAACGTTTACAAATCCAAACATTTATTACATGTTTATTACTGAATCTTTCACGTTCACATCTATTTCAGTAAGAAGAAGCTTCATTTTTTATAGATCACCAATATTTTCTGACTTTAGCTCAGACTTTGCCCCCAAATAATGTTTAGAATTCTTTCCCATAGTTCCCGTTTTTCAACCGGAGTGATCCCAAAGGTGTCGGTTTGTGTTTTGATGTCAAATGTGAGTCCCGTTAAAATGGATTCAGTACACATGACAGAAAAAATAAATCAAAAGTAGGAGTTCTGTAACGTCCAGTAAGTTTTTGTAGTAATTCGGTTGAAGTCATCTTCATGTTGTGGTGAATGGCTGTTAAAATGCAACCAAGGTTGGCGGTCACGTAATGCTTTCAGCCATTCAATCCACACTCATGTTTTGAGCTTGCCCAAGCCTGGGATCAAATCCAGCCCAGGTGTAAAAACTGTCATCCTGGTGTTTCGCAAGCAGGATTGTTTCGTATCATGTACCCATGACAGCTAATCTGACGTGCATTCCTACATTTGTGAGACTTTGTCTGCCAAGGATACGACTCATTGTCAATTTTAGCTATTTAACCATCGTCCGCGAGTCATAACAAGAACATTTGCTGCTGAGAATTAATTTTGCCTCAAGCTCGTACGAACAATGATGTCAGCATCGCCATCTTCGACACGCTTTATTATATCCAAAAAGTCAAGACGCACACCTGTCGTATAGTCTGCAGTGTGGCACCTACTGTGAGCTTGACATCGAAGTTGTGAAATGGGAGTCTCAAGGATCTCGTACATACCAATGGTGGACAGCAGATTCATTATACCAATTGTAGATAGAAACCGATGACAGCAGTACGTAGTAACATTTACACTTAACAAGGAAAACGCCCAGCCAATCTGATGGACTCTCTCAGATCCTCGCAAAGTTAACAGGTATAATCCATAGCGGATTGATGGATTGAAATGTCAGTGAGAAAGTTTTTAAACTAAAAGCTGTATGCCTGATGAATTGTAGCCAGCAAAACAAGATCAAGCCCTTATCTTGCGTCATAGACGATCTATTGGTATAAAAAAATCCTTCTTCAATGCTCGGGGATAATGAGATACGAGTAAGGGTAACGACCCATTAAAGGAAACAAAAGGCCCAATCCAATCTGTGATTAAAGATCAAAACTCGGTACTTTTGTTCCAAATGACAAATGCGTTTGGTTGGACGTGCCTTCTGCTTCCTTCACACAGATGCTTATTCCAACTCATGCAATTCTTTTCTACTTTGTGTTCTGGAAAAAACAGAAGTCTGTAAACTATGGTTCTGTTTCAGCCAAAGTAAATATATCAGATCCAATGCATACCGGTTCATTGCCTTTGAAGAACTGTTGCGCACTGCTTGATATGTTAGTTGTGTGTACACCAAAGAGGGTGCGTGATGGTATTTCAAAGGTCTTCGGTCTTTACACATTCTGCCATCTAAGCCACCATGTGACCGATTTTCTCCTTTACCCGCGTTGGATACAAATGTCATACAAAGGTTTTACTATTAGTCATCAGATCATACACTCATGGGATTACACAGTAAAGATGTTCATCATGCATTTGCAGAAGTGTCCTGCTTGTTTTGTGTGTTGTTTTACTTTGATTGCATCCTAAACCACGGGACAGACGCCTTCCTGCATATAGGAAAACTGCCTGACTAGCATAGAAGGGGCCGTCGCCAGCTACCAAATGGTGCCTTCCAACCTCTTCACCGAGACAATTGATGCAATCTCTGCAATACCACTCTGTGGCTTTGCAGGCTTTGCCTTGTGTGGCGCTGACAGGCCATCCAGGGTCCCTGTCCTTACACCCCTCTCACAAGTAGGGCTGCTGGGATTGTATAGGACCCAGGTCACTGGATGCCATCCATCTTCATAACAATGGTTTAAAGACATAATAATGGTTTGATTTTTTTTGTTGGCCGTGCTTCATTTTACTCTTCGGTTGTTTTCTATTAAAAATATATAAAACATCTCCAAAACGATGAGTGAAAGAGTTGAAAACTGCTGGTTGTAATCACAATGGGTGCATGGGAGGTTCTAGGTGTTAAAAGAACAATTCCATTGTTCAAGAACAATTTCACATACAGTCGTGAAAAAAAACCTATAGCAAAGGGGAGGCATGAAACGGACATAGAGAAAACAGAAAGAAAGATGAAGGGAGGCGAAGAAGAATAGATGGGGATATTAAGGAGGAGAGGGAATGTTTGGTCAGCAATTGAAGAAATTGAACAATGGTATGTTTGGCATCTTCACAGACATAAGGGCTGTATTTTGGCTGTATACTGTAATCGGAATCCCAACCCGTTGTAAATATGATAGCCATTTCTCCGTTTTGTGGGGACAGTCCAATGTTCGACTACTCTTTCCTCTAATATTGATATGAAACAACACCTTTGTGTCTATATTTTCCCTTGACTACCAAACTTCGAACACTTTAACTTTTTATTGTTGGTCTTCTGGTTATACGTGTATTTGTCATTTAAGTAATCCCACATTTGTATTTTGCGTTCTTGCAAATTCCAAACAAAGATCCTATTTGTCACATTTCCTAATGACATCTCTAGGTGGCTGTTGCTTGATGCTGTTAAATGTTTGTCTTATGCCAAAAATCGCAGAAGTGAAAGACGTCCTAACTCAGAAATGCCGTCGCAAAGATAATCATCTTCTAAGTATTCTCAAGGACCGTGGCAGCAATGCTTACAAAACAGAACACGGTGTTTTCAAATGATGGAGCGCTGCTTGGAGAAACGAGAGGAACAGACTGCGAAGTGGACAGTGTGAAAAGCCAGAGATCCAGATCTGCATCTAACTTTTCAGAAGATGCAAAGACCTGTACATTCACTTTCTGGGGAAAAAAACCTACTTAATGATGCCAGGAAAAGGACAGAAATATCAACACCAGTCCATATCCGAGAATTGTGAGACACAATAAATGGTTTTGTAGTCTTTTATAACTTGCGGTTATTATTTGAGATTCAACAAAATTCAGGAAAAAAAAAAACCTAAGAAGCTGGCACTCTTTGACCGTTCGTGACCATCGCCAGATATTGCCTCCACCCACAATATTAACAATCATCATACCTACTGTACCAGTTTTGATTTAAATCCCATGAACACAGATTGCAAAATATTAAATAATCCTGGCTGCGAGAGCATGCGTCTGATCGGTTTAAATCTAAAAACACATCTATCGCCATGACTACTAGATCACAAAATGTGACATTTCACGTCTGACTGAACAAAGTGGTTCGAGAGAAAGAAGTTTTGAAAGACATTTGTTTCAATCCAATATGGCTGCCAGACCATGGTGACCTATTAATTATTCGTGAACACCTTGGTATCCACAATGTTGGCGCGAACATGTGGGTGAAGTTTTCCCCTCGAAATGTCAACCCATTCTGAGAAGAAGATTTTTTAAAGGTTTATTCTCAAAAAAAAAACAAAATATCAAAAAAAAATCACAGCTGCCAAAACCATGTGACCATATTATAGAATGGAGAACCTGTTTGTTCCTCATAGATGGTGATCATGTCCTGTTAAAGTTTCATCTTGAGCTGTTCGCCATTTCGGAGAAGAGGTTTTTTTTAGTTTTTATTTAAAAACAAAATGACTGCCGAACCCACTTGACCTTACGACGTTATCGATCCCCCCCCCCCCCCCATACAATTTAGCCCTTAGATGACCCACACAAAATTTTCATTTACTGATCGGATAAAACCATTTGAAGTTTGCAATGTATGATGTCATAACAAAACCAGCTATTGGACATCATCAAAAATCACACTTATTCCCCTATTCGGGGCACACTCCGTGACATGTGCCAAAGTTTAAGTTTTTTTCCATGGGGTTTGGTTTCGGAGACACAGGATGCTCAAGTTTTTCCTTTTTTCCAACATGCGCTGCTTATTCCATGTGACCTAGGACATCATAATTATCATTAAAGTTATTCTGCATAGTAGTCACGCCAATGTTAAGAATTTTGTTTAAATCAGATAAGCGGTTTGCAGAGAAAAACTAGAAGGCACTCAGCAGAGCGCATACCTCCGCCACAACAATGTCTGATCCATGAGAACATGTCATGCCATACAGTCACGATATCGTTGGCCCTATCTTGTCAATGGTGAAGAATCACTTAAAAAATTCTAGTAGTTGGATCCGCGATCCAAGATCTCACCCAACACCTAATCAGTTCGTCCTTGTCGCCACACCAAACCTGTCCACAAAATTTCATCTGGATCAAGTCCCAAACTTTTGAGATATCCTGCACACAGACAAACAGAGGGGTGAAAACAGAACCTCCTTCCACCTTCGGTAGCTGGAGGTAATTTGTACGAATGGAAGACAGACCTCAGTACAGACATACACGTTACTGTAAGGACAACCTGAAAACATAATGCCTCTGGCGACTTTGTCAGCGAAGGCATTAATTTATGATTGTTTTTTTTTAAATCACTGTGCACGAAATGCGACTGTCCTCTCTCTAATTGAAGTCCGTCAATGACCACTCTAAGTGCTAAATAATATCCAATACCACTACTAAAATCCTCTGAGTCATTATCACCTGCAAACACGTTTAATACAAATTCTAATGGCCACAAAAACTGTTAGCCTTCCTCACCTTCCCGCAATGGAGCCGCGGCACGTAAGGCTTGTACTTCGAGGTCCTGCAGATGTCTCACTTGTACTTGGACTGCATTGGATTCGGAGTTCCTGGGTGAAATAGAGATCTTAATAAACATGTCTATAAGCTTATAAATTACATACCACGAATGTTAGACTAACCAAATCTAACCCGAGACACTACATGATTGCGACGCATGGGAACAGCTGACAGGTAGGAGCATCCCACACTTGCACTCTGTCGGGAATCAAACGAAGTAGTCGGTAAGTTCACGGAATCACGTTGCCACCAAATTATCCTGTTGTCTTCGCCTGGAAAATGACCCACATCACCCGTTTATGCTGCAACAGCAATATCCTTACCTCACTTTGTGGACTCCATGCCGTGATGTTGTGATTCACCGCATCTCCAAACAAGCAGTACCTGGGGCACTTGGTTCAACAACACCGGCCCACAACGGAACCTTTAAAAAAAAAAAAAAGAAGAGATTTTCATTTCTACCTGCAGATATCGACCAAATGTATGGAATGGGACGAAATGGAACCATTGTGTAATGATCTCTGTGCTCACCCGAGTGCGATTCCAACACGAATTTGAAGCATTGTCTTTTGTGGTCTGTGTGAATCACGAAGGATTGTTGTAACGGCGATGAGATCGAGAGCCTGTCTGCAATTTCGCTGCGCATGTCGGCGACCATTTTCCTGGAACCCCCAGACACCACCATGTCTAGGTAAAGTACAAACGACTTAATGATAATGTTGAAGTTATTGTATCACTCTCATGACAACAGGTGAATACCTGATTATATAAAAGGCCGATGCAAACGTAGTAATAAGATCAACAATGTTTCTTTCCTGACGCTGATAATAATGGTTCCCTTCGTAGCCAAAAAGGCCGATAACATACGACAAATAGCGGACCATTCGAATAAATGTAGAGTTGCTAAACGAGGAATTTTGAGCTTGTGTTTATGTGTTGTGTGTTTATGGTGACTCTGTTCTGCTCGACGGGCACTTTTCTAACCTGCGTTACTACATGATCTCTCTCTTT
>CM068962.1:44981256-44992924 GCA_035128595.1 Eptatretus atami
CTGCGTGGTCTTGTCAGAGAGGTTGTGTAGTTGATGTGTGTGTTTTTAACCAAGCCCATGCCCCCTCCCAAGGGGAAGAAAATGGGGAAAAAACTACAAAAATAACATAAATAAGAATAAAAAAAAATATTTCATTAATTAAAAACTTTTTTTTTGCATTTTCTTCCTTGGATCTCTGTGTAGTATGGGTTGGGTTGCGTTGTTTCGTGCAGGCATGAGGACTGAATAGCCTCCACCGTGTGTTAGATACTATCCCTACTAATCAGGCTGGCCACTGAGTTTATATCCACCAGAATCGGATAGCAAGACCGATTGCCACGACAATTATTCATATGCAATCATACAATGTTAGATACCAAACATAATGTCAATATTTTCCCAACCTAGTGTAGTCATATCCCATCATGGTATATACCACACTCTTGTTACAGCACGTTGGTGTGCCAAAGCAGTTTCTTGGTTTGGGTTATGCTGGGTAGTTTGCCATTGCCTTTACAGTCAGTTTAGTTCTATACGAAACACAATTTGTTTTTATCCTCTTTGTAAAGTTTTGAAAAAATGAGCAACTCTTTCTGCTGTTTGGATGGTGCATTATAATATGTTATCTAGTGGCTCTTGTACGGCGGAACCCCCGCAGCATCGCTGGAATATTTGAATCATAAATGTTGATTTACTGTCAAAAATCAGAAGGTTAATACAGTCTCAAACGTCCTGCTTTTCCTGCCAGAATGATAATAATCCTCGGGTGACAGCTGCAACATCTCCTGACGGATGCTCTTAATTGCCCTTTACCGTAAAGACCAAGTTATATAGATAGTTGCTATAGAGGACCTTTATTCCAGTTCTAAGCTGAGGAGTCCGGATTAATCAACATGGATAATAGGGCGGTGAGCAGGGGGTACCTTGGGTCATGCGAAGAGCACTTCAACTGTAAAATAGAATGAACTAGTCTACATAATATTTTTATAAAAGACTGCAGTGAAGTCTGATCCAAATAATTTTAAAAATATATTGTTTTGTATATTGTAATCAGTAAAAAATAGTGTGGTAGATAAAAACATTAGAAAGAAATACTTGCACCAAAAACTTTAACATTTTCACGCTCACGCTGATAGCTCAAGAACTAGTCTAATAATATTTTTTATAAAGGCATTGCAGTGAGTCTTGATCCAAATAATTTTAAAGCAATATATGTATTTGTATATTGTATCAGTAAAAAATAGTGTGGTAGATAAAACATTAGAAAGGAAATAACTTCCACCAAAAACTTAACATTTTCACGCTCACGCTTGACTCTTTGCTCAAAGACTAGTCTAATAATATTTTATATTAAAGCATTCAGTGAAGTCTGATCCAAATAATTTTAAAGCAAATATATGGTATTTGTATATTGTAATCAGTTAAAAAATAGTGTGGTAGATAAAAACATTAGAAAGAATAACTTGCACCAAAAACTTTAACATTTTCATCACGCTCAGCCGGGGTAATCGCTATAGCTCTCTGTTCTTCGAACAAGCGAGCTAAAAAGACTTGAAGAACAGAAGTTGTAGTCCTCATTGAACTACCGGTGGACAGTGTCAGTCTGTGGCTGACCATTGAAGTAGAAAGTGTAAATATGGGGTGATTATAAAAGGCCTAACTCAAAATATGCCAAAGCCCACGGCGTCTGCTTTGTACTAAAAAAAACACAACAGCTAAAAATAGTGTACAATTTATTAATTGGAGTTCTCCACATTCTCATAATAAAGGTTGTTGAAATTGATGACAGAAGCTTTAATGGTAATTAAAGAAACGGAACGATTACAAGATCCGGCGCTTCTTTGCTGCGCAGGAGGCAGACGGGCTGAGAGGCGATTTCTACGTACTGTGACTTTGCCCTTTGATAGTTTGAGTCAGTTTGGGCCAATTATTCTTTTTTCTTCTTCTTTTTTTTAGACAATGTCGAGGCTCGTATGAGAGTTAACACACAGAAAGTACAACAAGGGGGAGCAGGAGACAAGAGGGTGGGAGAGGGAGGAAAAACCAGTGTGGAGCAGAGACATAAGGAGATCTGTGGAAGGAGAGGGATGGGGCAGGGTACACAGGGAAAACAAGATGGACAATACAGGGACTTCAGTCTTACACAACGGGGACTTTCAGGAAGGAAGCAGGGAATTTGAAGGAGGTGGTTTGGGGTGGATTAACGGGGGGGATAATTGGTTTTCTCTGTATTCATATAATAAGGGTTTGTTAAAAATTTCATGACAAAAGCTCAAATGGTAAAAAACATTCTGGCCGCCACACACTACCAACAATAAACACACACATCACACACATACACATAAACACACATACACATACACATACACATCACACAGCACACACATACACAACACTACCATACACACACACACAACACACATACACACACACACAACAGCACAACACACACCACACGGCCCTGCCACTGCGCAAGCATATGGGCTATAGTAGAGGACCTGGCTTAGACATGTATGCCACTTAATTTAGGAGAGGATAACTAACTGTTTTAGGCTAATATGACCCCAAGGAACAATTGGATGTGTGCCAAAATCTCTATCGGGAGCGAACAGCCCGAAAATGACCACGCGCCCTTTTTAAAATGACCACGCCCTTTTAAAATGACCACACCCTTTTTCATCGAAAGTGCTACTTCTGACATAGCTGTATCTTCTAAACCGTTGGGCTACAGATTTTCTGAGGTGCTCAAAATGTTCAGAATGGCCATGTTTTATTTATTTATTTATTTATTTAGGGGGCATAGAAGAGTGTTAAATTTCTAATTTGATATTTTTTATGAGAAAATGGCTAAAAACCGTTTTATTTACCATACTTAACTTACCATACATACTGGAATTGCCATATATTTATTAATTAAATTTTCCGGACTTAGAGCAAAGTTAGAAGATTTGTGTCATCTACTAGAGTTGAACTGACAATTTGAATTTGAACAATACAAGGGATTTTTTTAAAAAAAGAAAGCGAGCATTTGATTAATATAAGAGAAATTGTATTTTCAATCATTTTACATACTATTATCAATGGAATGTTAACTTAAAATGAAAAATAAAAAAAAAACATTTCTTTTAGTAGGCAGAACAGTATCTGAGAGCTTAAATGTTTCAAAGATCAGCAGGGAAAATTGCCAACCCACCAACAATAAACTTTTAAAACCACATTCATACTGTTTACTCGTGTCCACGTAAAGACCAGGGTCAGGAACTGTAAAGAGTAACACACACAGAGGATCCAGGTAGAGGATGTGAGCAGTGTTCATTCAGATAGGGTTTTACACACAATCACCTCCCTTGCATTTGCATACTTGCAACAGCCCTATGATCCCAGCTAACCCGCGCAGGTAACACCCATTTTCCGGAGCACACTTGCCCACCATGTTGCAGGGATTTGGCAGGCTTAGGGTTGGAGATCACATCTCAGGGGACTAATAAACTGCCTCCTTCTTACAAACCATAAGACTGGCATCTCACTTAATCAGGGTGGCATCTCTAAATGGGGCTTGGAGCCACAGCGCTTTGGTAATAGCTCTATGGATGATGTTCCTTGCCATTTAGTTAGAGGTGCAAGTTGGTCTTCTCAAATGTCCATTTGAGGCATTGCTATCAATTGGCAGTGAGAGCAGGATCGGTCAAATGTCTCCAGATCTGATGAATGGTTTTGGACACTTGACCCAGAATGTCTCTTGCATCTGTATTGCACTTTCTGCTACGCTGGGGACAGTCAACAATTCAGGATCAGAGAGGAATTTTCCTAGGTTTGCGGACCGCATTCGCTGCAAGTTTAGTTGAATATCTTGCTGGTGTTGTATCGCACCCAGTCAGCGCATGGGAGTGCTGGGAACATCTTGTGAGTCGTGTCTCCAGTGCTATGCAGATATCGTGAGATGGTAATATTGAGTCTTTTCCACTCCTTGAGTTGCGGACGAGCCAAAGCTCGTTGGAGCCAAGATCTCTCCCAATTGACTGTGATGCTGAGTATAACAGGCAAGCACCAAAGACATCGTGTGTCACCTATGACAGCGTCATGGATGTAGATCCTGACCGGATGATCTTAGAGATGTCCTGCACATGAACATCATCCTGTCATTCAGCTTCCTCGTGTGTGCAGTTGACGCCGAGGGGAATGAGAAGCACCCAGCTGACACCATCCATGCTGTGGTGATACCGAGGTATAGCCAGGTTTGTGTTCCGTGGGTAGATTGGTGGTGAGATCAACATAGATGGCCTGGGAAAGCAGTTTGGCTGATGGAAGATGCACCAAAAAAGGTTTCTTCTCTAATACCACTGGGAACATTTGGTTTGGTGAATAATCACATAACGGACAACCATTTCTTTTGACTTCTTCTTCTCCCCTCCTCCATTCTTTGATGCTTGTCCTCTCTGTAAGCATCAAAAACGATATGGAATCTCATCACAGTTGTGCCCAGCTTTTGTGATGACCATAGATGTCAAGGTAATAGCAAAGTCATGGAATGTCTTGACGGGCGGATCAAGCTCTTTAAGGGAACTTCTCACCAAGGCCATGAAGTCGATAATGAGGCGTGGTTTGTGGGGGAGGTTTCTGGCCCTTTTTTTATCTATTAGTTGGCACAACTTCAGCAGCTCCAGTCCCGAGTTGTGATTTGGCTACGCTTCCTCAATAACCATCTTCGTCAACAAGAATGGGAATGCAGAGTTGGTGATCTCATGCTGAGTAGCTCCTTCAACAGTGAACCCCCGGTGACTCCCATACTCAATAAAACATGAGAGCTTTGATTGTCTCATCTTTTGATGTCTTGCTTTGGTGAGCCAATTTTCAAGGTGGTATTAGGGCAGGTGTAAACTTGATTTTGCTAATAGTTGAGTTGTATCGATATCGACTATTTCTGAGTCGATCATCGATAAAATTAGCACAAGCAGTGCCTGCCTCCTTGGAACAGCACAACAACTTGTCTACATTTACATGGTCACAATTTTTCCAGGATTAACATTCTTCAGTGCTACCTGGTCTTGTAGAGGACTGCCATTAAAAAAACCTTCAGGAGATACTCCTCTATGTCTTGCACCATCCCAACTATCTTAGTTCGAGTACTTGGGTTTGAATCGTGCGTTGGAAGTGAGAGTTCTCCTTCGACATTCATCCTTCATCTTCAGGAGGTCAACGTACTCGTCTTTTTTATGCTTGATAATTTCCCCACAGAGCTACTCTTCCTTCTTTCTGGTGACCCCAATTATCCCGCCCACTCACTTTTGGCAGGCCACGATTGTAGCCTGCTTAGCGCCTGGTCAAAGGGCACTCAAACACTACCTTTCTTTGTGGTGTTCAGACAAATCACCATTCATGGTAGGTGTTGGTAGAGGAGTGGACTTCTCTCTTCATTGATAGCAGTCCGTGAATGATAAGTCGTTCTCTCACTTCTCTCTCCGGTATCTGCTGTAAGCACTGGTGCTATGAATAAATCCAAAAGCAGGCTGAGTGAGTGATAAAGGGTGCATAGAGTGAATATAGACAATGGGGGTAATAGATTTTGTAAAGCATCGTCGGCGTGGTCATTTTACGGGGCTGTCGTCCGCGATAGAGATTTTTGGCACACACCCCAAGTTGTTCCTTGGGTCATATTAGCCTAAAACAGTTGAGTTATCCTCTGCCTAAATGAAGTGTCAACATGTCTAAGCCAGTCCTAGACTACTAGGACTAAAGAGGAATTTGATGTAGGAGGTGGCCATTCGGTCATCATGCCTATGTATACCAACAGCATCAAATCAATCTGTCCAGGTAAAGACTTGATTTTAAAGGTGGGTAGGAGTGGGGGATTTCATGGGGGAGGAATTATTGCAGCATCTCTCTTGAGGTTCAGAGACCTGATAATGGTGAGATCATGGTGGTGGTTACACCAGCTATGGTCTGGTACACTCTAATGGTACCATCCCAAAGGACGTTGCTTTAGCTGTGGTCCAATAAGCTGATACAATGATAATTGATGATAACACTGACTGTCACGAGCATATTATGAGACAGTGATTATCACTCCTTGGTGTCGTTTCCTGTCTTGGTATATCTCTTCTTTCCCCACCAACAGCACTCCGTACACAATCACCCATCAATACTCAAACTACCTAAATGTCTTATCAACATCCCTATACCCCTGCATCACCATAACTTCCAGGTACCTATCTAATTCTAATTTAAACTTATCTACTTTTTCTGCTGCCACTACCTTTCCAGGGAGACCATTCCATGCATTAACTACTCTCTGAGTAAAAGTTCCCTGCCTTGCGACCATCTTAACTCTCCTCTTCTTTACTCTCAAGCTATGGTCCTGGTCCTATCACTGTCTTCTCTGATGAATAATTCATCTGCACTTATTTTATCGATACCTTTCATTATCGTAAACATCTCTATCATATCTCCTCATCACCGCCTCCTTTCTCGTGAATAAAGCCCGAAAATATCCGTTAACATCTCGCTTACCTGTTCAGCCACTTCCCACAATACTCTCAGGTGCATATTATCTGGCCCCGGAGCCTTATCTACTCATAGATTACCTAGCTGTTCCTTTACTTCCTCCACTCCAACCTGAATGTTCTGTAAAAGCCCTTCTTCACCTCCTCGATAGATACTCTCAGCTCTTGGCAATTCTCCTGACTCTTGTATAAAAGTTTGAAAGGAAAAATACCTAATACGTTTAATAAGCCTTGCCATCTCACTTTCATCACTAACCACTCTTCCGGTGCTATTCCTCAATGGGCCCACACTGGTCCAAACCTGTTCTTTTCCCCTGATAACTTAAAGAAAGCCTTGGTACCTTCGGATCCTTTGAAAAACAAAAGTGGTACCTTAGGGAAAAAATACCTTCGGTTATACTTCACCCCCCCCCCCCCACTCCCCAAAATCACTGTTTTCTGCCCATGGTCTGAAAGAAGAAAAAAAACCAGGACAATCATCTGTTTTGAGCTGACAGCATTTGACTTTAGAATCACTCTGGATCACTTCTATTATATATCAACGATGCCAAATTACTGAGATGGTTGTCATGGAAAACATAATTCAGCCAATCCATCCATCAGGACCATACTCTGTACAGAGTGTCAGTGCTTCCAAAGCAGTCTCCTGGGCTCTTGGGCACAATCCTGGATGGGTTGCTACTCTGACACAAGATACTCAAATGGCTCAATCATCCCAGCAAGCTGGTACTCATTTCACCAACCTCAGAAGGATAACAGGCTGAGGCAACCCCACCTGGTATTAATTCAACAGCCAAGTAGGATTTGAACTCAGGACCTTAGGATCCCAAGCCTGCCACCCTGACCTTGAAGCCAACATCAGGTATATTCAGTCAATCACAGCTGTGATCTAATCAGGTTGAGATAATGTCATGAGGAACACATATCTGTAATATGAAAGCTAAACGTTCAAAGGTTTTTGAAATATCACAGACACAAAAGTATATGGATGGATGATTGGTCGGTTGGTCAGTTGGAAGAAGCTCATTTTAATGTACCCTGTCTTTGACGTGGTTGCTCTAGTTCTGTATCATCATCCTTACATATAACCTGCAAATATATAAATTGAGTAATTGCACAGTTTTATCATCTTTACAAAAAGCTGCCCCTGGATTGCAGCCTGATGTACAGTGAACATCTGAAAAGGGTTTGTGAGAAACCTAAGACTAGGGTGAACCTCATCCCTAAGCACTAGCTGGTGAGCTGGCACACGCAGCCTTCACACTTCTACCCTGACTCCTAGTGTATCCCACTGCAAAGTACTGCGTACCTTTCTGGGCCTATCTCTGAACTCTGTAATGAGAATCGCATCTAGCACACTGAAAACAACCCCTCCACTCCGGCTTCCTGTGCTGACTAACATCACACCCCCAGACATTCGCAGATAAGCACGAACTTTGTACCTTCAAATATAATCCAATGCTGACCTACCAATCAACGAAGAGCGACTGAATCCTCCAAGACCTCGACTGAAGTCACAGAAGCCTTTCTGGATTAGGAGACCTGTAATAGCTAATGTTAACGATAAGGAGTTGTGGTTGAAGCAATGGGAAAGGGAATCAGTTCAAAATGGCCAGCTAATCCAAGATCCCATGAATGAGTCCCCAGGCTTTGGTCTACAGAGACGCCAGTGGATGGTCTTAACCGACTACGAACTCTACATGCAAGGAACGCTCATCATATGCACAAGTGGAAGAAATCTGAAAGCCTAGTGTGTACCTGTGGCCATCAAGATCAGACAGTCCTACATGTAGTTGAGGAGAATTTGCAGAGCAAATTTGCAGAGCAAATTCAGCGGGTGCTTTTCAGAACTACACAGGGCCACTGATGCTGCGATCAAATGGCTCTCCTCACTGGATCTTCAATTATTATCATTGTCTACAGGGTCATATGAAATAAGAAGCCTCAATTATTATATAACTAGCAAAGGTACCCGGCGTTGCTCGACAACGCAGGGTCCCTCCTCCCACACCTTCCCCTGCCTCATCCTAGCCGTTCCACCTCCCAGCCCACCCCCTCCCTCCAGACTCCCACTTCACCCTTCTCCTCCCCTTCCCTTCCCTTCCCCTCTCTCCTCGCACCCTTTCCCCTCCGTCATCCCACACCTTCCATGCCTTCTCCCACCCACCCCTTGCCCTGCTTCATCCACCCCTCCCAGATCTCCTCCCTTCCACCCACCCCTTGCCCACATTCCTTCCACCTCCACTTAGCCCACACCCTCCCTCCATCCTCCCACCCCTCCCCTGCCTCCTTCCAACCCCCCTCCCTCTCCGAATGGACTTCCACCCTTTCCCCGAGTCAAGTAAGATATTAGATAGCAGAGTACCCACCCTCTGGGTGGGTCGAGTTTACACATTACTTGCTGTGTTTTTTGTTTTTTTTGCAAGAAGTCTGTGTTTTGTGTGTATAGTCTGTGTTTTGCAAGAAGACTATAGATGTTTGTGCAGTGTGTACTGTGCTCAAAAGGTTCTATATGGTCTATACTCTAAAAGGTACGTTCTAATAGTAGTTAGTGTCTAAGGGGTCAAAAGGATCTAATCTCTCAAGCATGAAAAGGGTCTAAAAACGTCCAAGTGGTCTAAAGCTCCAAATGGTCAAGGGTCCAAGCTGTCTAATCTGTCTGAGAGGTGTAAGGGGCTTTAAGGGTCTTCAGAGTTGAAAGGGTCTTTGAGGTCTTTAAGGGTCTTACAGTCATGTATGAAGACCTGTAGCTCATCTGGGACCACTGGACCTGTTGCTCATATGGGCCCTGGCCAAATGTTGTAACCCAAATTTGGTAGCATTCTGACTAGTGTGTCTGGAGAAGAAGATTTTTCAAGGAATTTACGTGATTTTCCAAACAATTTACTCATTCCACCATTTTGACACACTTCCAGTCATGTGATCAGCATGACCTCCGCAATTTAACATCATGACCCTGTCCTAATGTTGTAACCCAAATTTGGTTGCATTCTGACTGGTGAGTCTGGAGAAGAAAATTTTTAAAGGAATTCGTGCGATTTTGCCAAAAGTTGACTAAGCTGCCCATATTGACATACTTCCAGTCATGTGATCTGCATGACTTCTGCAATACAATTAACATCCCCACCCTAGCCTAATGTTGCAACCCAAATTTGGTAGCATTCTGACTGGTGGGTCTAGAGAAGAAGATTTTGGAAGGAATTTGTGCGACTGCCATTTTGACACACTTCCGGTCATGTAAATCAGCATGGCCTCCGCAATTTAACATAAGGACTGTGTCCTAATATAATGTTGTAACCCAAATTTGGTAGGATTCTGACTGGTGGGTCTGGAGAAGAAGATTTTTGAAGAAATTCCCAAAAAATTGACAAAGTCGGCCATTTTATCACAATTCTGGTCACGTGATCAACATGACCCGCAATTTAACATCCCTACCCTGGTTTAATGGTGAAACCTAAATTTGGCTTTTTTTTTTTTACTAAGTCATCCATTTTGACCTACTTAAAGCCATGTGACCAGAACAAGCTTAGCAATTCCTGTTACCAGCCAGGAGACGAACGGTGCTGCCAAATTTCAGTGGATCGACCCAGCGGTTTGGCCGTAAAAGTCAGAAAAGGAGACGGACGGACGGACGGACGGTGTGCAATGACAATACCATATCTGGAATTTAAATTCCAGATAAGCTAAAAATGCTCCACAGGCTTGGTTGCCTTTAATTATGGCTAGCATGGCCGCAAAAGGAGACCTCAGTGACTTTGAAAGAGGGGTGATTGTTGGGGCGTGTTTGTCAGGAGCTTCAGTGACAAAGACAGCTCAACTTGCTGATGTTTCACGAGCAACTAATGATGTCTAAGGTGATGTCGGCATGGAACTCTGAGGGAAAGACATCATCGGCAAAGGGCAACAGTGGTCAGAAATGCATACACTAGTATCGTGATATCCGTACATTAATTTGAAGTGCAAGGCAAAGCAGGCAAGCAACTTCAGATCAATTGACTGTAAATTTCAACCTGGGGCATGAGCACCCAGTTTCATCAAAAACGGTCCACTGAGAACTCCACAGAGTGGGATACCATAGTTGGGTTCCAGTGCACAAACCGCTTATCACACCTAGAAATGCATGTTTGTGAGTCCAGTGGTGCAAAGAGCACAGACAATGGACCACTGAGCAGTGAAGAAATGTGATATGGTCAGATGAATCATCCTTCACCATATTCTCGACAAACGGACAAGTGTACATGTGGCACAAACATAAAGAACTCCACAAACCTGAGTGCTTGGTTTCAACAGTGAAGTGTTCTGGTGGTTCTGTAATGTTATGGGGCGCATTTTTCTGCCATGGTTTGGGTGCAGTCATTCCCTTAGACGGCGAAGAAAAGAAAAGTATAGTAGGCTCAAGATTGTTTTGTTAAAAGCATAAACTCCATGGACCATACTCTTGAACAGAGCATTGGAACAGCCAGAGCAGTTTTTCCTTGGCTATTTGGCACAGGTCACTACTCCGACCATTTCTTAGAGCACAGCTGTACCAATGATGCTGTGCCCCTTCTTTTACCAGTACACTGGTACTCATTGCACCAACCTCAGGTGGATGACAGGCTGAGACAACCCCACCTGGTGTTAATTCAGCAGCCAACGGGACTTGAACTCAGGACTCTGGGATCCCAAGCCAGCCAGCCGAACCACTACCCAACACCAGGAGTAAGGTGAATATACTGATTCTGGCTCACTTTTCCCCATGTAAATGAATGGGGGATTTTCAGTGATTCATATTTTTTTCCCTAAAAAGTAAACCCCCTTTTTATCCCAAGGTATATTTATTTGTCTCCCCTTTTTAACCTTGGGACACTCTTTTCAAATAACTAATGCAATAAGATAAAGATTTGTTCAAGTAGTAAAGTAGTAATGTGATTTGTTAAAGGTGCTTCTGAGAAATATCTGAAACATGTAAGCCTAGGGACACTCTTTTTCAAATAACCAATGCATATTGTTTACCTCACTCATTGAACCTATAAAGATTTGTTCATTCTCAAATTCCTTCAATAGTTTAATTTTCTTTGCACAATAATCCGCATCTAAAATATTTAAAAATAAAACATTTGAATCTTTATATTTTTTAAGATACCCCTTTTGTGGCATTAAGAAATTATAAATTATAATAATTTCTAAAAGTTATTGATTTCTTTATT
>CM068962.1:45000523-45012381 GCA_035128595.1 Eptatretus atami
AAGTTCTCTGAAAAAAACCTCTTCTCTCTTAAAACTTGGTTATTTATCAATCTAAGAAGCTTCTTTCCAAGATGTTGCAAATCTAATGTTTTGCCTGTTTCTAACATTCTCCATTGTCTTTCCAAAACAGCATTATTCATCAATTTATAGAATTCCCCTTCAAATTTTACTTTTGTATTTGTTCTCATATCTGTATTGAATTTAATATACTTTTTCATCCAAGGACTTTATTTAAATTTTAAAACTCTGAATTTTAGCTACTCTCAATCCTTCTTCAAAAACTGTTTCAAGCTTCTCTGATGCAAAACATATCCCTCTTTATCATAGAATGTTGTTAATAACTTTTCTGTTGATTTGCCTTTAATATTAAAATTTTATGATAATCACTTAACCATTCTTTCTTTGGGTTTGTTTCTCACATGCAAAAGGAAGGTCTTTATTCTTTATTATGAAGATCACTCGGGTACCTCAATCAACTTCAAAATAATAACCTTCTTCTTCCTCATTCAATTCCTCTTGAAAAGAAATAACAATATTCATCAAAGCCTTTTCATAATCCTTTTCTTCCACCACTCTAATTTACCATAAGGCAGAGATTGAGACATTGCCCATCCATACAAATTATTAGCATCAAAATACATCAAATAATTACTATCTTTTTCACTATCATAATTTGGAAGATATTTATTATTTGCTTTAGCATATCTTTTTAAACATACTTGTGATATTCCACCTCTCTTAGACTTCTCAATCATCAAAAGCATATCTACATCACTGATTAAATCTATATCTTGTTTTGTCATTTTCAACATTGCACTCAAAGCTAAACCAGGAGCTGTGAAATAGTGGGCAGGATCTAATCCATAGCAATTTTTATTATGACAGAGTGATCTAAAAGCTTCAAACACATCAGCTAACAATAAAACATCTGTTTTTAGATACAAATCATGATATTCTCCAAGGTTCTTTATCTTAAATATTTTCCAAATTTCTTGTGCGTGTTTATATTCCTTATCACTTATCTCTTTTTCATAAAGGTTATTATAGAAACTTTCTTTTGAAGGAAGTCGTGTTTCTTTAAATCTCATAAATGAATCCATATATCATAAGGATAAATTCCTTACTTGTAAGAATTTTCTCTTACTTTGAATTTTATTCCTGTTTGAATTTCCCTCTCTAGTTAGATTTCCCTCTTTAATCAGAATTTCATCTTTAATCAGAATTTCCTCTTTAGTTAGAATTTCATTCATTGTTTGAATTTTCTTTATAATTAGAATTTCATCTTCAGTTAGAATTTCTTCATTAATTTCCTCATTAATTAGAATTTCCTCTTTACTTTGAATTCTCTCTTTATCTGAATTTCCTCTTTAGTTAGAATTTCCTCTTTTGGAAAGAATGAATTAAGATTTGGAAAAGACCCTGTGGAGCTTAGATTTGATGCTAGGTCGGCTAGTGGTGTTCCCATAAAGTTGTAAGAATCTAGAAACCTAATATGAGTTAAAGGTTTTGTGAATATCATTTTTGTAAATGAAATATACTTTTTGACTTGTGTTTGTTTGGCAGAAATATTCCCTGGTGTTTTTGAAAGTTAATTTATAAATAGATGTGTTATCATAGTTGGTGCTGTTGTGAAGAAAGACTGAAATAAAAGAAGGAAATTTATAATTAAGATTACAACAGGAATGAGCGGGACCTCTATATTTACTAGTAAGATGACAATGATCCTAACTTTAGACTCCTCAATTTCCTCCTCACAAATATGACAGATATTGTTCTTTCTAGATTCTAATTTTTCTTTCTCGTGTTAATTTCATCGGTTCATTTGTTTCTTTCATTAATTTAGTTAGTCTTATACAATCCTTTTCTAATCGTTTTACAAACTCTTGTGAAGCTTTTTTTCCACTATAATGTTCAAGTTTGTTATGCTTTTCTCCAACAGATGATTTGATATAATAACAGAAACCACAAGGAATATGTTTTTGATATTTATTTGTATAGGATTCTTTTGGATTAGGAGAAGCAGTATTTATCTTTTTTAGGATACATTCAAAATCAGCGTATATCACAAATGGGTGCATGATAGATTTATATAATCTTCAAAAGAAATCTTTTTACCAGGTTTATACATTGTAATTTCAGCTGATTTATGATTACTACAATATTCTGAATGTTATTCTAATCGTTCTTTTGTATGAAATGAATTAAGACATCGCTTACAAGGATATATTTTGTTTGATGTTCTGAATACCTGAGAAGAGATTAATCTTGATAAATTATTGATGTATGTATAATGTGAATTCTTTCCAACACTAAAATATAAAAGATCAATGTGTGTTTCTTCATTTTTATAGTTGTTTGAAATTTTTAATATTTGAACTTTGTTTGTATCCGTTAATCCATATACATTAATAGAAAGATTATTCTTTTTCTCAAATTTAGGAATATCTGTTAGTGGCATTGGGAATTTAAAATCTTTAATGTCCAAGGTATTCTCATATTTCATATATTGTTTTACTCTTTCTGAATTACAATTTGGAGGACGTAAGTGGCGCAAGAACAGACCAGAGAAAATATTTATTATCATTGTTCTTAATATTAACAACTGCCTTCTTTAGTTTTATTTATTTTGGTAATTCAATATAAGAAGAAGCTTGAAGAGGGTTTGATTTTGAATGTGTATATCTAAGAATGATTTTTTTAAATATTAAATCCACTTCCTACCACTGTATTATCAACATCCTCCTCTTGTCTTGATAGTTCTTCATAAACCCCACTATTCAAAAAATCTAAATGATGTTATAAAATGAAGATTGTTCTCAATATAGGAGTTTGTTCTTCATCTTGTCTTTTCATATTCATTTTCACTCCATATAAAACTTTAAAGTTTTCATTTCTTTAATGTCTTTTTAATAACTTTGTTAACATCAGGTTTCACTATTTCCAATTGATTCAGCTATTGATGATGGACCGGGTTCTCCAAATTGAAAAATCCTTATTTTTATATGCCCTTTAAATGCCCCATCAGTGTTTCAATATAATAGTCTCCCTTTACTTTAAACTCATTTTTCTTGTGTTTTTGTGATTGAAGATGTCTATTATAACTACTCTTCAAAACATCCTTTGAGCAGATATCACAATGTTTTCTTTCGAACTCAAGAGGAGATATTTGATGAATAGAATTAAATGTATGTTTGTTGGTGTGAAGGTTTTTTTTATAATATTTATATTCGTGATTACAAACATCGCAGTACGTTGTATTCACCATATTTATATATAAAACTTTGCTTAAACTAAAATTTTCTTGATGAAAATTTCGTTTAATTTATAGGTGAATCTGTGCTTAAAACCATTTTATCCTCCAACTTTTTTCACTTAATAAATACAATGTTTCAAGACACAAAAGACAAGTTTCAATCAATCCCTTCATTTGTAAAAGATACTGAGAAATATGTCAAGGATGTAAAATTGAACAAAGATAAATATAACAACTATTGGATAAAACAATTATGGTGGATAAGATGAGTTCTTCAATTTCCTTCGGTGGAAGGGCTTTTATATACCTGGAAAGAATCAATTAAAGCATCCCTAACAAAAGTTTCTCCTCTCCTTCTGGTAATATATTCAAAACTAGAAAGCAATGAAACAGAAAAAGTATCAAAAAATAAAAACCTTATGGATGAAGCTTTAGAAAGAAAAGATAAGACCATCTGTAATATGCAAGGAGAAATTTGTATTTTTTTCAACAACCTAAAGATGTAAATCCTGATGAAATAAAGGATGTTCATATATCAGGTAAAATGACATTTCGTTCAATATTAGGTCAGGATCATTTTAAAATTACCTTTAATATAAAAAATGTTGTAGTTGAATCTGGTAATGAAAAAAAGTATATAGATATCGATGGTAATATTATTAAATATGAGTCAATATGCAACTGAAAGTATAGATGAATTTCAGTTTAAGTAAAGTTTTACTTTATAAATATGCTAGACTTCCCTGATTCTCCATATGACAAATTTGAGAATTGTCCTGCGTGTGATAGAGTGGGATTAAACACAGAGTCAACAGCCTATAAACAATTTATATTCTGTGATTATCTTCTAATTAATGATAATAAAAAATATAAAAAGGAAAATAATTCTTTTAGATTTACACCAAAAATGAATTACTTTACAAGACTGATTAGAGAAATGAATGTAAGTATGAGGGTGATAACACACCTTCCTTACAAGGCAAGAAACTGAACGTATAGAGAAATGTTCAAAGGATTGTTGTTATATATTATTCAAGGATGTGATTTTCAGGGAAATATTAACACAAGAATATGCATAAAATAAATAATGGATTATCTTGAAATTAAACCTGAACTTAGGATAAAATATAGAGTTTCTAAAAAAGCCAATAATAAATTAAATAACCTGTTTCCAAATATATAAATGAATGATTTTTTACCCATTTGGGAAAATAAGATAAAATTTAGCTATCATAAAAATCTTCCAAATTCATTAAGATGTCTCATAGTTGGTTGAAGCGGATGCGGAAAAACCTGCTTACTTTTGAAGATGCTCCTGACTCCCAACTTTTTAGATTATGATAATTTAATAATTTTCACAAAGTCGAGTTTTCAACCAGAGTATCAACTTCTCTCACAAGGTTTTAATGCTGGTCTCAAAAAGAAGATTAATCGGTTTATTTAAACTTCAAAAAAACCTAAATGATTATAACATTGAAGATATAATACAACTATTTTGTGATACACAGAGATGTAAAAAGAAATCAAAACCGATAACTTGTATTATTAGTGATAAGACGGATGATATACTGTCTCGCCAAGATTTGGATAAATCAAAAAGAACCTCGTTATCTTTGATGATTGTGTTAATGAGAGAAACCAAACGGTAATGGACAGCTACTACACAAGAGGGAGACATTCGTCTTGTAATTGTATTTATCTTAGTCAATCATACTTTCAACTTCCTCGGGCCTTCCATCAGAAACAATGCTAATACTTTTATTTTATTCAAGTTAAATTCAATAGATATAAACAATTTTTGGAGAGACAATTGTTCTACATTATGCAGTAAAAAATAATTTGCGGATTACATGAAGCACACGAATGAAAAATATAAATATATTGTTGTGAAACAAGATGAGCATTAAATGATATTTTCCAATAAATAAATGGATGCGAAAAGAAAGAGCAAGAAGATTTAAGGTTTATCAAGAGTTGGTTTCAAAAGTTGTAAAACAACAGGAAGACATAAAGAAGAAACGCACACAGAAACTAATGGGTGAAGAAGCATTTGAAAGAAAACGAGAAAATTTTTAAACCACTTTCAAAAACTTCCAAAGAAAAAATTGTAGATGTTTCCACAGTTCCCACAGTAGAATATACTCCTAAAAAACTTCAAATATTAAAAGATTTTGATCAAATGACGGAGGAAGAATTAGAGCAATTAGGGAATTAGAATATGATGATGAAGGATTATTTCAACAACTGGAAGAGATTAATCACCCCCCTGCTTATATTGTGAATGCTCTTCAAAACAATGAATATTCAGCGGAATCAAAAACCAAAGCAGGACTCATTCCAACAGAACAACCAGCAATATTTCATCTTGTTCAAGAAAGGTATTGATATTTAATGATGAATTAAGGTTCTTGAGTCTGCTCAACCCCTGTTAAACTAACCCCCAGATTAATGTTTCTTCTCACAAAAGATGGAAGACAAGCTTCAACTGTGAGGAATGAATCAAAGTATTTTGATAAAGCATTGGATAAGGAAAATAATGATGATAGAGTATATATGCTGCTGCTGCGAACTCTGTTGATTATAGGGTTAGTCTTTCTGGTAACGTAGCAAGAATGAGAAGGAGAAACACATTATTCAGGCTTTAAATATCCTTGGTTCAGGTGTTAGTTTTCTTCCAAATGACCCATCGCAATTAGTTAATAGACTGTTATTGTTGTTAGGGTAGTAAGAAGGCTGGATATACAATTGTTTTAATGAAGCATCAGCCATTTTAGACCAGTTGATGAACATGAAAATAATTAATAAATCTCAATATAAAGACATTTTATCTCATATTAAATAAGATGAGAAGCACAATACTGAGTTTTAATTTCACAACAAGCGACCACACATCTTCATTCCCATACCCACTACAACTTGACCCAACAAAAGAATATGAGGCATCTTTATTGTCCATGGAAACTTATAATACCCTATTTAATATAACTGATAAAAATGACAAGTTTAGTTATAATCCGGGAAGTGGATACTTAAGAGTTAAGATTCAAATGTGCATGTTGGAAACTAAAAAGGTTTTCGCACTCTTGTAGGAATTTTTCTCATAAATAAATGAGTTATTGTCTCAAATGTAAAAAGAAAACTAATACTAAAAATATTTCATATTTTAAAGTAAAAATAACAGGGTTATACAAAAAGGTATATGTTCGGTGTGTGGTTCAAAAAAAAATCAATTTATCTCCAAACACAAACTCGGAGGAGATATACAAAAGTTTTTATCAGGAAGTAAATTTACAACTACTGGAATACCAGGGGAATTACATCTACCAGGGTGTTCTTTCTGTGGTCCAGGACACAAACTTGGATAAAAGATTAGATGAGGCAGACAATCCTAAATCATGGAGTGAGCCCATCAATAGAGTTGATGAAGTGTGCATGAGACACGATATTGATTATGAATACCACAAACTTTGGAAGAAAAGCATGAAGCCGATAGAGAAATGTTGTATAATTTTGTCTCTGATACAAAATCCAACCTTGAGAGAAAAAGTTGATCGGTTCATCGTGAAGAAGATGATCAGTGCTAAATTGAAACTTGGACTTGGAAATTCAAAAACCTTATAGGCTCTAATGATGTCATTAAGACTGAAGAGCATTTAGCTGATGAATTACATAAACCAATATTCACAAAGTTTCAAAGAAGGAAGATTTATTCCAAGGAAGTTGATTATATCTGGTCCGCTGATTTGATTGAACTCAATAATGATAAGGGGTACAAGTATGCTTTAACCGTTATTGATTTGAGGAGTAGATACGCATGGGTTGTCCCTTTAAAAACAAAACAGGTAATACTCTTATGTTAGCCTTTCAACAGATATTTAATAAAAGTAAGAGAAAACCTAAAAAATTGTGGACTGATGAGGGTAGAGAGTTTTATAACAAGACATTTATGAATTGTCTAAAAAATAACAGTATTACATTATACAGTACCTTTAATGAAGGAAAGGCCGTTTTGTTGAACGTTTTAATCGTACCTTAAAAGGAGAGACTATATAAAAAATTCACACAACTCGGTTCACACAATGGTCATCTTTTATTCAGGATACTGTGGATAAGTATAATGACACGATTCACACGTCAACGAATATGAAACCATCAGAAACATTTACAAAATTAAAATATGAAAGAGATTAATGTCAGAAAACCTAAGTTCAAAATTGGTGATATCGTAAGAATATATAGGTGGAAATCTCATTTTGAAAAGGTTATATTAAACGATGGACGAATGAACTTTAAAAAATTGTTGATGTAATAGATACGGTTCCTTGGACTTATAATTAATCAGTTGTTTCACTGTGATTCTCAGAGGAAGAACACAAACAAACTTACTGATGTACTCAATGGACTGAAATAAAACATTACAAGTGTAATTCAAGCCATTCCGATGGACTTTGTTGTGAAGGTTATGAGGGGTATCATGGTGTGGGAATCAGAACAGCGGAATGTGTTACCTGGCAATGGTGCCTTTTAATGTCATTTTCAAAACATCGTGTATTCTGAAGAAGTTCCAATGTCTGTAATTTATAAATGTTCAAACCGTATAATTTTTAGCTTCTCTGGAATTGGAATTCCAGATAAGGTATTGTCCATCGTGCTCTGTCCATCCGTCCGTCCGTCTGTCCGTCTCCTATTTCGACTTCTCTGGCCAAACTGCTTGGCCAATCGGGCTGCAATTGCGCAGCAACTTTCTGCTCGTGACTGGTAACGGGGATTGCAAATCTCATTCCAGTCACTTGACTTTAAGTAGGTCAAAATGGCAGTAGGTCCGGGCAGTGTTTGTCTCCGGATGCGTATGTGCGGTGTTTGTCTCTGGACCCGTCCAGGCGGTGTTTGTCTCCGGACGGTGTTTGTCTCCAGACCGCTTGGCTCCAAACGCGTCCAGGCGGTATTTATGTCTAGAGGGGAGTTTGTCTCGGGCCGTGCTTCTTGGATGACCGGTAGTAAATGGATTTCAGACATTATTTTGTTTACATCTTCACTGTTATTCAATGTGGAATCATTTTGATGAAACTATGAATCGTATTAACGCTCCACCGCACGTCTACCTTCCCTTCTCTCACCTCATACTGCCTTCCCTCCTCTCTCTTTTCCTTCCACTCTCTTCTCCCCACTCTCTCTCTCCCCACAGATGGAACATATCCATCTTCCCCCCTCTTCTCTCCTCCCCCTTTGGTATTACCCGTAGGAAGCGACGGGTGGGTATTGTTAGTTAGATGAATACTAATGGTCCTGAAATGGATACCTGAGGTGCCCCACTACTTACATCCTCCCATTTACCGCCATGTTGCCTTCGTTTCAATTCGTCCGAACGGCAAAAACTGTTTAAACTAGAACGGGCACTCAGTAGAGCGAATACCTTCGCCAACGCTACATTTTGCCCCCCCCCCAGAAACCGTTGATTGTGAGGGTATTTAATCCCATACCACATCTGCCATCTCATATGTGTTATGATGGCTTAAAAACATTAAATTTCCTGTGTCATATCGTATATCACAAGATTGGCATTGAATTCACAACATTTTGGCATTGGTTGCATGCAAATGGATAGAAATCGACCGACAATGGCAAAATGACGATTTTGACCTTTTCTGACTCGACCTTACTTTACTCTAATTGGTAATTGTGTATTAGAGTGTGGGAACAGAACAGTCAACATTTTGGTGTTGGTTTCATGCAAATCGGATAAGAATTGACCGTGTTATGATCAAAACGCACATTTTGCAATGTCGTACCCCCTGACACTTTGACTCCCAACCGCTAATAAGGGTTATTCGTCATTGTGTCATGTCACTATCACAAGATGGAGCATTGAATTCTGAACATTTTGCATTAGTTGCATGCAAATTGGATACAAATTGACCGCGCTATGGTAAAAAGACGATTTTGACCTTTCATGACCTTGACCTTTGACCCGATGCTCCAAAATCGAATCAAATGGTCCTCGGATAATAACCAATCATCCACCAAATTTGCTGCGATTCAGTTCAATACTTTTGGAGTTATGCGAATAACAAACAAACAAAAAACCAATGTCACCCTTAGGGTGACCCGTATCTTGCCAAAACGGTGACCACGGTGACTTCTTTAAGGTCACACTGAGGTGAACAGAGCTGCTATCCACCAGGAGCGACTCCTTGAGAATATCTGCCTACGAGAGATTCCGATGAGAATCGTTCTACAGAGTAACCTGAAAAATATGCGTTTGCCTCATAACGTCACAAATGACGTCATAATGTCTCAAGCTTGATATATCAGAAAGCATTCATCGAGGTGTTCAATTTGAGGTACTACACGATATGTTCCTAAAACTTGAAAATTTGACCTTGGGTCAAATATGTTTGACCTTAGCGCTAACCATGAAGGTCAAGGCCAATCGCCACCAAAATTAATCAGCTGAGTGCCAGACATGAACTATATTCCCATGAAGTTTGAAGACGATCCGATCAAATTACTCAAAAATAAGGTTTCGTCGACTCCCCTGATTTGCGACAAGTGACCTTGACCTTCATAAATTTATGCGCTGAAAGGGACCTCTATAGGCCTCTGATATGCGAAGTTACAAATTTTCAATGAAAACTGTGCTCTGCAGAGTGATTTATACGTGATTACAGACAAAAAAAACAAACAAACAAACAAAAATAAAACCAATTGTCACCCGTAGGGTGATTCGTATCTTGCCAAAAGGTGACCACGTGTGACTTCTTTAAGGTCACACTGAGGTGAACAGAGCTGCTATCCACCAGGAGCGACTCCTTGAGGAATATCTGCCTACGAGATTCCGTGAGAATCGTCTACAGAGTAACCATGAAAAAAATATGCGTTTGCCTCATAACGTCACCAAATGACGCTATAAGTCTCAAGCTTGATATATCTAGAAAGCACTCATCGAGGTGTTCATTTGAGGTACTACACATATGGTTCCTAAAACTTGAAAATTTGACCTTGGGTCAAATGTTTGACCTTAGGCGTTAACCATGAAGGTCAAGGCCAATCGCCACCAAAAATTAATCAGCTGAATGCTAGACCATGAACTATTCTTCATGAAGTTTGAAGACGATCCGATCAAAATTACTCAAAATAAGGTTTCGTCGACTCCCCTGATTTGCGACAAAGTGACCTTGACCTTTGACCTTGACCTTCAAAATTTTATGCGCTGAAAGGACTCTTATAGGCCTCTGATAGCGAAGTTTACAAAAATTTCCAATGAAAATGTGCTCCGCAGAGTGATTATACATGATTACAGATAAAAAAACAACAACAACAAAAAAAACACATTGAAGGTCAAGGCCAATCGCCACCAAAAATTAATCAGCTGAGCGCCAGACCATGAACATATTCCATGAAGTTGAAGACGATCCGATCAAATTACTCAAAAAATAAGGGTTTTGTCGATTACTCTGATTTGCGAAAAAGTGACCTTGACCTTTGACCTTGACCTTCAAAATTTTAGCGCTGAAAGGACCTCCATAGGCCTCTGATATGTGAAGTTACAAAAATTTCCAATGAAAACTGTGGTCTGCAGAATTTTTTTTTCGTGATTACAGACAAAAAAATAAAAATAAAAAAATAACATACAGACTGACTAACATATCTTGCAAAAACTTCGTTTGGCAAGATAAAAACACATGAAGGCAAGGCCAATCGCCACCAAAATTAATCAGCTGAGTGCCAGCCATGAACTATATTCCCATGATTTGAAGATGATCCATCAAAATTACTCAAAAAATAAGGGTTTTGTGATTACCCTGATTTGTGACAAAGTGACCTTGACCTTTGACCTTGACCTTCAAATTTTATGCGCTGAAGGGACCTCCATAGGCCTCTGATATGCGAAGTTACAAAAATTTCCAATGAAAACTGTGCTCTGCAGAATTTTTTTTTCGTGATTACAAAAAAAAAAAATAAAAAAAACATACAGACTGACTAACATATCTTGCAAAACTTCGTTTTGGCAAGATAACAAAACACACATATTCACAAATAAATAAATAAATACACAGCGATCAAAACATAACCTTCGCACCAACGTTTGGCGAAGGTAATAATTCATTTACGAAAAGCCGACACCAGTAAGTTTAACTCGAAGTTTGTAATATTTGGAGAAAGCTGATCAGGACAAAAACGAAATCATTACTTGAGCTGCGCGATGGAAACACCAAAACCAATTTCCAGTTGTAGAATGAAACGATCCGAGATTTGAAGGCGACATTTTCTCTCCTTCACCGAGTCACGTCCGCATTTATTTATGTTTGGCCTCGAGTCAAGTGAAGCGTCAGTTAATGTACAAAAAAGTGTTGTATTCGTGTCCGGAACAGGACGTTTTGTTTTAGTTTCAGGTTAAAACGAACACTGTGGACCGTGGATTGTGGTACTCCATGAAGGTCGAACCGCAACAAGAATCTGTCTCGCGAACCTGAGGCGAGGCGCTTCCCCGTCATCACGTGACGCGAGCCTGAGGAGAGGCGCTTCCACGTCATCACGTGACGCGAGCCTGAGGAGAGGCGCTTCCCCGTCATTACGTGACGCGAGCCTGAGGAGAGGCGCTTCC
>CM068962.1:45017660-45029610 GCA_035128595.1 Eptatretus atami
TGCAGTTTCGTTCCACTCGTCGGGGGGGGGGGGGGGGTAGACAAAACCTTGATAATATGATAGTATATATCCAAAATACATACGTATCCAAAAGTTCTCCATCAAATAGCTGCAGTTATTGTGTATTTTCATCTTGAAAATCGATGCATTCCCGCATTCTCTCTCATTTGAATTTTCTCACTCGGATCACGTGTGGGCCATGTGACGCCTCGACAGCCAATAGATCGGCTGACATCGTATGCAAATTATGTCAGACTGCGTACCTACCAACCCATGATTTGCGCGGTAGCCTACCGATTTTCTATAGTCCCAACGCATACCGATTTTATTAGTCAGACATACCGCATTTGGAAATTGTTATTGGAAAAAAATTAATAGTTGTGTTTTTTCAGTTTTGCGTTCGTTTCTCACTGCAAGATCATATTACACGCGGCTGCTTCTACATTCTACAAACTCGTGCCTGACCTTGATTTTTATCTCGTCAGCGATTGGTTATTGCTTCCAAACTAAGCATGACCAATGGCGAACAGGAAACAGCGGGCATTCATTTCAAGACAACGCGCCATTTTCCATTCATGATCAAAGACTGCAGTTAACAGAGAGTACTCATCGCTTCAGTGCACGACAACAATGCAAACACCAGAAAAGAAAAAAACCACCCCACGCTGGGTCAACAAGTTTAAGCCAGGTTGGACAACAGAGTTCAAGTGTATCAAGGCTTCGCGTAAGGGAGACGGACATGCCTTCTGTGATATGTGTGATCAGACTTCTCTCAGTCATGGGGATACAAGCTGTAAGGATACAAGCTGTCACTGAACAGGACAACCAGAGGTCGAACAGGGAGCTATTTGTCGGTTTCCAGGCAATGCAGCTCATTGTGAAGAAGCGCCTAGAGGGGACCAGTGGAGTGACGAAATTCAGAGCAGAGGTCCGAATGTTCTACGTTGGTTCCCTGACCTACATATTCCCATTCCAGGACCCTTTGATCAGGAATGCGGTCATCGTGGACCCAGCCTCCTCCAAGACAGCTTCCATGCAGAGCCTACTTACACTGGTTGAACAGCTCCCTGCATCTGTTGCCCCAGAAGAGAACAGAGATGCACTGTGCAAAGAGTTCTGCACATATCAGTCAGATGTCACCCTGCCAGCATATGACCAGATGAGAGGGTGGATGTGTTTTGGGCAGCCATGGAGAAGATGACGGACCCTGCCACTGGCACCAGCCAGCCCATTTACCCATCGCTCTGTAGACTGGCCAAACACGTCCTGCTGATCCATCACAGTAACGCCTACTGAGTCCCTTTTCAACATGGTCAGAAAATGACAACTGATCAGAGGAGCACGTTGGGAGCGGCAAGGAAGGTCACGCCAAGTCAAGCGTGTATGAGGACAGCCATGGCGTCAGAAACATCTGTGTGGTTTGCTGGCAGGGAAGATTAACATCTTCAAGCCGGATGGAGTCAGCTGCTTCTCGTGGAAGCCAGATGCCGACCTTCTTAAGAAGGCCAAATCTGCCACCTACCAGGCTCTGAATAGCTAAATGTGCATCTTAACTGTTCAAACCTGAAAACTGTAAATATGTGTGAAACTGTAAATATGTTATGAAATCAGAGTGGCCAGTCATTTCATTCATAAAGATGTATCAGTGAGTTTATGTAAACTCTTGTGTACATGTATGGGCACATACATGTGGAGCTTGGACAGTGAGTAATTTATGGAAACGTGACTGATGATCATGATGTCTTAGAAAAATAAAGATTGGTGAGTAGATCAACCATGTTAAGTTTTCTCTTTTTCACTCTAAAAATATGTTGATATATTTCAGCTAACTGTGGGCTCAAAATGCAGGAGATTGCACCATTTCGCTTCATTTTTTTGAAAATTTTCCGGGGGGGCATGCCCCGGACCCCTAGGGACGCGTGCGACGCATGCCGCTTTTCCTTCAAAAAGGGTTGGCAGGTATGAGACTGTCATGTGACCAGCTAAGTTGTCCAAGATGGCAGCTTCCTGCAGGAGGGAAATCACGGCAACTGATCGGCGATTTATCGGTAATTTTTTATGAATATGGCCAGTGAGGACGCTCCCCCCAGTGTATTATTCACCAGGACAATGTAGCGAACGAAGAAGTCAACGTTTTACGTCTGTAAGATGGGATAAATGGAAAGAAAGTGTCAACAAATGGCTCGTCTTAGACGGTCACGAACGACGTTTAGCCGAGAGTGTATATTGAGTGTGAAGAAATCCCTAGTCATCTGGGCTATCATGACACTTGCTACGTCGCTTCATCAATGCAAAAGAATACGGGGGCTGAGAAACGTCGTGTTCACAAACCATGATGATGACTCTGCGATTGTTGATGATTGCATGTATGAACCATCGCCAAAAAACTGCGCTCTGCATCGAACATTGCTGGACATGTTGTATACCTGCAACTCCCACGAAAAGCCAAAATTAGGTTACTCCGCTTTCCCTATTGTAGTAGTCGGGGCCGTCTAGGGGCTGATGCGGTGACGGGTAAGGAGGCTGGTCCCCACCCCGTGAGGTCTGGAACATCCTCAACACGAGAGCCGAACTACATGGGTGTAAAATATATAATATAGTTGAATCAACTCTCAGCGACACACAATACCGCCCGCGCCCCGTTACATCGACTCAACCCTGCGGGGCTGGCCCAAGGCCACCCTGACGATGGCGAGGCGAGGTTGCTCTCCCAGACGAAGACGCCACACGACTAGCGATGCGGCAAAGTCGATCCTCGCGCTGACTGGGTGCGCCTCAAGTGTCGATCAGCGCCGGTTCGACTGCCCAGTTGTCTGCTCCACCGGCCGTATGTATGTAATGTCTGGCCGTGGCTGACCGACTATATATAAAGCTGTCCGAGGCAGGGTCAATGGCGTTCATTCGATGGTCGATGCGCTGGCGTTGAACAATGGTTAGTTCTCCCGCACGGCACTACGGTACAATAGGCCATGATCAAGTAGTCCTCCCGCACCGGCACTCTCGGCTAAACGTCGTTCGTGACCGTCTAAGACGAGCCATTTGTTGACACTTTCTCTCCATTTACCCATCTTACAGACGTAAACGTTTGACTTCTTCGTTCGCTACATTGTCCTGGTGAATAATACACTGGGGAGCGTCCTCATGCCATATTCATCAAAAATTACCGATAAATCGCCGATCAGCTGCCGGTGATTTCCTCCTGTAGGAAGCTGCCATCTTGGACAACTTAGCTGCTCACATGACAGTCTGACGAAATTTGCATACGATGTCAGCCGATCTATGGCTGTCGAGGCGTCACATGGCCCACACGTGATCCGAGTGGAGAAATTCAAATGAGAAAACGCGGGGAATGCATCGATTTTCAAGATGAAAATACACAATAACTGCAGCTATCCTCTCTCAACTGCACGATACAGCTTACGGCTGATGGCCTGAGTGTTCGTGGTGGATTTGTTGTGAATCTTATTGCAGCTGATACACGTACTCCATTTTCCATCAATTGTGTTTTAAACTCGATCCGACGTATCACACACATGATAACAGCTGTTGCGAATGACTCTCACTAACCAATTGGAGCTGCTCACAAGTGAGCATACCAATATATAGTTCCCCTGCCAGTTTTGAGTATAGCTAAGCTTTCATTATGACTATAGAGTAGCTTCAGAGTTGGACTTATGTTCTAAATACCTCTGGTAATAAAGCTGGAAGGCTACTCTATTGTTGTTATTATTAGTCGTATTATATATTTTTATACATTCTCGAAGCACATGGAAGAATGAGGTGAGGAGAGTAAAAAGCAACATAATGACTTGGTGATACAGTTGGACACCACAAGCAAGGGAATGAGCGAACACAGACACAGACACCTGCAAGTTAGAGGGTTGGAATAGGTAGTGTTAATTAGAGTGGAAATATCACAGATAAGGAAGGGTGATGACACGAGGTGGTCGTGTACAGTCTGCTTGAAACCTTGAAACCATGTGAAGTTAATCTTTGTTCAAAACGTTTCTTTGTTTTTCTGTTGATTTTGTTGAGTAAATGTAACTTTGCCAGCCAGAAATGTCCCCAATCGGTGCTACATTCTCTGGTTCAGGCTTTGGCGTTTGTGGCATCCCTGAAAAACTTATTGAAGCATTGGTGAAACATGGCGTACGCAACCTCACAGCCGTCAGCAACAATGCAGGGTGAGCAACTTTTCCCCCTCCCCTCCCCCCAAATAGCCCCCAACCCCATCATATCACGTTTTATCTCTCTATGTTTGTACCATTTATTCATCTGTTTCTCTATTGCCTCCTTTGGGGCTGTCTACATATTACATAATACTTCTATCGATACATCGTAGTAATACATCTCGAAGCAAGAGAAAACTAGAACGGCACTCGGGAGAGCGCATACCTCCCCCAGGCTGAACAGTTTACGTTTTGTATCCCACTGATAGCATGGATCTGAATCCGGACCTAAACCACCAAAATCGAATCTGCTTGTTCTTGTCACCTAATTCCAACTCGTCCACCTAGTTTTGTCATAACTCATCCACAACTTTTTGAAATATCATGCCAGATATCGTTTTTGGCCCCAACTCTCAATGGTGAAGAATCACTTTTTTTAAATTCTTGCATCCGGATCCAAATTGAGATCTTCACCAAAATCAAATTGATTCGTTCTTGTCACACACCCAACCTGTCCACCAAGTTTCATCCGAATCTATCCATAACTTTTTGAGATATCCTGCTCACAGACAGACAGGGGTGAAAACATGATCTCCGTCCATCTTTAGGTGGCGGAGATAAATATGTAAAAGTACATCACAGAAACAACAACCACATGCACAACAACAAAAAATACGTGTTATAAAAGATTTTTGCTTGTTTCACCTCATTGAGATTCACAGATGGACATGACATGTTTGTGAAGCAGCACAACAAGCTATCCTTTGAATAAATCCGTCATATGTTACGGGTAAGCACGCCAAGTTAAATATTACACAATCTGAGGGAAAACATTGGCTCGGGTTCAAATTGAAATTTGAGGAAGGTAAAGGCAGGTGAGAGGAGAAATGTATAACAGCACATGGTAAGGGAGGTGAACATAATACTGTCCAAAAAAAAAAAATGTTTGGAATAGATAATTGTAAAGAGAGGGAAATTGTAGTATCAATGGTAGGATGGTGTGGTGGGGGAAGGGGGGGTGGTTAAATATCATGATGATTGCCCCTTTTTCTCAGAGGGCAAATTATTATGTCATCAAACTGCTATGAAAGATTTTCTGTGGGAGCAAAGTTACTCTGTTTTGAGTTGAAACTGGTTATACAGTATCAGGCTCAGCATGGCATGGTGTCAACTGTGGCACTTTTACAACTTTAATGTGTCATGGGTAGGAGGGTCAAGAGTCCCATTTGTGCGTCACAAACAACATACACTGCTACTTTGAAGCCATTTCATAAACCAGATGCTGTGCCTTTCATAAATACCCCTTTCATCGTTCTGAGGCTGTATAAGCATTTTTCCAACTCTCATTTGCTAAACTTATCTCGGGTGTGGTAATCCCAAATGGCTTGGTGGTAAAGTGGGTAAAGCTTTGTTGCATTCGCCTCACTGGTGTGGGTTCTATTCCCATGGCTGCTCTAAAACTTGGTCCAGAGAGATGGGTACTACCAGGTCGATTTGTCCATGGAACCAGCTCCACAACGGCACCCCAACCTACTTAAGGTTGTAAATCTGCCGCCAAGGATACCGTTTTGTTCCAGTGGGTTGATTCACAGATGTCACCCCCCCCCCTCCCAGGAGTTTTCTTTTTTATTTAATAGTTGCACTTTCAATGTGTAATGTCTATTCTTATGATTGTGCAGCAGAAATGAACAGTTGACCTTACGCAAATCAGAATGGCTACTAACAATGAAACGAGACCTGCTGCAGCAACAGTAAGAGCAGTACGGAAAATGGCAACTATCTGCCAGAATCGAATGGAATGTGATTATCTGACGCTTCTTATTTTTTTACTGCAGTGCTATCTCGTATCCCAATGCACACAAATGAAAGATCCCCGATGGCCTGCCGTCCACCTTTTTCCCTGCCACAGCACATCTGACTTTGGCCTCGGCATGCTTCTCCAGTCGCACCAGATAAAGCGCATGATTTCATCATACGTGGGAGAAAACCCTGAGTTTGAACGGCAGTACCTCACTGGAGAGCTGGAAGTGGAGCTCACGCCGCAGGTGCGATTAAGCAAGCAGTTAGAGAGTGATGTCGAAAAAAAATAATGACACCTTAACATTGCAATAGGGCTGACAGGATGGCCTAAAGATACGCACACTTGTCTCCAAGCTGTCGAGCCTGGGTTTGAATCACGACCCAGGTATAAACGGTCATCCCAGTGTTTCACAAGCAGGGTGGTTCATCAATTTGTGTCGTACCTCGAATGGACGTTAAACTTGGCGTCCCATCTGCCATCGTTCGTTGGTGGAGGTTAATGATCCCACGGTGTCCTTCGTAAAGAGTATAGGTGAGCTGCCACCGGCAACATGAACAAATTTTAAATTCCTGCCCTAACCAGCAGAGGTCATTGCATCAGCGGCACATCAGCCCTCAGCCAATGATGCCTTGTGCTGGATAAGAAAGAGGAGGAGCATTACAACTAGGTTATGCTTTGGGCTGAAATGTATCATGAGCAAAGGGATATCGTGTCGGCCTTCATTGCAGTCGAAGTAGATTTAGAGCATTTTTCTATAATGTGCATCTTGCACAGAATTGCAGTGATGTTCCCATAACACCCCTTTATGTCTTCCATCTAAGGGCACACTGGCTGAGCGTCTGCGTGCGGGTGGAGCGGGCATCCCAGCCTTCTACACGCCCACGGGTTACGGCACGTTGGTGCATCACGGAGGCTCACCTATCAAGTACAACAAAGATGGGTCTATCGCAATTCCCAGCAAACCTAGAGAGGTCATTGTTTCTTCTTGCCACACTCCAATCTATTCCCTCATCACTTTGCTTCCACCATCTTCTTTAGCTTTTCTCTCACTCCCTAATATAAGCCTCCTTTGTTTTTTTGTCTCTTTTTTTTTTTTCCACCTGGTTCAGCTTCTGCATGTATTTCCTCAAAATATTCAAAACTTCACCCATGTGTTGTTTTCCTACAGCCGCGTACATTTAACGGCCGTAAATATATCATGGAGGAAGCCATGGTAGGAGACTTTGCCATTGTCAAAGCATGGAAGGCTGATCGCAATGGCAACCTCGTCTTCAGGTTTGTTGTGATGCACTGCCTCCCTACTACTTTGTGTGTGATTGTTCTGTGACTACTCGTGTAGTTGTAGTAATTTTGCTTTTTGTTGTACTGTTGTTAATTTTTATCTCTGTTAGGCGCACAGCTGTTAACTTCAATGCACCAATGTGCAAGGCAGCAAAGGTGACCATTGCTGAGGTGAGGAAGAGAGGTGGCTTATGAGTAAACAAAAAGAGTTACATGTATGTGAGGGGAGGGGGACGTGGTTGACTGTCGGTAAAATTGGCGAAGCGCTTCGGAATGATAGCTTGTGCAAGTGTTGCTTTAAAATATTTTATTTTGTGTAACCCAGATGTCATGCCCATGCAGGTGGAGGAGATAGTGGAGTGTGGAGAGATTCCTCCGGAGGATGTCCACGTGTCTGGCATCTATGTGGACATGGTCTATAAAGGGGATAACTTTGTGAAGATGATAGAGGTGAGTGGGTTTTACTGGGAAACAATTTCTAGAATGGAAAAAATCATGAAAAATTTCATTGTCATTTATATTTCCTGTGCTCAGATAATTTATTGATTTGTAAGCACATCTCTTATTGAAATATTGAGTTGTTACCTCTGCCACCCAAGCCAAGGTGGACGGAGGTTATGGTTTCACCCATACGGAGGTTATGGTAATCTCTCTTGTCTGTCTGTGAGCAGCATTTATCAAAAGGTTATGGACGGATTCAGATTAAATTTGGTGGACAGATTGAGTGTGTGACAAGGACAAATTGATTAGATTTTGCTGAAAGTCCGGTTGCAGATCCAGCCCATCAGTGTGATACAAAACGTAAACGGTTCAGCCTGGTGGAGGTATGCGCTCTACTCTACTGAGTACCGTTTTAGTACTGTAGTTGTTTCCATTATCTTGAGCCTTCATGTCTTCATTTGCTAAATATATTTATGTCGTGTGCTATTGGACATCCCAAAAGTAGAGCCATAATTTTCCTTCCGTGGCATGGTGCCATTGCTCAGAGGTGAATACAGTTTGGCTTTCAGCAGTTTTCCTGGTCCACTTTGGAATTGTGAATTTTCAGGAATGCGCGAACAATGGGAACTGATCTCACCTTCCCATTCTCTCAAGTTGTTGCAATATATTGACAATCCAATCATATGAATATGCTGGTTGTGGCTTAACCAAAGAATTTCACATCCAGCCAACTTGTTTCCAAGTAATGGAAAAATTCCATGATGGAAAAGATTGTTCTCCTTTTCGGGTCCCAAGGGAACTGATATGGATGTATCCAATTACTATACAAAGGCACAACATGGCCAAAACAAATTCAATACAACTCGGTTTTTTGATATGAAGAATGCTTACATGTAACCCAATTTATTTGTTGGCCCGAGTTCTTCCCTCCAGTTGTTCAATACTTTTGCCCATCACCACCACATCTTCATTTACACATTCCCAATCACTGACACTCACTGACTCCCACAACCCCTCTTTCCTCTCTGCCATTCCTCTTATCGTACAGCAATGTTTTTGTACTTTTTTTTTGTCTGTATGTCTGTCAACTGGCTAGCCTCTGTTGTTTAGCTCCTTCATAAACCTTGACTTGTGTATTAAAAAGAATCATCCAAGCACAAGAAATACAGATTTGGTGAGATTTTGAAGATTTTATACAATATAATACTTAAAACAAATCATCTTCATCAGAAAAGTATAACATTACAGTAAGTCCTCACTTAACGTCGGAGTTACATTCTTGAAAAGTGTGACTTTAAGCTCATTCGATTTCCCCTTAATAATTAATGTATATAGGGGGTGAGGGGGGATTTAGGCTCCAGGGAAATGTTTTATTGCAAAACAAAAGACATTATATACTGCACATATACTGTCGGACTGCGACATTCGCGGGGGAAACATTCCTGAAAAATGCGCGAATGTCGGGTTCCGCGAATGTCAGGACATTGTGTTTTTTTGTTTTTTTTTCTTACATCGTCTAGGCTCATGGAAGAGCGATGACAGAACAAATCAGGACACAACATAATAAAGGGAACAGCAAGAGAAAGGGGAAACACCAATAGCAGAGTGGAGGGTGAAAGTAGACAGAGATGGACAAATGAGGGATGTAGGTTATGATGAGGGGCAAGGGAGAATGCATGGGGTAGACAATACAGTCAACCCCCGCTTCATCGCGGTTCACCTATCGCGCCCCCGGTTCATCGCGGGTTTTCCCTTGGAACGTAACTAATTTTTTCTGCGGATCCCCCGGTACATCGCGGTAATAATATATAAAATATAAATTATTTAAGCAATAAATTATAACGCGTGGTGCTTGACCAGTCACACAACGCACGAAACAAAGTTTCGCTTGTGAACTTCGAATATTTTCTACGTTTTTTCTCCAAGCCCCACGATGCCGCCCAAACGCCCTGCACCTTCTAAGGCTTCTGGCAAGGAACCGAAGCGCCAGAGGAAGGTCCTGGGATGCTCCAGGAGAAGGTTAAGCTGCTCGATATATGCTTCGGGAAGGAAAAAGATTTGCCGCCGTTGGACGAGCACTGCTCATACCCAGCACCTCAAAACCGACCAGACCAGACTAGTCGATCTCCGGCACCTCAAACCCAATCACTGCCAAACCAACCAGACCAGACTAGTCGATCTCCGGCACCTCAAACCCAATCACTGTCAAACCGACCAGACCAGACTAGTCGATCTCAGGCACCTCAAACCCAATCACTCCCAAACCGACAAGACCAGACGAGTCGATTTTTTGGGGAGGCGTCCATTCATCGTGGATTTTCACTTAGCGCGGGGAGGTTTGGAACGTAACTCCCGTGAGAAACGGGGGATTACTGTATATCCAAAAGCAAAATTGTGTTTGACCAGTTTGTGATTTTTATCAAAGTCTGAGGAGGGGGGAGAGGCTACTGTCTGTCTGTCAGAAGGATGAGAGATGTCATGGCAGAGAGTGAAGTCATCAGTAAAGAGATAAAGAGGATTCTCCAGAGGGTCCGTGAAATTGATGAAGATTAGGAATAATATCGGGCATAGAACACTGCCATGGAGTCCTTCAGCCTTGAAAAGGGAGAGGAGATGAAAGGGCTCCATTGAGAGCCACATGGTGTCTACGAGAGTGGAGTTGGCAGAGAGTTTGGAGATCAGGGTGGATGCCAGACTATCAAATGCTCGCGATCTGTCCAGAGAGATGATCCTGATCTCATGTCTGACATTGAGGACCTCTATCCATTGTTGGGACAGTAGAAGCAGTATGTGCAAGGTCGAGTGACCAAGTCTGAATCCGAATTGAGGATCTTAGATGAGGCTGTTGGAGAAAAGGAATGATTTTATGTCAACTGCGATGATGGATTCCATGACCTTGATGATGATTGGACGTAAGCTGATTGGTCTGTAGTTAAGGGGGTCCATTTTTGCACTTTTTTAATGTAATTTTCTGATGTTGACTGATTTCCAATATCCCAGGTAGATGTTGGAGACAGTCCTGAAGTGTGAAAAACCCAAACAAACTGTGAATGCATGAAGCTCGAATGTAGAAGCAGGTTACACTTTATGACCCACAAATACGCAGGTGACACGAATAGCGGGACCACAAATGTTGGGTACACGATTGGTGGCAGGATTTGCACTCCGGCCACCACAAAACCCTTCATTCCACAAAATGTACCACAAAGAAATCTGAAAACCCACTCCGTGGGAGTACCTCCTGTGCAGCTGCCCTACGCAAGGCTGCTCACCGGATGATGGGATTGGTGCAAAACCTTCTGGACCCCCACTATTTGATGATGGGAGGAAAACCACGGCGTAACCTTCCCGGGTCAGATTGTGGTAGTGTGTCGGGGTGGTGCTGAGGTGTCGTTCACCAGACGGCGGTCTCCTTGGGTTAACTTGAGGTGGTCCCTTCAGGTGGGTGCCTGGAATGTCCTACTCCGAAGAGAGGATGATCACCTGTCTTTGTTATCATCTGAGCTCAAGCGTTTGGACATTGGTATTGCAGCACTCTGAGGTTCGGAGACTGGATAGTGGTGAGATCATGGCGGGTGGTTACACCTACTATTCGGCTGGTCGCTTTGATGGTTACCATGCCCAAGAAGTTGCTATAGCTGTGTCCAATAAGCTGACTCCAATGATAATTGAGGGAACACCGATCATCAAGCGTATTATGAAACGAAGGATTCGTCACTCCTTGGGTTTCATTTCCCCGGTCTCTGTACATGCTCCGACAGGCGAGTGATCTCACCGTGAAGGATGCATTCGATGCCACACTCGAGTCTATGGTTAATCAGTGCTCCAGGCGAGATACTCTTCCAGTGTTGGGGGATTACAATGTATCGACTGGAATTGATAGGGATGGTTATGAGACCTGTGTTGGTCCTCATGGGTCTGGAACTGTGAACCAGAATAGCACTAAGTTCCTTGACTTTGCAATAAGTCATGGACTTCGGGTGGCTGGTTCATGGTTTCAGCACCCACAGGTTCGTCGCTGGACTTTGTATTGTGGAAGAAATTCAGTTCTTCTCTTTCGGAGTCTGAAACTATTTATTAACAGCACACATCAAATACAAATAACAACAAACATGCGCATGGGAAAAAGGATAACAAGACAAGCAATAACAAACACGATCCTCTTTCTGCTCAAAATGCACAGAGCATTTGTCTTTATACTATTCTGGACAGCAAAAGACATGGGAGAGCTAAACATCTGGCAAGAGTGAATTAGGAG
>CM068962.1:45031000-45044344 GCA_035128595.1 Eptatretus atami
CTTCTGCCTGGAACACAGGCATCATCCCAACTGACTGGAAGAGGGGCCTTGTTCAGACATCAACCTTGCCTTGTTGAAGAGGTCAACAGACATCTGGGTCGGGCCTGGGGAGTCATGGATTCACTGGATCATGGGGTGTGGTACTGCCGATACTTGTGCAGGAGGATGAAAGTCCGAATCTTAAGGTCCTTGGTGCTTCCAGTCTTGCTCTACGGATGTGAGACTTGGACTCTGACCAAGGATCTGAGACAGCGACTTAATTTCTTTGGTACCAGGTCTCTTCGGAGAATCCTTGGCTATCGCTGGTCGGACTTTGTGTCCAACGAGCGGTTGCTGAGAGAGACTCAAATGAGATTTGTTACCTGCATCGTCCATGAGTGTCAGCTGCAGCTGTATGGACATGTGGCTCGTTTTCCTGATGCTGATCCTGCTGACCAGATTATCTTGGCGAGGGAGCCTTGTGAGTGGAGGAGGCCAATCGGCCGACCACGTTCCTCATGGTTGTAGCAGGTTGATCATCATCATCTCAAGGAGATGGGAATGGGCCAGGCATCTGCCTGGGGGGATGTCCAGACAGAGGCCCTTGGAGACTGCAACAACTACCGAGGGGTGACGCTGCAGAAAGTGGACGCAGCGACGCGCTGCAACGGCGCATGCTCCCATACTTGACCTGACCTGAATGTCCTGGTCCGACGGTATAGTGTAATTTTGAAATAATTTTTAATGAACAATTTAATCCTGTCCAATGATTATTGTGAAGTTAGAGGGTGGATCATCCCTCGGCTCCTCTTGCTGTTACTGAACTTTCCCAACGCGAAAAAAAACACATCGAGTGATTGTTGTTGTGCTTTCCTTTTTTATTGTAAAATCCCACTCTACCCTCCAGGTCTTTAAAACAGCTGTTCACCGCAACTCTTATCTTCCCCCATCCAAAACCACGATCTTTTCTACCCTCGCTAATGCACCCTAAACCCACCTCCTTCAAATTTCCTGCTTTCCTTCCTTTAAGTCCCTGTCATGTAAGGACCTGAAAGTCCCTGTCGTGTCCATCTTGTTTACCCTGTGTACCCCACCCCATCCCTCTCCCTTCCACAGATCTCCTCATGTCTCTGTTTCCCACTGTTTTTTCCTTCCATCTGCCACCTCTCTTGTCTCCTGCTCCTCTTGTTGTGTGTTTCTGTGTAAACTCTCATACGATCCTCGACAGTGTATACAAAAATAAAACAATCAAAGATTTTTCAAGTATGTTGGTCAGTCGATTTTATTATTCTGTCTATGTGTTTATCTCCTGCAGGTCACAATTTTAAACCGAGCTTCACGAAACTTCACCACATGGTAGAGTTTGTCATAGGGAAGAAGCCTCTTGTTTTTGAGGTCAAAAGGATAACATAGGGCAAAGGTCAACAACTTTGGTGAGATTTCTAAAATCCTCAATTTTTATCTGATTGACCTGAAATTTGAAGAGGATTTATATTTCAGGTCACTGAATTTAACCAGCCAATTATTTTTGAGGTCCACATTGGCCGAAATGTCAACATAGGCCGAATTTCTAAAATTGTCAATTTTCATCCAATTCACTTGAAATTTGAAGAGGAGTTGCATATTTTGTCATTGAAGTCAACCACCAATTATTTTTGAGGTCAAATTTGTTTTATGGATTTCGCAAGTATCGTGCTCTGCACGACATCTTTTTCTTATTTTTTTTCTTAATAAAGTTCTTTATACGACTTCATTACATCACTAACCCCCATAATCACTTTGTAGCTGCGTTCCCTGTTCAGATCGTGTTGACTGAAGAGCCTCAACACCCATAATTTAGTAGCTAAATATGGTTTTTGTGGTTTTAATAAACCCCAGCACTCCACTCTGACCTGCTGAGTGTTTGACTCGTGATGCTGGGTGATACAATCACGACTATTTTTAAAAAAAAAATTGTACCAACACAACGGGAACAAAATGACTGCCAAGGTAATGCAGCTTGTGCCGGTGTATGGTGCCGTCAGTCCTTGTGTATATAAGGTTTATACTGTACATGCTATGGGTGGGCTTTTACACTGGAATTTATGGCTTGTACTGTAGCTTTCTTAAAACCAGGATAACCATTAGTTTGGTTCTAAATTAGGGGTTTCAGGGCATTTTGATGCAAGCGAGCATGTGGTGGTTATCTACTGTACACGACGTTATAATGGAACCATCCATCCATCCATTGGGACCATACTCTGTGCAGAGCATTGGTGCTGCCTAAGCAGTCTACTTGGCTATTGGGCACAATCCTGGATGGGTCGCCACTCCGACACAGTATACCAGCATGCTGGCACTCATTTTGCCGACCTCGGAAGGATGACTGGTCGAGTTAACCCCACCTGGTATTAATTCAACAGCTGAGCGGGATTTGAACTTAGGAACCTTGGATCCCAAGTCCTTCACCCCAACCATTAAGCCAACACCAGACATATTATGGAACTGTGAGGTGGGAAGAATTAAGCAAGACACAGGATGATTGTTGATATTTGCAGTATTTGGATATGCAGGGAATACAAGAACCCTCTGTCTGACCAGGGTACAGAGCAAAATGAGTGCTGATCGATCCGTCCGAATCTCACATCAGCCAACTCAGATTTAAATCTTCCGTTTTTCGGATGGAGACCAAGTCCTCACGTTTGAGAAAGGTAAAATGGCGGCAGCACTCCGAACATGCCGGATGTGATGTATAGAAGATAACTCCATGAGGCATACATGCAAGCAAATTAATTACTTGCACACTCCCCTGCTGCTTGGTTGGCATCCTGTCAACCAAACTTACAATACAAGTTGTACTTCTCAGTACAATCCCATAAGTCACCTGTAGTAAAACAGTTACTTAATCCTACATAACAACTGTATTAACAGGAGATGGGTTTGGCTAACATTTACAAGAATCTGAGGACTGACTGAGTATACCAGAACTCCACTGCTAAAAAACGATCTAGGTTCATGATAAATGTTACTGTGCTGGCCTGCTGACGATCTGATAGTTCTTCTGGGAGATGGAGTCTGCTTTTCTGTCCCTAACTTGCATTGATCAGCGTCTTCCATGGCAGTAGCAGGATCCTCTGTTGAAGTGATAGGTTGCTCCCATGCTGTGTCGATTGTACAAAGTCCTTCATGCACTCTGGTGTAAGACTCAGTAGGTTGGTCACTTCTTGTATTAGCATCTCTTCCCACTATTGGATCTGCATCAGGAGGAATGAAGAGTGCATATCCTGTCTCATCCTCCGAAGGTTTGTCAACGACCTCAGCTTTCTCTTGTTGTTCTGGAGCATCATCTGTACTAATAGGCAGAGGATCTTGATGAAGGTCATCGACCGACATCCCTGATGTTGAGAATGTCAGTCCTCTGTACTGTCTTGGAAATGGCGTTATCCTGAAGGGGTTCGACAATGTCGACATGACCATTCGGGTCCACTTGTCTCATGATGTGGTGTGGGATATGACCACGCATCCTGAATCTTGTCATGATCCTGATGACTCAGATCTCTCAGGAAAACACGAGCACCTATGAGCAAGCTTGTCTCCTGTGCATGCTGACCGTGCAACCTTTTGCGTTAACGATTCCTTTTCCCTTTTCACTGATGCCAGGTTGAAGGCTTCTTTCATGCGTAGGTAATAATCAGTGACCCAATAACTAACTGTTATATGCCTGTCCCTCATTCAGTCCCAATAGGTTTTCAACAGGCAGTCTAGGATCCAGTCAAAAAAAGAGATAGTATGGGGAATACTATCAGTCGACGAGTGCGATGTGCAGTTGTATGCATAAATGACTTCAGACAGGTACTAGGGCCACACTCGTTTCTTTGCTGGGGGCAGTGTTCGCAGGAGGTCATGCATCGTCTTGTTGAAACGTCCACATGAGCCATTTCCTTGTGGGTGGTAAGGTGTTTCCCTGCTTTTACTGATGTAATATATGGAGCAAAGCTCTCTGATTACTGAATTTTAGTTTCTGCCTCTGTCGCTATGGATTCTCAGTGGTTCTCCGAATCTCACGAACCAGGCTCTCACAAGCACTCTTGCTACTGTAGTGGCTCTTTGGTCTGGAGTTGCCACTGCTTGAGTGTACTTTGTAAACACGTCAGTGTACTGAAAAAATTACTAAATCTTAGCTTATTCCACAGAGAAATCCTAAAATGGCCCGGACAATATTATTGGCACCTTTTCGAAGTTATTAGAAATAATTAGATTTCAAGCAGGTGATTCTCCTTTACTTTGAAATTGAACTCACCTGCTGTGAGTTGCAGGTGCCTGCAATATAAAAATCACTCATTCAACCAATTTGAATAGAAAAAGACGTCATTCTGCTGTTTTGTGTCACTGTGTGTACCACAATGAGCATCGAGAAAAGAAAGAAAACCAGAGAATTGTCTGAGGAGGTCCGACACAAGATTGTAGCCAAGCATGAACAATCTCAAGGCTACAAGTCCATCTCCAGAGACCATGATTTTTCTGTATCCACTGTACACAATGTTATCAGGAAGTTTAAGGCCCATGGCACTGTAGCCAACCTCCCTGGATGTGGCCACAAGAGAAAACTTGAACGAAGATTGCAGCAAAATATTGTTCGAATGGTGGAGAAAGCACCTCGATCAAATGCCAAACAGATTCAAGCTGATCTTCAGACACAAGGTACGGCGGTTTCAACTCGCACCATCTGTCGCCAACTCGAAGTTCTATGGTAGGAGACCCAGGAGGACCTCACTGCTGAGAGAGAGACAGACAGACAGACAGACAGACAGACAGACAGACAGCCGAAAGCCACAAAAGAAAGCCTGACTGGAGTTTTCCAAAACACACCTGAACAAGCCAAAATCCTTCTGGGAAAATGCCCTGTGGACAGATGAGACCAAATTAGAGCTTTTTGCTAAAGCACATCATCTCTATGTTTACAGAAGACAAAATGAAGCCTTCAAAGAAAAGAACACCTTCCCTACAGTCGAACATGGAGGAGGATCAGTGATGTTTTGGGGTTGATGTGCTGCGTCTGGCACTGGGTGCCTTGATTGTGTGCATGACGTCATGAAATCAGGAGATTACCAAGGCATTTTGAAGTGCAATGTTCAACCCAGTGTCAGAAAGCTGGGTCTCTGTCAAAAGTCATGGGTCTTGCAGCAGGACAATGACCCCAAACACACTTCAAAAAGCATCCAGGAATGGTACAAAATGCTGGACTGTTCTGAAGTGGCCAGCAATGAGTCCAGATCTAAATCCCATTGAACACCTGTGGGGAGATGGAGATCTTAAAACAGCAGTTGGGAGAAGGCACCCTTCAAATCTGGGAGAACTGGAGCAGTTTGCACAAGAGGAGTGGGCCAAACTAGCCATGAATGAGCTTCCTACACCTCTACTGGCATAGGAAGCACTTGACTGCAGTTATTTTGTCCAAAGGCCGTGCTAGTGCTACCAAATATTTAGTCTCGGATGTCAATAATTTTTATCAGTGCCATTTCTTTTTATTTTCTGATTTAAAAGGATATATTAAGTTCTGAATCAAAAACAAAGGTTCTGTAATATGAACAATGAAATAAAGAATTGTGGAGACCAAATACTTTTGTCAAGTTCAACTTATTTTTCGAGAAAATTGTGAGTTATTTGAAAAAAAGTGCAAGGGTGCCAATATTTTTGGTCACGACTGTAGCTAAGGTATGAATGGGTAATTGGATACCTGTGTTGCGATTGTGATATCCGTCAGTGTGACGGTATTGTAAAAAGGTGAATGTGCTGTTGATGTTTGTTCATTCCTCACCCTACATGCCTCAACCATCCGACATCTAATGAAATAACAAGGGATTTAATAATAACAGAAAATGAAATGTGAAACAATAGTTTGAAACAAAATGTAGTCTGCCTTGCACTTATCTGTTCCTACATTAAATGTATCAAGCCCAGATGTCATAATGTTTAATTTGTGTGTTTATATTGTTTTAAGGTGCAAGTGAAACATAAATAACTTGTAATAAGTATTATAAACACATGCTGCTTGTGAGTTTGGCTTGCGTGTAGTGCGAATCTGTGTGAGGATAATGTCCGTGCAAACCATAGTCTGCAGATTAACCTTGACCCATACTGTGCCTGCAGTGCAAACACCAGCTTTCCTGTTTCCATGGTGTGTGGGGCACTCTGTAATGGAATTTTGAGGGCAATGCATTAACCAAACCCTGCAGTTTCTCAACATGTCTTGTTAGTGGGTGCACACGTCCATATTATAAGATATAGATCGGTACATTCATCAAAAGCTGGGTTTTTTGTTGTTGTCTGCTGTTGGAGTAGTTGCTTTGTTGTGGTGTGTTGCGCAGCGACTGAGGGTGCGGAAAGCAGGAGAAGCACTGCCCAAGGCTACGAAGCCATCAGACATCATTCGTGAGAGAATTATTCGTCGTGCCGCACTGGAGTTCAAAGATGGAATGTACGGTATCCTTAGCTTGAAAGATTGCCCAGAAGGAAGTGACACATTTAGAATCTGAGCTATCTCTCCTTCCTCTTTTTTTTTTTCTCATTGACTTTCTTTCCAGACTCGGTAGCATGTGCTCTGAATCTGGTAAGTTGGTAGTTCGATTCTGACCATTGCCGAATCGTACCAAACACTTTCAAAATTGTTTATGCTGCTTCCTTGCTTGACTCTCAGCATTTGGAGAATGGAGCACAGACAAACGCTGTGGGTTGGTATCGTATGGGGGAGGGCCTCCTGATGTCTCGATTATGTCTCCAAGTCAATGGAGACATGATAGAGGGATCAAGACCTCTTATTTTTCTGTCATTTTAAATTTCCAGATGATATTTTCTAAATTCTAGAAGATCTTTACTGAACTAAATTTTGAGCTCAGGAGCACTTCTTTTTGTTGTTGTTTTTATTGAAATAATTGATTCTCACATCTTTTACATATGGAAAATCCCAGATTTTTTCCCCCAAAATTTCCTGAATTGACATCATCTCTAACTGCCTGCATTGAATTGAATTCCATCCCACTCCTTTTCTGTGTATTGAACAAGGCCCATTGCCCATTTTCTTTCCTTTTTCCTCCTTCGCCACTTGCCTTTACCTTCATTCTATTCTTGTTGATGCATAAGCCTTTCTTCTCTATTGCACCTTTCAATTTTTAAAACTTCTCTTTTGCTTCTTTTCACTTTCCGCATTCAATACCAAGTCATCAGCGTACAATAAATCTCATTGCAATTGCAACCTTTCATTGGTCAATTTTTCCATCACTATTACAAACAGTAGATTACTTAAAACGAATCCCTGGTGTCATCCTACCTCAACTTCAAACATTTTATTGCATTACAAGTTGGTTCTTGCCTTTTTTTTTCTTTTTTTTTTCTCATCCATTTCCATAACTACTTTTACCACTTTTTCAGGCATGAGTTGCCTTCTTAAGAGCCCATTTAAGAACTCCTCTTGCTACTCAATCATATGCTTTCTCGAGTTCACTGAAAACGTGATGGTTTCCTTTTGCTTGCCAAATACTTCTCTTGGCATTGCCTCAAAATGTGAATCGTTTCTGGTTGTGATCTTCCTGGCATAAAAGCTAACTGGTTATTGTCTACACTGTATTTACAAGTTTTCTTGATATTCTTTCAACCACCTTTTCCAAAACATTCAATCCTCGTCAATGTACTGTCCTGTGATCCAAAAATACTTTTCCTTTATACATGGATCATCCAGCAAACCTAGGTATAGGTATGCCCATTCTGGCGAGCAACTTCATCCCAGATCATATGACGGTGCATCTGCAGAGTGAGAATGGTGTTCTGGGATTGGTAAGAGTGTTGGGGATGTAGTGGGGGTGGTGAGTGAAGTTGGGAAATGGATGGTGTGGGGCACTTTTGATTTACAATTTATTTCCCTATGAATGCAACTGAAAACCGTGTTTTATTTATCGTTTGGTGCAGGAAGAAGTAATCCTTGTTTAACTTGTGCATTTTTGTACTAGGGTCCATATCCAACAGAAGGAGAAGAGGATGCAGATCTCATCAATGCAGGTTTGTGGTTGGATGTGTGGGAATGTACCGATGCCATGTTGTTATGGCATCGTAAGAATGCATATAAATGAATCTGTAAACTTTTTATGCTTGTGATTTATTGCTACAGTCAGGTCTGTGAGATCTTGTACATTTGCTATGTGAATAGCATGGACAGGCATAATAAATTGATTGATTAGGACACATTAGCATACATATTACATGATGTAGCTGTTGGAACACAGCAAACAAATTACAATAAGTGCATGATATTTGAAAAAAAAATCACATGACAATATCACGAGTCAAGTTCTCTGACAATCCTGTTGTGTTCAAGACAGGACTTCTCCAGAATGTGGCGATGTAGCTTCACATACTCTCAACCACTTACACCTCTTGCTAGAAGCCAATGAAAACATGTGATGATTGTTTGTGTGCTTTCTGCAGGGAAGGAGTCTGTGACTTATGTAACTGGTGCCTCGTTCTTTGCCAGTGATGAATCCTTTGCTATGATAAGAGGGTGAGGCTTATGCGTTAAGTTGGGAGAATATAATTAGATTGCCAAGTGGCTTGTGAATGTGTGGTCGGCTTATTATTTATTTATTTTTAAATTGTAAATTGTTCGGTGCAAACTCTTTTGTTTAATGCTATCTTGAACATCAATCTTTCTTTCTCTTCTTTCCAGGGGCCATCTTGATCTCACCATGTTGGGAGGAATGCAAGTCTCCAAATATGGAGATCTGTCCAACTGGATGATTCCAGAAAGTCTCGCATGCTCCTATGGTTTATTTCCAATGTGTATCTGGGCCTACAGCTCTTTTTAGCTCTCGTGGCTTGCGTCCCCTCCTTTTTCTTCTGGCATCACCTCATACTCCTCCCTCCCCTCACTGCCCCCATCTCATCCTACCTTCTCTTCCTGTCCATCCAATCTTAGTTTTGTTCTGACAGCTCATCCCATCACCAAATAATTATTCCAATGGCACTCCATTCTCATTGTACTTCTGTTAATTGCAGTTTCCCTCTCCACCCCATCATATCTAGTCTGTTCCTGCAACTTGTCACCCTAGGCATGTTATTTTGCCTTGCTCATAGATCCGACAGCTTGCCTTTACTTGTAGTGTTGTATATACACATCACAGCCAAGGTGAAGTGAAGGGTTGTTGAAATTTCAATGAAAAGTGGAGCTGTTATTAACTCAATAGAAAATGAACTGCTGATTTTGAAGCCAGACAGGAAGAATAGCAGGAAAGTTATGGCCCAGGAGAGAAGAAGAGTATTCAGAAAAAATTCAGAAAAAGAGTATTCAAAGGACAGAGGAATTACAGAAGATGTAAAATGGAGAGGGTAGATGAACCATTATTAAATACCATGTGATGAGTGGGCCGTGCCATATGAATCGCTTGCTCCACTGTTCACACATCCACACAGCGAAGGAGTTGTTGGGGTGAGAAGGAAGTATTTTTATGCCTCTGCAGCTGAAGGCATTGTCCAGATGCATTATGTTTTTGGGTTGTCCCTTTGACTGTCCGTGTGTCTGTCTGTCTGTCCATGTGTACATAGCAGATTACCTTTACTGTGATCATTTAAACCGCCAAAGGGATTTTGACCAAACTTGGTACAAGTGTGTACTATGATGCAAAGATTAACTTTCGTTTTTGAGTTCAAAAGGTCTACGGTCATGTGACCTTTTTAATATCATTTTGGAGATAATTTGAGTTATAGAAGTATCTGATATTTTTCTCTCTCTCTCTCTCTCTCTCCGTCTCCGTCTCCGTCTCCGTCTCCGTCTCGTTGGCATATCCATTGATGCATTTGTGTCAAATTCTACTTTCTATGTTTTTACCCCTGAGCCCGAATTGGGCTGAAAAGGGGATATTGTCATCACAGGCGTTGTCCGGGCGTATCTATCAACTTTTAGTTTCCGTCAATTTCGAGAACGCCTTGTCCGATTAAATCCATTTTTGCAGGGTATGTTGGGGTTGAGTAGAGGAAGGTTCCTTTCGAAAATGGGTGCGCTGCGATTTTCAATGTGGCCTCCATGGCAGCCATCTTGAAATTGGTTTCCGTCGATTTCGAGGAGAACGCCTTGTCCGATTAAATCCATTTTTGCAGGGTATGTTGGGGTTGAGTAGAGGAAGGTTCCTTTCGAAAATGGGCGCGCTGCGATTTCAATGTGGCCTCTACGGCAGCCATCTTGAAATTGGTTTCCGTCGATTTCGAGGAGAACGCCTTGTCCGATTAAATCCATTTTTGCAGGGTATGTTGGGGTTGAGTAGAGGAAGGTTCCTTTCGAAAATGGGCACGCTGCGATTTTCAATGTGGCCTCCATGGCAGCCATCTTGAAATTGGTTTCCGTCGATTTCGAGGAGAACGCCTTGTCCGATTAAATCCATTTTTGCAGTGTGTGTTGGGGCTGGGTAGAGGAAGGTTCCTTTCGATAATGAGCGCGATTTGATTATCGGCTAGGCCACCAGGGGCCAAAACTGAAAACCTAGAAATGGCTATTTCTCCTGAACGAATGGCTGGATCATCGCCAAATTTTTATCACAGGTATATCTGATGAGGATACATGATATATAACCTGGGTTTTTGATTTGACCTACTTTTCAAGGTCACAGAGGTCAAAGTTCATACTTCGGTGTTCGGGCGTCCGTAAACTTTGGTTTACGTCAATTTCGAGGAGAACGCCTTGTCCGATTAAATCCATTTTTGCAGGGTATGTTGGGGTTGAGTAGAGGAAGGTTCCTTTCGAAAATGGGCGCGCTGCGATTTTCAATGTGGCCTCCATGGCAGCCATCTTGAAATTGGTTTCCGTCGATTTCGAGGAGAACGCCTTGTCCGATTAAATCCATTTTTGCAGGGTGTGTTGGGGTTGAGTAGAGGAAGGTTCCTTTCGAAAATGGGCGCGCTGCGATTTTCAGTGTGGCCGCCACGGCAGTAGTCTTCAAATTGGTTTTCGTCAATTTCGAGAATGGCTTGACTTGTCCGATTAAATGCATTTTTGCAGTGTGTGTGTGTGGTTGGAGTTGAGTAGAGGAAGGTTCCTTTCGAAAATGGGCGCGCTGCGATTTTCACTAGCCGCCACGGTAGCATCTTGAAGTCTGATTGATTTTCGATATGACGTCCAACGTGCTCTAACTGACTGCATCATCGTGATATCACTGCTTCCTTTTACAATGCATGGGCTGAGGGTTACGCCGCTTTGCTGAGCTATTTTTAAGTCTTTAAGAATGAGGATGGAGGAGAGTTTGAGGGTGAAGATTATAGATAGATGACTAATGGTGAGAGTGGGGGCAAGTTGTAAACTTAGGAAGATGGAGAAGCATGATTTTTTATTTGTTGATGGGTTGGTGAATGAGAGACAGATGCACAGACAAAAACATGAGGGTTACAGAAAGAGTTGCATGCTAAAGCCCACAAACACATGAGCATGTAGCCTGAACAACACATGCGTTTTAAGTGCAAAGGCTCCAAATAAATGCAAAAGAGTGCACACGCAAGATGATTTATAAACGCAGGTAACAAATTATACCAGTCGAGTCAGAATGAAAGAAAGTCTCTTGGAGCCGAGTGAGGATGGCCAAACGAGCGAAAAACCAGAACTGGAGTCCCAACATTACTCATCTTCTCATGTTGTTCCTTATGCACCTTGCAGGGGAAGATGGTGAAAGGTATGGGTGGCGCAATGGATCTTGTGGCTTGTCACAGTCGCGTTGTTGTTACGATGGAACACAACACCAAGGTAAGACATTCTTGCATTGTTACATGTGACATTCTGCATTGCTCTATAATAATGCAGGTTGCATTCTTAACATGACTCAATGGCTGGATGACACAATTGGTCTTCATTGTATCTTTCGTCACATTTCATGTATCTCCTTATCTTGAAATTAATACCTTGTTGGGGCGTTCTCACGTGGGTTTCTGGAGGTAATCAGAGCATCTTAACCTTTACAAACACTTACATTGCAGGTATCACATTGACGACAAAATGTTGAAGCTGTGCATGATGCCATTTACAAAACGATCGAACTTGAAATGTCGGTGAATTTGCCAATTGTAGTCACGAACAATAGTTCATCTGTGTGGACCGCCATTGTCTATTAGGTAAACATGTACCATGTGTGATGGTTCACATAATCACTTTACATTGAATTCCCGTTTCGACCAAAACACACCCGAAAAGTTGCTCATTTGAGGTGAGACCTCTTCGAACCCGTCAGAGGCGGGTACCCCGCGATGTCTATTTTTAGTGCAGTCCAAAAAGGACCTCCTTTTACCTGGTTTTGGCCTTTATTTGTTTACCTTTATTACCTCTGCCACCGAAGGTGGAAGGTGGTTATGTTTTCATCCCTGTCTGTTTGTTTGTTTCGCTGTTTGTTTGTGTACAGGAGAGCTCAAAAGGTTGTGGATGAATTTAAATGAAACTTGGTGGACAGGTTGGGTGTGTGACCACGACAAATTGATTTGATTTTGGTGAAGATCCGGATCCGGATCTGACTACTGGAAGTTTTAAAGTGATTCTTCACCATTGAGAGATTGGGCTAAAAATGATATATAGCATGACATTTCAAAAATGTATTGGGCCAGATATGTTCTCGTGGATCAGGCATTACGGGGCGGAGGTATGCGCTCTACCGAGTGCTCTTCTAATTGACAGTGTTTTCCACCTTTTTCAAACTGAAGCATTCTCATGCCTGCTTCTTCAACCCTCTTACTGCTATCATTTAGTTTTTGTCCAAAGGGTATACCTCAATTCACCCACAGATTGTATTTCAATCGAATTGCCTATTACAGCACTGACACTAACTACATATATTAAGTAATGCTCTTTTGTGCTTTATCGGTGATCACAGTGTACTGATGATGTGTTGCCTTCATTCCAACGACAATGCTTTCGATCATGCAGTGAATGAATGACCTATTGATATCTGAGGAAGAAACATTTGGGAAAATTAATGTTATGACATTCTAGGAAGGATCTCACAAGATCCTGGAGGAGTGCAAGCTTCCTATAACCGGCCTACAGTGCGTCGATATGCTTGTAACAGACAAGGTACTGGACAGAGTAATCGTCCCTCCTTAATCCAACTCACTTCCTGTACCCCACATATTCCATCCTCCTTGTGCTCCTAGCTCTGGATTTAAGAGGAATCACATTTCCATTTCAACTATTTCATATTATTGTGTTCCTTTTGTCCTCCTCGTTTTATTTTCACGTGTCTTAAACTCCTCAATCTTGTCTTTTCTTTCCCCGCCCCTTCCCCCCACCCATTCCAATAACATCAGTATATATCATTTGCACACTTCTGCAAACCTTTCCCGCATTCCCTGACCTCTTCCAGTGTGTACTTT
>CM068962.1:45049911-45067191 GCA_035128595.1 Eptatretus atami
ATGAGGGTAGCACACAGAAGGTCTCTGCGTGTTGCCACTGATGCAGTGCCCCTATTAGGCTTAGTGCCCTTAGACTTAGAGGCCCCAGATGCAGAGGGCCCCTAAGGCCTAAGTCACATTTGCCACAGCGGCCGTGGGGTCTCCAAAATCTACGGCCATTAGCAATTAATACGGCAGCACAAGTATTTCCACGGTCACACAATGTAGCAGTCACATATGTTTTTATTTTTCGGGGAGCCGCACGGCGTATTTAGGCCTAAGTCACATTTGCCCACGGCGGCCGTGGGGTCTCCAAAATCTACGGCCACGAGCAATTATACGGCGGCCGCAGTATTTCACGGTCACACAATGTAGCAGTCACATATGTTTTTATTTTTCGGGTAGCCGCACGGCGTATTTATAAATTGTGGAGACCGAAAACGTGGGGGTGCCGTAGGTCTTTTATTTGATGTAGCACGGTGACCTTAGGGCATTCCTGCGGCAGCCATAGAATTTTCAAGGCAGACGCAAGGTGCCCGCAAGGCGACCGCAGGGGGACCGCAGGGGGGCCTAAGGTGAAGGTGCGGCCAGACGGACGGTAACGAATGGGTTAATTTATTTTTTTTTTACAGTTTTTTTTTCGGCTTGTCGAATTGCTACGGCGAATGTAGAAATGAAAAAGTTATAACTCCGCGTTATAATTCCACGGCGACCTTACGACCTGTAAATATAGCCAAACGGCGTAGGGCCACCCTGAGGCCAACGCAGAACTCGCGGCCACCGCACGTTTGTCACTTCGGAGGGCGTACGGCCACCGTATCCTCGCCGTAGAGCAAATGTGACTTAGGCCTTAGGTCTTAAATTGTGGAGACGAAAACGTGGGGTGCCGTACAGTCTTTGATTTGATGTGCGCATGGTGACCTTAAGGGCCCTGCGGCGGCCATAGATTTTCAAGGTAGCCTCAAGGTGCCCGCAAGGCGACCGCAGGGGGCCCTAAGGCGAACGTGCGGCAGACGGACGGTAACGAATGGGTTAATTATTTTTTTTTTTACCAGTTTTTTTTTTCGGCTTGTCGAATTGATACGGCGAACGTAGAAATGAAAAAAGTTATAACTCGCGTTATAATTCCAGGGCGACCTTACGACCTGTAAAATATAGCCAAACGGCGTAGGGCCACCCTGAGGCACCGCAGAAACTCTGCGGCCGCCGCACGTTTCTGTCAATTCAGAGGCGTATGGCCGCCGTATCCTCACCGTAGAGTAAATGTGACTTAGGCCTAACCAATGATGCAACCAGCAGCCAAAAGGCTGCACACAAAGGGAATTCTGCTTGTGCTTGTTCAATCATTTCCCCCACTCATCCTTGTTTCATATATAGGGCTTGCATTAGTGTGGTTTTTTTGAGAGTTTCATTGATGGATTTTTTTTTCTCTCCCGTATGTGCACACGCACGTAATTAAACATTCTCTGTGTGCTGAACTGAGTGGAAATCGAGTTCATTTCTCCACAGCCTTCAGACCCCATGGAGAGCGAGGTGGCTGAGGATGCACCTGATGAAGGATATAATAATAATAATGCCGCTAATTATCTTCAAAAGGGGTGTTTTAATTCACCCAAACACCCAATTTTCAATCTTGCACTTCCTTGGAGTTTTCTTAGTATGCATGCAAAGTTTCAGGCTGATAGCTTTTATGGTTTTGGAGATATGGAGGAGATGCACTAACACACACACACACACACACACACACACACACACACACACACACACACACACACACACACACACACACACACACACACACACACAACTACACACACCACACACAACCAACACAACACAACACACACACACACACACAACACACACACCAACAACCACACCAATAGATCAATAACTCGTACTTCCAATCCTTTCATTTGCAGTTAATTTATGTAAACATTATTTATTAAGCTTCATCCTATAGCATAGGGGAAGGCTTATTGCTGCTGTTGGGTTTGTTTCTACAATTAGCACCCCCAATTTTCAATGGAACTGCAGAGGTTCTTAGACCCCCCCCCCCCCCAAGGAGTACAAAGTACCATTTATAAATACTTATTTATTATTATTAATTTTCTTGCACTCAACACTCCCAATTTCCGAGCTGTATCTCGGAGCCGACTGGTGCTTTCAGAATTAAATTTTGCATCAATAATGGGAAAACAAAGTATGCGGGGTTGACATAACTTTTTTTTTTATTTTGTCCTAATTTTTAAGGTCAAGACCTGATTATAGACACTTTAACTTTTTCACCAAAACTCGACTCAGGATCGTCCGATCAGAATGAAATTTTCCTCTCCAGATAGCCTTGGCCCTAGAGCAAGGTGCATTTATGCTTAATTTACATTATACCCCTCTGGGTTAAGGTCAAGGTCAAATGGTGGACTTAAATTAATTTTGTTTTTAATCCAAGTTTTTTTTTTTTTTTTGCCACATGCAGGCAATCTTAAAGGCACCGCTTGGCCTTCCAAAATTTTGTTGTATCATAATAGTGTACCTGGCATTTGATTTATGTCCTTGATCGACTGTTTTTGTATTGTGACCGAACAAAAAACACCTGTTTGATCATAAGTTGAATAATTTTCCTCTGATCTTAATGATGCTGATTTTTTATGGATAGATTGTAGATGGAGACATTTTCTTTATTTACACTCCATCTATAAATGTTGAAGGTCAAGGTCATGTGGCAGTCCAAAAAAAAATGCCATTGTTGTATCATGGGGCAGGGGTAAGTCGCGGGCGATCGCCAAGGGTAAGCTGGGGGAGGTTTTCCCTTCGCGATTGCTTTATGATCGCAGATTTCGGGGTTTTTTTTTTTTTGGTTTGAAGCATTTAATTTGACAAACTTTTCTGAATTGGAGTTTGGATGAGCCTGGTAAAAGTAAAGGTGAACTTCAGGTGTGCTCTCTTTTATATGCGTTTTATTTACATTGTACAAGGTTATTCAGCATGTACATCAACAATGGTTCACCACATCGCAAATAGGAAAGATGTGCAGACAACAGGAAGATGCAAAACTCAATACGGGAGAGTGGAAAGTACAAAACAATGCAGGATTGCACAATATGCTATCACTTTTTACTTTGAATCTCAACTCGCTTAAGTACCTGCAAATATGTAGCTCATTCGATTGGCCATGCCTGCTTGAATGCTAAACATCCTGTTGAGTAACTTGTACAGAAAACCTAACACCTTGCACGACGACGACCATCTATTGTGTGTCTCCTTTGTTTCACTCTTTGCTGTAAATTTACAGAGAGCTCCCATTCAAAGCATGAGGTATGGCAACGTTAAAGTGGAAATAACTTGTGGAATGGACTGTTTCCTACTTTTGTCTTTGACAAATTCACCTTTTGGGGACACAGATTTCCATTTGATGAAGATCTCTTCAAAACGTCTCTGGCCCCATCTTGCCAATAATAGAACTGTGTTGTCACCTGTGTTAGCTTTTTTTGCCACATACTTCAGGAAATTAAAGACTGGTGTTAACACCATTATGCTAACGATATATATGAAACGTGGACAGTGGGTAACCAGAGTGTATAAAGAGTGCTTTCCACTTCCAAAGTTTAAGACTCGATGAGACAAGTGTATAAGATGGGCAAAGGCCTCTGGTTCATCATAAGTCTAACTTAAGGCCGACTGTCATCTTCGTTCGCATTCGGCACAAGGCTGTGGGGTAGCATCATTGGCTGAGGGTGTGGCTGTGCCGCTGATGCAACAATGCCCTCTGATGGTTAGGGTAGGAATTTGTAATTTGTTTATGGTATCGGCGATAATTCACCCACTCTTCTTGAAGGACACGGTGGGATCTTTAATGGCCACCAGCAAATGCTGGCCAACAGGACACCCATTTAACGTCGATCTGAAGGACAGCACACACATTGATAAATCGCCCTAACTGTGAAACACCAGGATGACAGTTTATAGCTGGGTCAAGATTCCAACTCAGGCTAGATGGCTTTGAGGGAGAGTGTGCATACCTCTAGGCCATCCCGTCAGCTGTAGTGTGTAAGGTCCTTGTTTGTATTATCGAGGATTAGCAAGCGTGATATTGATGGTTAATATTGCTCTGGAAGATGCTTTGAAGGTCTTGTTGCCCTGAGCGTATCTCCAGATGTTCCATAGATTTTGCAGCTTATTCACACCCCGATGGTGTATCTATCCTTCAGACCAACACTGTTTATTACTCCTCCAGTTTCTTTCCTCGTGATGTTCTCCACTGGAACTCCTTGCTGGTGTCTTATTCTCCATTTTCCTTTAACACTCCTATCACTGCGGGTATGATAAGCAAATTGTGTGGGATTGTACATCAATTGGTTTGAGACCAAATCTATGGCTATCACACCTAACAACGTCAACCCACCAGACATAGAGATCCATGGTGAATGAGTGTAATGCGTGGACCAGTGACCGATCTCGGCTCCATAATCAACAAAGCTGGCACACTCCAGTCATATCGCTTCTCGTATTACCAAAGTAGTCATGGCTCTCAGTCTGTCTGAACAACTTTTCTGCGAGAGGTTCATTCAATGGGAACCAACAATCAAGTTGTATCGTGCCCGGGTGCTGTCCTCTTGTATGGGTCAGTCCTGGACAGCAACTGCTGCAGACCTGTGCAGACTGGATGTATTGATGTGAAACAGCTGAGACATCTGGAAGACATCGATTTGTACCAGCGCATCACAAACTCACAGATTCGCCACCAAACGAAACAGCCCCATGCCTTATCCCAACTCAGCCAATGACCACTCACTCGGTATGGACACTATTGTATGTCGGTACACATACCAGCATACCAGGTGTATCACTTCAATCCAACCCAAGCTGGCTAGCACCACCATGGAGACTGCTCCAAAAAAGATGATCTGAGACTATTAGACAGCATCTGACTGCAACCAACATTAGTCTAATCCTTGCCCTTAGCCTGATCCTCCTCAAAGACCAAAAAAGATGAAGTAATATTATCCTGGAAGGGCCTATGCTGGGCCTTCAGCAAGGCCTCTAAATCAAGTAAGTCAAGCATCCTTCAGGTCTGGTTTTATTCTCGTTCCTGACTGCAGTATATAAACTCTCACCCTTGTGATTTACAGGCAGGATGTTTCATCAATGATGTACGCTATCCTTCCAATGGACGTTAACCTGGGGACCCGTCCACCAGCATTTACGGGAGCTTTGGTTGTTGGTTGACGTTAAAGATCCCACCTTGTCTGTCGAAAACGAGGTGTCATCACCGGCATCCTGAACAAATTCCTCGCCTCACCTGCAGGGGGCGGTGCATCAGCAACACAGCCCCGCTACAGAAATGATGCAACCAGTGGAAAAATCTGCAATCAAATCATGGTCCCATATACATTTGCTAAATAGATTGCTTTAGTGGACTTCATACTGTCGATGTATTGTGACGGTGGACAAATAATACACAATTCATGACAAAGCTACTGTACATGATAAGCAGGGAGAGATGTCTTGAACACATTGGTGTCTTTGTCTCAAAGAAAGCTATCTGTGAACTTGCATTGGACTGTAGGCAAAATTGACTGGAAATATGATTATCTCTTACCTTTGCAAGTTCCACTAATAATTATCGTGTGTGAATGTACAGTCACTGGCTATACAATGAGTCACGTGGTCTTCACGTCACTAGGTAGGTGTACGTATTTAAAGAGGAAACGAGATTGCGCATGCCATTCATTTCGAGAAGCATGATAAAATTAGTTATTCCTCGAGGAAGTGTTGAAGCTGATACAAGTGTCCGTAACTAGTAACTTGGGTCTGCCTGCAATTGAGAAAAGCTCTAATGGAAAAGAGGACAAGGCGCAAAAGGAGAACCACTAATGGGCAGGGACACGGTGCACATCCATTGGAACCAGAGCTGTTCAACAATCACCAAATGTTCAACCGTCAATGAGATCACAACACATCCACAAAGAAAACTCAGTGAATTGCATATTATTGGATGTGAGGGAAATTCAAAGACCTGAACTTTACCATTTACCAAATAATCTTCCAATATTAATACTGTGAATACCAATGGCTATCTTCTGGCCTGATGGAAGGAAGTCATATACTGATGAGATAATTCAATTTCGTGTTTAGCATATGATTGTTGATACAGTACAATGTAAAGCTACGTGAAGCATTGGACCTCGAACGCATCACGCCAACAGTTGAGTTTGTTCCCCTCCCATGTTTCGGTACTCTCATCTCATTGCAAGACCGAGTTACATGCACCAGGTATCTGGGAATCGTGATTGGTTGGATCCACGCTTTGGTCCTGGATGGCAGTGCCACCATCCATTAGCAGGACAGCAATGCAGAACACACAACATGGACTTCACAAATTGACCATGCCAACCACAGTTTCTGGATACCAACCATTTGATCATCTTCAGCACATGCTATATCATCAAAGGAATTGCCTTCCCACATTAACTGCCCTCTCTGAGACGACCAAGTGCAATCATCCGAGGTTGGATGGATGTATTCGTAGCAAATGTCATCGCCCGTCGTTTGTCATGCTTTATCGAATCTCCATCCTGTTGCTGTCATTTCAGGCGAGAGCTAATGTCGGCCAGTGACTGTATAATTATTTGTTGTAAATGGTGATACTTGGAAATTGAATGAACAAAGAGGATGGATAAAAAGTGTTGCCTTCATAAAACATTGCATCTTTTATCGTTTGTACGATGCCAGTACAAATACCTTGAGCTTTACACTTGCTTTGTTGTGAATGGCACGAGGAGACGATTGATATAAATCAAGGTTTGCGGCAGGAGAGGAGATTTAACATTGGGTTGATATCAGAGGAAGGAAGGGATGAAAAAAAATGGTGTGGAATGGAGGTGAGGTTTCATTTCTCCTCGTCATCAACCTCTTCATTGCAGGCGTCAGCCAAGTACCGCCCTGGAGAATACGGTAACATCATCTCAACCATCCATACTCTCCTTCAACCTGATACCTTATCATACCTTCCTTTAACACATTGTTTCCACTCAGAATGGGCTTTGTACTTGATCTCACAGTATTTCTCACCTTTATTGCCTCTAGTCAAACTCGATATCAACTATTGAAGATATGAACTACCTACCAGAGTGGACGCTCTTCTTGACAAGTGCAAGCTTAAAGTTGCTCGTGGATCCCGTTTTCACCTCCAAACCCGAGCAAGAAGCTCCGTCGCTACGGAATCGTACGGCCAGTACTCGAGGGGGACCGGGGTTGCCCTTCAGCTCACACTTGGCACTCAGCTTTCCAGTTACTGCAACAACATCCAAAACAACTGACGGTTTTACCCTGGACAGCTGCAGTATTGATAAACACTGCACGTAGTGTGTGAGGCGTCACAACAAATCTTCTAACAATTTATACACTGCACTTTCGAGGTGCATGACTGTTCCACAATATTCCATGTCTGTATACGAGAAAGGTGATGAGGTGAACGATTTCTACCCATTCATAAATGGTACGCAGTAACTGTCTATTTCTGAATCAGGAAATGCTTTGCCCACACAGGAACCATTTTTGAGCTAAACGTGTGGAGGACCTTCTGGAGCATACCATGGTTGTTATTTTGAAGTTCAGGTAGTTTCCAGGTAATCTGTCCCTGTTTGGCAAGCAGACACACCACACACACACACACACACACACACACACACACACACCAAATGAAGCATTTCAACAAAATGGTTTCCAGAATGAAGAAACGAGCACATAATTGTGGGGCCTTTTATCATTATGGTGTGTTTGATGAAAGTTAATTCTGAAGCACTTTAATGTGTTGTCGTTGTGTTAAATGTACGAAGCTTTATGATGAATCTGTTTGCACCATTCATTGTTTAATAATCTGAGGTGTGTGTGTGTGTGTGTGTGTGTGTGTGTGTGGTGTGTGTGTGTGTGTGTGTGTGATCATCTCCTAATGCTTCAGTCACATTTGGCTCGGCGGCCGTAGGGTCTAAAAAATCTACGGCCACTACAATTATAGGGCGGCCGCAGTATTTCCACGGTCACACAATGTAGCAGTCACATATGTTTTTATTTTTCGGGAGCCGCACGGGGTATTTAGAAATTGTGGAGACCGAAAACGTGGGGGTGCCGTACGGTCTTTGATTTGATGTCGCACGGTGACCTTAGGGCGTCCCTGCGGCGGCCATAGAATTTTCAAGGCAGACGCAAGGTAGCCTCAAGGTGCCCGCAAGGCGACCACAGGGGGGCCCTAAGGCGAACGTGCGGCCAGACGGACGGTAACGAGTGGGTATATATATACCAGTTCTTTTTCATATGTAATCATATCTGTCATGTAGATTGTGGACCAGGTATATACAGATGGCGCTGGTTGTTCCTCAACGGCAGAGGCTGGGCTACCTGCGCATGATAAGAATTCATTGATAAAATGATAAAATTCATGATAAAAAATTCATTTTTCATTGATAAGAGCCTACGGCAGCCGCACGAATAACGCAAGCCCACCGTACGCCCACGTACGGTCGACTTGGAACACATCTACGTCATGGCTACGGCTTGTCGAATTGCTACGGTGAACGTAGAAATGAAAAAAGTTATAACTCCGTGCTTTAATCCACGGAGACCCTACGGCCTGTAAAAGATAGCATACGGCGTTAGGGCCACCCTGAGGCCACCTCAGAAACTCTGCGGCCGCCGCACGTTTCTGTCAATTCAGGGGGGTACGGCCGCCGTATCCTCGCCATAGAGCAAATGTGACTCATGCTTAAGGGTACATATCCAGTGTGGATTAAACGTTTCCATTGTGATATTCAATGGCTACAGACAGCTAGCACCAACCGATTGATAGCTTCAGTGAAAGCAGACTAAAAAAGAATGAGGAAACAGAATTTCGGATTTTGTGAGGGTACTGGCAGTAATTACCCGATTTTTTTTTTAAGCCACTTTGGCAGGCAGGCCAAGCATGTTATCATCTATCCGAGGGATGTCTCACTTTGTGATGCAATACCATGCCTGCGAAGCACCAATCCGACAGTTTATAGTCAGGTCGGAAATTGAACCCAGATGAGCAAGTGGAAGACCTCTGCACCATCCCGTTGGTGTGAACTTACCAGACGGCAGGAGGGGTGGCCTGCACACTTGTGACGTCTCCCTCGACGTGAGTGACAAACTGCACATCGTGCAAGTCAGATGGCGTCTCAAAAGCATTCGGGTTGTAGCGGTACTTCACAGTGAGCTGCATGATCCCGGCTTGCTCGTAGGTCCAGTGTGGTGAGAGGATCAGGGGAGCCTCCCTGGGTAAGATGTTTCCATAACAACCGCGCATAAAAGACAATCACATATGAGATGTACTGAGCAGATGGGGAGAGAGAGAGAGAGAGAGAGAGAGAGAGAGGAGAGAGAGAGAGAGAGAGAGAGAGAGAGAGAGAGAGAGAGAGAGAGAGAGGGGGTTAAAACCTCACCACATGTGCATACATGAAAAATAGATGCCTACTTATCTTGATATCACTTTGACGTCAATGTAGGGGGCTGTCACAGAGGGTGAAATAATTGGTGATATGCAGAAGCTGTTCGAAGAAGATCCAGGACACGTGAGTTCAGTATACACATCGGTGAAACAAGTTTTTGTTCCTTTTTAAAAAAATGTTTTTTTTAATCGAGGCATTTTTATTCGCATGACTTGAAGAAGAATAATATAAGAAACTCGGAATCACAGATATGCACAAGTAAATAAAAATGTCTCCGCTAACTTGCGCATCACCTTGTCAAATGTAACGAAAGAATAAAAGGTTACAAAATCAATGTTCTAGCTCATTCCGATATGTTGTGATAGAATTGGAACGTTGATCATCGTAAAAATCGAAATAGCCTTCTTGAAAACTTTTAAAATCGGAATCGAAATGACACTTGAAAACGACAAAATAGATTTTGAAGTGAATGTACGACTGGACATGCATCTGCCCATGTTCAATGTGACCACATTGCTAGGTTTGATCTCAATGAAAGGTCACGTGCAAAATTAAAGGTCAGAGGGTGCGAAAGAGAAAAGAGATATGTTGAAGAGGGACAGCAGCAGAAGTTTCTAATTTGAGTTATGGTCTGCAACATTGTTCTCAATGGAAACGATATCTTTGACTTGTTGAACTCAAAATTGAACCACTTCATCTTTGTATTACAGTCCATAGTTGTGCCAAACTTGGTGGAAATCCCTGCAGTGGTTCACAAGTTATCATGGTAACAATTAAAATTTTCCAATTAAAGGTTCTGGTTAAAGGATATTGAGTGAGTGAGATTAAAATGGGAAGATAAAAGATTCGCCGAGTTCAAAAGCCTTAAGGCCAAGAAGAGAGAACGATTGAGGCTGAAATAGAGGAGAAAAGGCTCGAGGCTGAAATAGAGGAAGGTGGCGAGCACCTATCTGTGCATCACACAGTTGATCGCACGCTCACAACGAGTATTGTAACATGACAAACAGGTCTGGGGACTTGCGCGGGCCGTGGACTTGGCTGGCTGCTGCGGTTGTTTTGACACGACCCGCGACACTCGATCCAGGTAACCAGAACGGGCTATGGCTGTTACAACAGCCAATATAAAAGTAAATGGAAGGAGCACACAAACAATTACGACAGCAGCAACAACTACAACTTTTTTCACATGCTTCACTTCATTTGCATCCTCATTGAGACTCATTGACAAACTTGCAATATGCTGTCTTTCAATTAAAGCAGTCAGCGAAGTGATGGGTAGACATACCTCGTATCTTTAAAAGCTGAACCTATAAATGCGAATAATTTGGCTTTTTTCATTTTTTCATTCATCTAAAGTTCTGGTGATATCAGTTAGTTTTTTCATGACGTAGTCACGCATACAAGAAAAGTAAACAGATAAAGCTCGTGAGGTGCGGATAAGGCAAAGGTAGAATGGAGCAAATGGCCTCAATCACATGGCATCCGATGGTGCCTTTTGAAAAGAGGAAACTATGTGCCATTACCCGAGAAAACGTTCAAATTCCTGCCCCAGATTTCCAGAGGGAATGCAATGGTGAACTGCTTAGTACATTCTTTGCCACAAAACTAATTCGACAGCACATATGCTCGCATTGCAGAATGGTGCTCATTAGATCAGATGCTATATGTTGTACACTTCATTGTAAAAACGTGATTTGTTTCTTGAAAAAGAACTTCTCGGACAACACCTTGTATTTAAGTGCAGTGATATTGAAGTGATTCTTGGCTTGTCCCTTCCTTGAGAATTCCTGGAGCTGCTCAATCAGAGCCGGAATGTCGAACTGGAAGGCCATATTGGCCTTGTCGTCCAGTTCTGGAACCCTGTGTGAAAGGAGATGGATCTGATAATGGTGTAAAGTAATATGTATCACCTTGTAATGTAACATGTACGTTTAGAAATGTACTGCGTTTAGAAATGTACTGCGTGATGTGGTTCCTCTGATAATTATGGATGTTTGAAATAGCCAAGACCTCTCTGCATATCACAGGCTTCCTAACAGCAAGAGGACAGCTGCAGATGCTATGCATTCTCACCTGACCCCCCTCCCCACCACTCCCACCATACCTTTACATTCTAAATTATGTTCATCCTCCTACTTATATCCATATCTGCGTTTTCCTCTGCACCATATTCTTGGATAGCATCTTAAACGAATGACTCCTTTAATGAACAATCATTACTTTTAGTAATTTTATTACTTAATCATCACCATGAAGTTCTTCTTTATCAAGCCAGCTTTCTGTATTCGGGTTTGTCTTTGTTCAGAGAACAATATTAATCCCTAGAAACAACCGAGAAAGTGAAGACCGATGCATGTTATGGATCATATATAAACACTATTATTAATTATTATTAATATTATTTATACTAGTGCGTGCCCGTACGTGCGTGGCCGTACGTGCAAAGAAAACAACTTTCAAACCGCGTGCCAGAAACAACAACCACACAGGCCGTTCCTTCGCTCTCGCGTGCCCGTACGTGCGTGCCGTACGTGCAAAAAAACAAAAACTTTCAAACCGCGGGCCAGAAACAACAACCACACAGGCCGTTTCTTCGCTCTCGCGTGCCCGTACGTGCATGGCCGTACGTGCAAAAAAATTTTTTAAAAAAACTTTCAAACAACCACACAGGCCGTTCCTTCGCTCTCGTAAACGACGACTGGATTGGGGCATTGTGTTTATCTATGAATGTGCATAAGAAATCGAGAAATTATTATAATACTTTTTATTATTATAATACTTATTATAATTATAATTTCAAGTCATCACTATCCGGGAGTCCGTACGTTGTAACCCGTAATGGGGAACGCGGCTGAGGATCTCTTCCCCAACGGCCACCCCTACACAGCAACGTGTCCTATCATTGGTAACTAAATGGCGCCCTTTCCCCATCAGCCACGCCTACGCAGCAACGTGTCCTGTCATTGGTAACTAAATGGCGCCCTTTCCCCATCGGCCACGCCTACGCAGCAACGTGTCCTGTCATTGGTTTGGTAAATAAATGGCCATAACTTGGGAACCACTTGTCCGATTAATATCAAACGTTGAAAAGGCACATACTCAGGTCCCCAGCAATATTCCTGGCAAGTTTCAATTAGATCGGACCAGTGGTTGTCGAGAAACAGCGGTCACAGACACACACACAGACATACACACAGCGATTGCTGGAATTATAGATATATGAGGGGAGGGGTGAGGGGAAAGGGTCAAAAACTCCACCATATTGCACACATAATATGAAGATAGTCGTTCACCTGCTGGCTACAACTAATCTTGTTTCATAGTCCCACCCAAATCTCCATGTGTGGGGAAAAATTAATTTTATAATGCTATGGAAAAAACAATGCTATAAGTCCAATGATCTGTTCGGTACATTCCATGCACCTGTGTAAGATCCGTGAGCGGAGCAGGGGATGCTGTATATGCTCTGTATGATGTAGAAAAAAGGTAAGTGGTGCAGAACAGGTGGCAAGGCGAGAGGGAGCTTCCATTGGGAATGAGAAGATGATCTCTCCAGTCACCTGAAGAATGAGCCTTCACACAGCACAAAAGGAAAACATACACATGACTGCTTTATTATCAGCTGCTAAACAAATGTGACCACCATTGATGTCATAGAACATTGTACAACCAACTCACTTTGCTTTGAAGTAGGCATGCACTGTCTCGGTGATGGCCACAGCGACTGGCAAAGGTGGATTGGTGGTTGTGGCAACATGAGAGCAGTCTGAGGCAACAGAGGAACCACTTTCCTCTCGGGCAAGTGGTGCTTTTGGCAGTCCAGACCCACTGTCGTCAATGGCTTCCTACCAGCAAGAAACCATACACAAAACACGCAATGATAGTAAAAACAATGATATCAATGACAACTAGAAGGGCACTCGGTAGAGCGCATAACTCCGCTACTCAATGCTTGATCCACGAGAACATATCGGGCCCAATAGATTTTTTTCAAATATCATGCTATTGATTATTATAGATCGTTTTTGGCCTTATCTCTCAATCATGAAGAATCACTTTAAAATTAAATAACTCCTTGTATCCAGATTTGGATTCAGATCTTCGGCAAAATTGAATCAATTCATCGTGGTCACACACCCAACATGTTCACCAAGTTTCGTCCGAATCCGTCCACAACTTTTTGAGATATCGTGCTATATAACGTTTTTGACCCGATCTCTCAATGGTCAAGAATCACTTAAAAATTAAACAATTCTCATAACTGGATCCAGATTTGGATCTTCATCAAAATTAAGTGTTGCTGTCCTTGGAATGACTGAACCGTTCATTCATGTTGAAATCTCACAATTTTTGCTTTCTCTTGACTTATTATAATCAGAAAATGGGGTTTCTCCCCCCCCCCCATTTTCTTACAAACTAAAACTTACAAGTCTAATGTATGTTACTGATATCAAATTTGTCAGTATCTCAAATAACACTCAAACTAAACCACGTTCTCTTTGGTATATTCATTTTCGGACACCCATTTATGGTAGAATGATAAACGAAGAAATGTGGGTGGTTAATATTAAAAAAAACATATATAAATATATAATTTGCAGAACAGTCATAATTTCACAGGAATGTTCAACACACAACATTGTTTATCACGAGATCATAAACAACCTATTGCAATCATCCCCAGTGTTTTGTATAGATCGGTTTATTTTATCTATCCCTATACCGGGTATAGGGAAAGGAGACATCTCACACCGCCCCTTTTGGGTGGTGGTCTGTGATGAATGCCTTGCAGAGATTTATATCTTAAAGGTTCCCCCTGAATTTTGTTGATCTACCAGTTCCAAAACCCTCTCACCATCTCCTTCATGTCAGTGACATCTTCATGCAGGCTGAAAGAAGGGCTTGGATGATGCGTGTTTTTTTCCTCTGTAGTTTTGGTCTTGACTCCCCCCAGAGCATCGTGTTCCAAATGTATTGCAGAGTCGGTGAATGAATCGAAAGAAAGTTCCACAGCTTTGTCCACCTGCAGTTCCTTACCTCTCTCCACATCATGTGATTCTAACACTGTCCACTTGTCTTCCTCCTCATGATTTACTCCATGATGAGGGCTGCAGCTGTCACTGGCAGGTTCGACGCTATCAGAAATTTTTGTCATCCCAGGTGTCATATCATCTGACCCCTTTACATATTCGAAGGGGCTCGTATCTGAACCTTGGTTTTTTAACTCCTCTTCTGTTGTGTCAGATCCATCTGAGGAAGTGAGAAAAGGGTGAAGAATGACCAAACTGCTTCGATGACATTAACCGCAACATCCTTGCAAGTTGCAACTGTGAGGAGGATAAGTTGGGAAGAATAAAATTGAGAGAATTGGGAAAACATTTGCAAGGGAAGAGAGTAGGATAGGGGAAAACGGATGGTATGAGGAGTTGAGGGCAAGTGGGGAGAAAAGGTAGAGAAGGTTGGAAGGGGTGCAGTTGGGGACGGGGGTTGGTGGATTGTAGAGTGCTCAAAAGAAAAGTTCAGCAATTTTACATATTATGTAATAAGGAGATGGCCCCTTCTTATCTTGCAACTCAAAAGCTCAATCTTTGCCAAGGTCTAGTCCCATAACTTTTATACCAGTGTACTGAAACAAGGACAAAAAGGACCTAAACAAGAATGTAATATCTTGTAGATATTGAAAAACAGTACCTGCACATTGCCTCTGTGTCCCATCCTGTGACAGAGAGAGTTTATTTTAAACAACATAAATATACATACCAAATGGCATACACATATTCTCTACTTGTCTATCTAAATCACAATACCAAGATAAGGTCAAAATATTAAATGCAGACACTGTAGTAGCTGAGAGGCTTGATGATGGAGTCGGTAAATCCATATTACATCAACTACTCACTGGTGTCGACTCGATTCCCATGGCTGTTCAAAGAAAAAAAACCTGGCTCAGAGATGAGACGGGTACTACAAGGTATGTTTTCCCATAGTAGTGTTACTGTGGCACTGCAATGACCTTCAGAAGGTCCTGTAACCTCCTCCACCACAGCAGATACAATGAGAAATAAATAAACTACATATGTGGGGTGTTCATAAAGTTTTATCAGTAATCCAGACTCTTCTAAACCTTGCACTTGTTCAGCTGTATGACTTACAGCGCAACACCACACATGATTAAATACATCTTGCAAAAAGTGGCCATTCATTTATGTGATGTTACATTGAACAAGTACGACAATGAACATAAAAATTGTAATTCAAGATCATAAAATGGACATTATTCTGCACAGGCCAGAAGGTGTTGGGATGGATGAGATACTCACTGGAACCCGCAAAGGAGAAGGAGGAGGTGGAAGGCAGCGAACACAAGCCCGAAATTGACCAGGAGTTGGTGTTGCTGCTGGAGAATCGTCTAGGGGGCGGATGGAGATGTTGAGACGCAAAGGAACTGAAGACTCATCATCTGAGTCACTGGAGGAGGGTGGATCACGGGTTTCTGGAGTAGTTGGAGTCATGGAGAACCCTCAACGAGAGCGACTATATATACAACTAGAAGGGCATTTGATGGAGCACATACCTCTACCTGGATCTGGATCCGGATCTTCAAAAAATCGAATCAATTATTCCTTCTCACACACCCAACCCATCCACCAAGTTTCATCCGAATCCATCCATACCTTCTTGAGATATTGTGCTACATACTGTTACGTTTGAGTGGGGGGGGGGGTGTTACATATCACCAAAGAAAAGATAGGAATGTATCGAGTAGCATGATCCGTGTACGAGTAGTGAGCCAATCTCGATGTAGTAAGTAGGAACATGTTTGCTGAGGGATCATCTTGTTTGAATGTGCACCATACAGAGAAGGGGTGGTGCATGGTCATAATTAGAGATTATGATTAAGGAAATTGTGCCATATCACTCCGATGTAAACCTCTACCAGTGGCACCGGGAGACTTTGCAAGAGAGAGGGACCGTGCTATGAATGCCTCCAGGGGTGGAGCTATAGACGCCGTCAAGGGGCAGCGCATTGCCCAGGGAGAAGAGGGAGGAGCTACTCAGGCAGTTGGGTGTGAGAGAGAGCTTCTTTGAGCTTGGTGGAGAATGTGTCTGGGAGGAGAGTGAGGAGAAAAGGGATGTTTGAGGAGAACTAACTGAGAGGGAGAATCGTCTCTAAGGAGAGGAGGTCGTCCTCCCTGCCTGCCTGCCTCTGCCTGTTTTTGTCGCCCTTTGTCTGTTCGTCATCTTGCCAGTCTCGTCATCGTCTTGCCCATCATCCTCCTGATCTGCCCTTGGATTCTGACCTTCAAAATCTAATCATTTCATCCTTGTCACACACCCAACCTCTCCACCAACTTTCATTCAAATCCGTCCATAATGTTTGGAGATATCCTGCACACAAACAGACAAACAAACAGACAAGAAGGCAACAGGCCTGACAGGTATGATGCAAATCATGCAAATGACATCACTGTCACCTTGACCTTTGAACATTGTTACAATTTGACACCTGTACGTTCAAGCGTTTCCCAGTTATCATCTTTGTGTATTTTAAAAAAGCCCTATACTTTAACATGGGCAACTTCGTTGCCATGGAACTGACGATATACGTTAACGGATTGCCGCCATTTTGGAAATGTGTCATCTGTCCCCCAGCCCCGACAGAAATCTTGCATTTTAATAACGATTGGATTATCAAATCTGCTCGGATTTGTTGGTGATATTTTCCAACTCATTTGAATCAAGTTTGACGTCACGTAGCGCAAACACTTTTGGTTGTATATGTTTTATGCAAATGATGTCACTGTCACCTTGACCGTTGACATATATATATATATGT
>CM068962.1:45086883-45107321 GCA_035128595.1 Eptatretus atami
TCGTGTTGGTACTCTCATAACCATCAAACATGACTACGGCATCTCCGTACTTCTTCGATACATAATCAGTGTACTGGTGGCATGTGTCTCTTTATGTAGATCCACGAGACCATGGAATGCATTGAACAAGTGTCCCGCCATCCAAAACATACTGTTGCCCATCATTGGGGATATCGGCTGGGACATCGGATCCAAGAAGAATCCCAGATGGCATCCAAAACGGCTTGGTGCTTCTCGGAGCTGAAGAGAGATCAAAGAAGCGGCTGGTGGATAGCTGCACAGTTCATATTTGAAGGCCGAACTCCGTTTTTGCTGTTGTGCAACAGTGATCAGTCTCTGGAAGCAGAGTTGTGGGTCAACCTGACTTGCTTCTCCTCAATTTGACAGATACTTCATGCCGAGGGTGGAAACTTGCTTTCCCTTAAATGTGTAGCTCGCAGGTGTTTTTTCCCATCCATAGATTTCAATATTTTGCCTCCTACAGCATTGCTGTATCGACGTTGACGGTGGGTGTGTGCATGAACTCCAGTGGTATGTTGCTCAGACGTGGATCAAAAACTGAGGATTCCGTTCCTGGAAATACTGAGAGCTGATAGTGTTGTCCTTCCGTCACGGATTGTCTTGCCTTGGTCATGTCCTTGCGTCTGCTTCCCGTGTTTTAGTTACCTGTGGCCGCTCCTTGCCGTGTTTATTTCTGCACAGCGGCATTGATTAGTAAGCCTTACAGCTGTTGCTCCTTATTCCTCGCCTCTCGTGTGCCCGCTGGTTTCAAGACTGTATCATCAGACTTGTTCGTAGATCAGGTCAGATGAAGACCTGCCGCAACAGCGATTCCTTGTCGACGCACATGAAAACCCTATCAAATTGTGTGACATTGGATGTTGGTTTGAGGTGGATTTGCTGCGTAAGCACCTCGCAGATTTGGCATACGTTGTGGCCCTGGCTGCCAGTAAGGCAGCATTTCCTGGATGGCCTGTAGATGTAGTTGTCCAGTTCCCAGTGCGCTCGCCTGGATGTATTGTAGTAGAAGTCTAGCATGTCCATATACTGAACCCAGAGCGCTGAGTTCTAGAAGATATCTTTGCAGACCGGCATGGCTCTGAAGTGTCTTTGATTCGTTTTCAAGACGTCAGACTTGCATACTTCTTCCACCAGACTATGGTTGCAGAAGTTTGACGAGGTTTTGTGCCACTTCAGACATCATAGCTCCAGCTCCTGAAAGTGTTACGTGTCATTAGGTGCAACTTCCAGGCTGATGTAGCACATGAGATGCACATGCAAGAGTCACTGTTGAGTGCACTCCAGCTGTGGAAACTGCAGGGCTCTGGCTGCACAACAACCCATGTGACAATGATGGGTGATGACACATGTCGAGTTTAACTTTATACGCTTGATTTTTCTCAAACAGTGTATAGTAATTATAATGGATGTAGTTCTCGGTTTAATGCGAATTTTCATTTTCATTTCAAATCTTCGTCAGGCAGATGTGATTGCCCCGAGTGGAATTGTGAATTTTGTCATGTTTCAATGATTTACATAATTATATTGTATTGACATAGACTTGATTTCATCTTGTGTCTTCAACGTTTCTTATCTTTTTTTGGTCCAGGAGCCAAAATCAGTATCAGGTAAATATTATTTTTTTCGGGACAAAAAATTGACATTTTTGACAAAAAAGCTATAATTTTTTATTTTTACGCTCAATACATTTCACTTTTTTTATAATTATTCTTTGTATACAATATACGACCATAAACAGAAACAATTAGAATGCAGAAAATTTATTTACATCTTAAAATAATCAATCTTTCAATTTTTCATTTTTCCCCCAAAGCCGGTGGCGGCCATATTGTTTCCATGATTTCAGGACTTCCCCCCGAGGATCCCTTAGGACTTTTTTCTGTCACTGAGGACATATCCAGGATCAAAATCTGTTGAGTGTGCTTTTGTTGCAATTTCTGCGGGGTTACCAAATATTTCTTGCTAAAAATGCCTGTACCTAAAATGGCCTAGTAAGCTATCTACCCAAATTAGATGATTTTTTTATTTTTGTTGACAACGCCGATGTTGAAGCTGTGAATTATTTCAGAACGTTAACCCGTGAAGCGATGAAAACCTGTTGAAATGAGACGTGCGAACGCCGATTTTCCTGCTCGGCCCCAGGCTCTTCGATTTCTGGAACAGAACAAATAACCTCAGCACCCGCGCTGTGATGTTTCGCCTGATTTAAAACGACTACTCGGAATATTAGTTTACAGACAACACGAACATTACCGTGGAACACGGACGACAACACACGAACTGCCGGACAACGTTTGCGCCAGTCCGCACACCAGACGCCCGCCTATGACAGTATGCTGTTTGCCATGTGCGCATGCCGCAGAACCCTTCGCACCAAGGACAGCAGCGCGCCAGACGTCTCTGTAATTCATTAAATCGGGTGAACTCGTCAAAGGTTCGACCAAACATTCCTTCGGAGGGCTGCGTTATGCTTTAAAATTTCGCTTCAATCATTCTGAGGCACGTCAGATTCCAGAGGTTGGCTTGCAGGGGGAGGGGGGGGGCGCTGCCCACCGAGCATCAACAACGTACATCCCTTTCCTCAACACGATGAGCGCTGTGGACTCATGCCGTTGAAACCTTCTCCGTTTCTCTTTTAACACCGTTTATCTGACATCTAATCACGAGTAAACTCGCATTGAGAGCGCCATTTGACCTACGCTATTATTACCGACCGTGCTGTTTGTCCGTGCTCTATCCTTTTTTAATGCTGACTTCAAGCGAGAAGCACACGTGTCATCATCTAACAAGAAATTAGACGCATGCGTGAGCCGTTCGGGCCCATCATGCCACGTCAAAACCGCACCGAGTTATCAACACGCAAATCAAACGCAGCAAAATGCCAAAATGGGATCTTTTTGTAGTTTTTGTATTTTTGTTATTTCATTATATTATTCAGTATTTTTTGTCTTTTGTCTTTTCCAGGGATATAGGCATGCGAAGACAGCTTGGGTATGAAAAAAAATAAACACACAACAACCACACAACACCCCTTGTGAGCCACCCCCCCCCCCCACAAACATGCAACCAATCCGTACCAACATGCAACAATCAACCCATCATGCTGAAACTACCTAAAAGTCCGTTCAACATCCCCTATTACCCCTCTATCTCGATAACTTCAGTACCTCTGTATAATTCAATATAACTTATCTACGTTTTCTGCTGCCACTACCTTTCCAGCGTGAGACCATTCCATGCATTAACTACACTTTGCAGTGAAAATCCCTGCCTTACTACCGTCTTAACTCTTCCTCTTCTTTACTCTCAAATATGGCTCTGGTCTATCACATGTCTACTCTGTTAAATAATCATCTGCATGTATTATCGATACCTTCATTATTTAAAACATTCTATAATATCTCCTCTACTGCCTCCTTTCATAGTATATAATCCTGTCCCTTCAGCCGCTCCTCAAGCTGAGTCTACAGCCTCCAGAATCAAGTCTAGTATCCCTGCGCTTGAACCCTCTCCATGCGCATCTGATGTCCTTCCTAGTTGTTGACCAAACTGCACACAATATTCTAGATTGGCCCTCACTAAATTCCTGTACAATGTAACACCACCTCTTTTGATTTATATTGATCCCCTCCTTATATACAGCCGAAAACCCGATTTGCTTTGACCTATAGCTGCCTGGCATTGTGCCTGCTGCTTACCTCCCATATCTATACCACCCCCAGATCCTTTCTCTGTGTGACACTGCGCCAAAATTACCCCTTGCATCTGTAATCTTATTTCATTGTTTCTTTCCCATCCCCAACACTTACACTGCTCAGGTTAAATCCATTCTGCCATTTTACCAATTATACAGCATCAATACTTTCGGAATCTATCCCACCCTCTCTGCCCTATCCACCTCACCTCCAACTTTGTGTCATCTTGCCAAATTTGAAAGTTTACTCTTCATCCCATATCCAAATCGTTATGTTAAATAATGACTAGTAATCGTCCGAGTACTGATCCCTAGGTACACCACACTTATATCTCTTTAGCAAGACATCCTCCCACTCCACAGCCACTCTTTGCTTCCCATCACTCGAAGCCAGTTTGCAATCCATTAGCTACCTGACCAGCCACTCACAAGCCCTCACTTGCTGACAACCTCCTACATGGTACTTATTATAGTCTTGATGACTCCTCTGGGTTTCGAACCACCGACCTCCCAACTCAGCTGAGAATCCTTGGCTATCGCTTGTCAGACTTTGTGTCCAATGAGCGGTTGCTGAGAGAGACTCAAATGAGATTTGTTACTGCATAGTCCGTGAGCGTCAGCTGCGGCTGTATGGACATGTGGCTCGTTTTCCTGGGCGTGATCCTACTCACCAGATTCTCTCAGCGAGGAAACCTGGTGAGTCGAGGAACCAATGGGCTAACCAGGCCTCGTGGTTGCAGCAGATTGATCAGCATCTTCAACAAGATGGGGATGTGCCAGGAACTGCCTTGGGATGGCCAGACGGAGGCCCTGGAGTACTGACGGAAAGTGGACGCAGCGACGCGCTGCTCCGCGCACTGCTCCCATACCTAACATCACCAAATTAAACACGTAAAATATACGGTATCATTGCAGCTATGAATTACTCACGACTTTTCTCGAGCAAACAGTTTATGAAATAAACTCCTGCGGGTTATAAATGGTGGAGGTCGGGTGGCAGTGAGCACGTTTGAAAGGATCTCGTGCGAGGGTGCACAGAGGATGGAGCTGACAGGCCAGTCATGTCGTAAAATCCTCAGAGGTTGTGCTTTGTTAACAGCCTATGACTACTGGTTGCATAATTTTCGGAGTGCAGCTGTCCTGCTGATGCAGTGTCCCCATTATTAAGAAGCTGGAACTTATTTTGCCGACCTCAGAAGGATGATAGGCTGAGTCAACCTTCTGGTCTTAATAAACGATGAAAAGAGGTCAACCTCAAGATCCTATAATCTATTTTTCATGCATTATCTCAACCTGATTAGATCACGACTGTGATGGGCTGAATTATTTGATGACAATCATCTCGTAAGTCAGTGTCACATCTTAACCGTTAAGCCAACACCCAGCTTCCTCAGAAGCGTGAAAGCCTTGTATCACCAAAGTATGCATAAGAAACCCGAGTCCATACGTCAAGTTATTGAGACATGTTGAAGATGAACTTCAAGCTGTGAAGGATAATGGTACTTGAGAAGAGAAGAGATTGGAGGAACGGAAATCTCCTTCTCAATAGGGCTGTAGGAATATGCCTCTTTGAAGTGTCTCTGAAACAACAGCAGGCAATATCTGAGAATACATTTGATGACTAGAGGATCAGCGAATTATACCTCACTGGGTATAATATAAGAAGTGAAGCAGAATCTCACCAACCACCTACAGCAGGGTAAGTATAGTCCTTCGTAGTCAGGGAATGGGGAGTTGCTGAACCAGTCCAGGTTCGCATACAGAAAATCCCGCGATTCCTTCTTACTATTTGATCGATTTTGAAATGATTTTCACCACTTGAACTCAAACACCTATGAGAAGTGCCTTTTCTCCCCTTTGTCTCCTCGGTCCTTCTGCTTCTACATTTTCCTCTCTCATTTTGACGCAAACTGTCGTGCTTTATATATCTTCTGCAAACTGTCAGTGTCTCTAAATCTCGAGTTGTTATCATTACAAGCCACTGCTCCGCCGTTGGTGTCTCTTATCTTGTGTGGTGTCATTGCCGAGCCATTGCAGCCTTGGCTGTTTCATTGCAACCAACCAGGACATTAACAACCAAAACAATTCCTTCACGAAACACAATTAAATGTATACTGGTCCATAATAGTATGTGGTATGTGTATGTATAATATGTAAGTATGTATGCATGTTATGTACGATGTGTCTGAACCTTATGAATCAAAATGCTTGCTGATCTCAACCAACTTCTGCATACATGCTCGAAGAACTCAGGGTAAGATTATGGGCAAAAAAATAATCCTCCTCTCACACCCTCCTCTGACCCCACCCCACACCATCCTCGAAGTGGGGGAGACGACTTGCTATTTTCACCTTCAGACGGACGTGCACTACATTCCTGCTACATTCCTTTGATCGATGCTTGATATCCTCCAGAGCTACAAGAGTTTCCCAAAATCTCAACACTTTGCCTTTTTAGCTCCTGCCGTGAAAGGCACATCAATTCACCAAATGTCTTGGTTCAAAGATCAAAACAAGAAACGTATAAACCCCCTCCCCAAAGAACGATCTTTCATAATCATACAAACTGTCTATGCACAACTCTCTTACCTGTTTCAGTACGGGAAATTGTAGACTAAATAGGCGAAAACAATAACTAATAGTATTAAAAACCAGAGGCACCACAATTAACAGCTGCTCATGCAGCAGCAAGGCTCAGGTCGTAATGTTGTTGATACTATGTCGTTCCCTGGGATCTGTGCAGCATAGGTGCTTAGTGTTAGTATCCTGCCAATGACGTGGCAACACTACACTCCAGTAAAGCCACTTATTAGACATTAAATTTTGGGTCGTTTTCAATCATCTCTTACCTATGAACTGGGTGTGGGCCATGACTAGTGTGGTCGGAGTGTATCCAACAAATTAAATAATTTTCACAAAAAAAACCTAAAAAGTTCCAAAGCCAAACGATAACGATTTAAGTTGATGTCTCGACACCCACACGTAGACATGACTATGCAGTCGAAGAGTCAGAAATGAACAATTAATCTGATTAAGTTCTTAATCATCACTGGCAATTAAATTAGGGCAAATAACTTACTTTGTGGCCCTTCAGATCAGATGACTTGAAATCTTCTGTGTTCAATCTGCTGAGATATAACATTATCTCTTAATCGTTTTCTATGAACATCAGGACCACACTGATTCCGACGGCAATCATTTCACATACATTTCCTAATACTCCCACTGCACTGAACCATTACATGGTATGAGGTTGCGATGTTTGTAAAACATAGAGAGAAACATTTATGTTAATGTATATCATGTTCCAATGGTAATGAAAATCTAACTTACATTATATTTGCCTTTTATATTATGTTTAGTGTCATCCAAGTCCTGGTAATGTATTGTTGCGTCAGAGGTGCGGTTACCATGGTCGCTCTGAGTCAGAGGTCTTATCAATGCCTCTGTGGATCCCGAAATGGTGGTTTATGATTTCTGCATCAAAGTGACCAAGGGTTCCCCAATGTTCACCCAACGTGCAAAACTGACGATGTTCACACAGGAAGATAGAAAAAAAGGAAAAACGTTTCTTTGAAATTCTGTACAATAAAATGCTTTATTAAAGGTAATAGGAGAGAGATGAGACGCTAATAAGTAAATAATGCGAACAAACCAGGTGCTCCAGGACACAACAAGTCGGAAGTGCAAGCACTTATGTACAATGAAAGGAAATAAAACACTAAAGCTAACCCAGCTATGGTGCCAAAAATAAATACTGGGACTCGCCACAGCAATAGGGAACGAGCGAAGACTTGAGGCAAGCACAAGCTGGTTGTGGTCCAGCATGGCTGAATGGTTATGGGTTCGTGCAAGCTGGTGTTGCACAAGGTGGAGGGATGCGCGTGAGGGGAAATCATGGTATGAGGAGCGCGATGCTGCCTCTGCAAGTGCGATCCCAACTCCAACCTAACTCCAAAACCGCAACCAGAACTCGAACTGTCAAACCAGAATGAGAACTAAAACAGAAAACTACCGCACTCAGCGTGGTTATGGCCCTCATAAACTTTGGCACCACCTTTTTGGCACGCGGTCCATTTCTGTGGGTGTCCACCTCTGGGCCATCCACACTACAGCGGGTGTGCCAATAAAAAAAAACAGTCTTACGGCTTATTCCAACTCTGCAGCCGATCTTGCCACCATGGCCAGCTGTCACTTGCCAAACAGTCCATGCTGCTTTCTCCGAAACCGCAATGAGCTTTCCAGTTGTGCCTTTATCCCAAGTCCTCACTCGGCCTCACTTGAAAACAGGAGGTTTACAAACAAACTTACCCACACTGTCTTAATATAAGCGATGTGGTTACACGGTCTATGCTATCTTACCACAATCTAACTGTCGACCCCACCTCCTTCCACAAACAGTCATTTTTCATTTCTCAATTTATTTGATATTTTTAACATTGTCTAAGGCTCATGAAGGAGCATTACTGTATATACATCACAAACAAGACAGACTTAGTACACATCAAAATACTGTATTGGATGGAAATTAGGACATAAGCAAGCAATGACAAAATACATATTTGTACAGTATATGGTATTTACAACTTGCCTCTTAACATCGTTGAGCCCTGATTCAGATAGAACACAAGCAAGGTAAACCATAACACCTCTGGTTCAGGCCTGATTGACCCACCCAATTTGGATAAATTACAATGCTTTTTCATGTTAAAAAATACTCTATATTGTGATGCTGTTCTGTGGAATATTTAGAGATGCGTGTAGGTTTTTCTATACTACAGGAAAAAAAATATGCTTTTTTAGTATTATACGAGTTATCTGAGAGTTCTAGCTCTCCTGTATTAGAAACCCAGTGAATATGAAGATTTTGTAACATGCATACAGAGGATAAGAAGATAAATCTTCTACAAGCAGTACTAACTTTTCTAAAAAGACAAATTGAGAGGAGATTGTGTCAGTGGGAGGATCAATCAAATCTTGACTATAAAGGTGCTGTGCAGCCATCTGCTGAGTTCCACCCATTGGTTGGACAGTTTGCCTGACTCCACCCACAAGTTTCACCTGAAAAATCATTCGCCCATGTTGGTGCTAACTATCGATCCCCCCCCCCCCCCACCTCCTTCAAGCTGTCATATACACAGTCACGCCTCCCAATAAATTCTCCCTTCAGTGTAAAATGACCAAACGACAGTTAAAAGGATTTTGAGCTGATAGCATCACAACCTTGTGAAGACATGCCTCAGCAATCGAGGCGCAAGTCTATTGTTTATACACCGCCCAAATAACTATGCCATTCTCTCAAGCAGGACCTTTCCTGCCGAGGTTATGTAGATCCTTGCTGTTATTTCTGAGTATTTAATTTTAAACGACTTGGTCAGGAACCCATGTTTATTGTGAAATGTCTTTGTTGAGGAGTTCCAGAATCTCGTTGACTTTTTAAAGAAACAATCCATCATTATTTACTTTTCATGATGTGTATCTGTGGCTCAGGAGAAAGATAATTGGTTTCTGGTCTCATGGTCACTTGACATGTGCAATTCCACCGGGTTTTTGCGTATCTCGTGGGATTGTAATTGCGACAGGAACCGTGGCGGCCCATGACATGCGAGACTGTTTCAATCGCGTTTTCTTAAGTCAGTGATATATTGATAAGGAAGGGAAAGTGTCAAATATCCCACTGTATGATGTGGAATGATCGTTTTCTTTATGAGTTGGGGAGAGTGAGGAGAAAGGACAGGTGGGTTGGAGTGGAGGGGGGGAGGCAAAATGGGACAGAGTTGGGAGAAAATGAGTCTTCTGGGGAGAAGTGATGACTTCATTGGGGGGGGGATGAGAGTTATAGTGGGGATGGGGATGGCTTGAAGGCTTGAAATGGTTGTGAGGGGGAGGTGGGACTTGAAATGGGGGGAGGGGGAGACAAATGACCAGTGTTGAAGGGAGGTTGAGGCTTGGGGGGGGGGTGAGCACTTCTATAGGGGAATTTGAGGAGTTGTGGTGGGAGGGGGTTTGATGGCTTGGGTGGAGGGGATTGATACCTTTGGGTGGGGAGGAGAGATAAGACTTGGGTTGGAGGCAGAGCTTGAGGACTTGAGTTTTGGGAAGGGGGTTGATGACTGAAGTCACACTTTACATTGTGTGGATTCCGTCGGTCACAACTAATGTACCATATTCTTGACAAGTGTTGATGCTACCGAAGCAGTTTTTCGACAGAGTCATGGCTGGTATTTTCCATGCCTTCGCAGTGATAAGTCAGGGCAGGAATTTGGAATTTGGTCAGAGTGTCAGCGATAGCTCGTTACTCTTTGTGAAAGCAAAGTGGGTCTTTAACGTCACCAACAGCAATACAGCAGATGGGTCCTCCGATGGAAGCGCACACAAGTTGATGAAAGCCATGCATGTGAACACCAGATGACATGTAGCTGGGCGAGCTTCAAACCAGCTATATAGCTTAAGAGTGTGCATATACCTCCAGCCTATCTTGCCCAGAAGACAATCATCGAAGATCCAAAAATAGAGAAAAACTCCAAGACCATACAGGCAACTGAAAAAAAATGAAGAAGCAGCATTTCAAAAGTGAACCACATCAATGCAGTAAATAACACATCACCGTTAGTATTTCATCAAAAATCTTAAATCAGAAAGCAAATTCACAATATCCTCTGCATATAAAATTAGGACGGAATGTCACTGAGACACCTCTACAGGTATGGTTAACGAACCCGTGTGAGAGAAGATTGGTGCAGTATATGGCTGATACAGCAAAGAAGCGGCTAGCCAATTCAAAAAGAGAAAAGCTGGTTCACGTTCCGTCCATCCCTCGCGTTCTTGAGCTTTAGCACAATTCAAAACCATGAAGAGTGACAGTTTTCTCTCCTGTGACACCATCGCACACTTGAAATGGCAGCAAAATTTCCAGGTGAGTGGAACACATGGGAAACACATACTAGGAATCATCTGATAAGTACTTACATGCAGTTGTTGGATATCCAGCAAAACCCAATTGAAATTTTTTTGTGTCAAAAATTGTGCTAGAACGTAATATACGTATGTGATCAATGCAATTAGTGCATGTGTAAAGTTAGCTTGTTAGATTACTAACTGCACCATATTTCAGCTCTGTGGTTGCCTGTGATTAAAGATGTACAATTGAATACAAGGAGCCAAAGAAGCCAACGATGCCAATCAAATCTGGGTAAGTGGCGATGCAGCCTGATCGAGACGTCTGTGTTCTATTTCTACACCTGGGAAAGTATTCCTGTTATTTCAATTATAGATTTATTAAAACAACAATATCAGTGATTACTGAATGTAAGTTTAGAAGAATCCTATTTTTTAGAAAGGTTTTATTTATATACCGCGTGCAGCCTCATCTTTTAACGAATTTCACCAAGGTGTTGATCATACAAATATTATTGAAGCCCAGTTGAGACAGAAAACACAGACAAGTTTGACAGAATGAGGGGTGTAATAAAGACAGATGAGAAAGAAATGGAGAGATTTGTGCCCAGATGCTCGCTTATGTCTTGCACGCCCGAACATGCCCCGCGACTCCCCGGCGCACCTCGCTAATGCGGCGCACGCGCTCCTCTGGCGCCGCGACACCAGTTCCATTGAACGATGTGTTCTCGCCCCCAAGGCAAAGCGTGATGAAACGAGAGAATGTCTTTGTCTTTGGAAACGTGATGGTTATGGAGTCTGTATAATCAATCGCTCTGACCCAACGAAGCCGTATCTTTTGGACCCTGCAAATATACCTAGGTCTCTTGTTGCACTTTTCTATCCCCGCCACTAAAAATGCATTGCACGTCTGGCAGCATGGCGTGGATTCATAAATCTTCCTATAGTTACGTGTAATTATGTACAGAAAGTTCGAACGACATTTAAACAACATTTCTCTTTTTTTCCCTTTTCATTGCAACATGATCTTACGCCGCTTGCTGTGCACCTGCGGTTCGCGTGCTGCTCCACTCCCTCTGTAGAAATTGACTCGATGGCGGAACCGTCTCAACAATTGTACCCATTTTGACCTTCAAACACCTGTGCTCTCTATTGACAAAACTCATGTCAGCCGCAATAGGAAAATCATTGTAAAATGGACCCTGTAATTCTCCTTGGCTCCGCAGTTCAAAAGAAATACAAGCCATCGCGCTGAAGCCACGCGGGTGCACCACTGCCGACCATTATAGTAATATAAATCATTATTGTTTCACGTATTTATAACAAGTGATTGTTCCACTCGCATTGCGTGTTGGGAGTTAATTGTTTCTGCTGGAGATGCTCCAATGCACGTGGGTTGAAAAGAAACGGTTATATGAGCAACGCTGCAAGTGTTACATCAAGCGGGAGGGCCGAGGGAAGACGGAGTGAGAGGATGAGAAGGAAGTGCTGAACAATGAGTTTGTTGAAGAAGCGGTCAAGAAATGAATAAATTAAAAAATTGGGAGGATTGTATAACATTAGACAATGAATACAGGTACAAGAGTAATCTGATGAAATAAGATTCGTTATATTTAAATAATTAAACGTTCCATTGTGATCTACTAGACGCCAAATAAATTGTTTAGGTATTAATAGAACCACTGGAAAGTTAGGCTCATAAGGAGCTTGTACTGTATAATATATAGATTATATATATATATATATTATAGCTATATATAATATATGCATGCAGAACAAGAACATTAGTATAATATCAGTGTACCTTTACATGAACGATAAGAATTGTAAAGACACATGGACAATGTAGTATAAGTAAATGTTTCCTCCTTACTTAATCATTCATGCTACCTAGATAAAGCACAGACACAATGTCTTCATTTTGGGTCCTTTATTATATTAAGAGCTGGAGAATAAGCAGTATCTTATAAGCTTTAAATCGAAATATTTTACATTTTTTCATTAATATTATTGTATTACGCATTCGTACCAGACTTGTGGTGTTATGGTGTTTTCTCTGAATCTGGGGAGCCAGTGGTTCAAAACCCTGAGCCAAAATCTATACCAAAGACAAAAAAACGCGTATGTGCTGCTTCTTTGCTTGATGCTCAGCATTAAAAGATAAACATGACAAAACAACACTAAAGCAATGGTAAACTCCCCCAGTGAACCATTGTCAAGTAAGCTCTTGTGCAGCATCAACACTCGTGAAGATACAGTCCATCAAAAAAATATATATTTTCAATACATTCATTACTATTCGTTTTGTATTCAGTTTCAGCAAAGAGCATTGCAACAAGCGTTGAGGTTTTTAATGTCTTGCTGTTCCGTGTTGGTAGAACTCTGAAGTCGGGCGTTACATAATTGACGGCCCTCCCTTCTCCATGATCCCATGGTTGCCTCCCCTTCACCCCCTTCCCTCGCAAACCCAGGCCAATCACCTTGCCCAAGCACATAGCAATTCTCTGAACAGCTTTTCCGCGCCTGTGGAAGCTCTAATTGTTATAACGGCGCGACACTTGTCAGGAGGAATTAAACATCAGCAGCAATCTATAACCGCTTTACCTGCCTGACAAACCGGCTCAGTGCTGAGAATACTATATATGTATATACAACTCAGTAACAAAACATGAGGAACACCTTCCTATTTTGAGTTTCACCACCCTATTTGCCCTCAGAACAGCGCCTCAAATTGGTTTGGCATGACTCGGCCAAGTGTCGAAGCGTCCACAGGATCTTGGCCCATGTACTCCATTTACTTCCCACATTGTCAAGTTGGCTGGTGTGGATCTTACTGCCTGAAAGCTCATTCATCTCATCCACAGATGCTCATTGGATTGATATCTGGACTGGTCAGGTTACTCAGTAGCTTGAATCCACGCACGTTTGGAACCATTCCTGGACAATCCCAGGCCTGTGGCATGGGTACTATCTGCTGAGAAGATTCAAGGCCTTCACAGATGGATTACACTGCTGCCATGAAGATGCATCTGTATTGACAATGATGTTCAGAATCCTGTGACATTCAAACGTTGCTCCACTTTTATTCAAGGGCCCAATGTTGTCATGAAAACACACCCCACCACCATCAACCACCGACACCCACCTGCGAATGCTTGACGACATGGCATGATTGATGCATGTACTTGGTTGGTTTTCTCCATAACCCTAGTCCTCCCATCAGTGTGAAACAGCAGAACTGGATTTATCAGACCAGCACTATTTTTTCAAATCTCCATGTTCAGTGTTTTTGTTTCCTTAGTCCCGTAACTCAGGTTTTTTTTTTGCTGAGAAGTGGAACTCTGTATGGTTGTCAGCTGCATACCCTATTTATGTTCACGAGACAAATGGTAGATTCTTTATGGGCTCTTTTCGGTACCAAAGTATTATACTGGACTGTCAGTTGACTATCTGTAGTCTAATCTGTTGGCCTGTACAATTGCGTGTCCACTTCTTTGAGCTTCGTTTATCAATTAATTAAGCTGATTTCAACCACTGCCCACTGTTAACTGGATGTCCTTTGGTGGTGAACCATTCTTTATACACACGCGAAACTGTTGAGCATGGAAAAACCCAGCAGCATGCAGTTCTTGACACTCAACTGGATGTGCCTGGCACCCCACACCATACCCCATTCATTCAAAGGCACTTAAATCTTTGTGCTGCCCATTTACCCTCTCAGTAGCACAATACACAATCAATGTCTCATTAATCTCAGACTTAAAAATCCTTCTTACCGTCCCCCTCCCCTTCATATATACACCTAATCTGTCTATTTCATGGAAAGGATAGACTAGGCCAATTTCTGAGATATTGACTGCCATAAAGTTTGAAGGCATTTTTGAGGAAAAGCTTGGGTAAACAGACCTTTTCCAAAGATTGCGATGCTAAAACTGAATATTCGTGTTTCACCAAGCTGAATTTGAATTTTTAGTATCAAAATATCAAAAAAAAAATGCCGCCAAGAACAAATTTCCAAACGCCAAAACTTATGAACGAGTGATGATAAATTCTATCTTTGCTGTCTAAACATGTTTTTGATAGCTATGAATGCGCTGAACACATCAATTAACAATTTGTGTTAATGCTGAAATGCTGAAATCACTATTTTAACACTCTTCGATCAAAAAGGACAAATAATGAATAAATGATGTTATACAATTAGTTTTAAATATTGCCTAGTCTTGTTGGTTATGGCATAACATGTATTATTTATTAGGGCCACAGTGGGCAAGTGTCTATAGCACGGCTTACGGATCACAGGTCTCTTGACCGCCTGGGTTCGAGTCCCACTCGATCCAGGTCAGAAGTTTTGTCGTTTACTTGCGGCAGTCACGTCTGGTTCGCCTGAATTTTCGTTTGTCCTCACCATTCCCAAACCACCGCCTCGATATGAGTGAAGATAATCCTCAACTCGGCTAAGGCAATAATTAACTACCTAACCTAGTTTTATAACAGTTATTAATACCTTATAGGTAGCTACATTTCTTTATTAATAATAAGTTATGTTCCATATTTTTTCAGAGCAAGAAGTCATGGACCAGTCCGTAGCTGAAGCGATCAAACGCCAGTATCTATGAGCTTGTTGCATCATTTGTCAAGAATCCACATACATGCATGATATTCGTGCAACGTCACAAGCCTCAACTCCATGAGGATGCCACCTGCAGCAAGGAAAGAAGTTAAGGATGCCAAGTACAAGATGCCAACAACAGATAACTTCCAGCCTTCAAACTACCTCAGCACCAGTACTGGCTATGCATAAGCATGTTATGTGTGTATACAAGCAAGAAAAAATTCACGATTAAAAGAAACCAGTATGTAAGACCTTACCTACACACTCAGTATGGTCATGCATCTAATGCCCACACTTACAATCTACAGGCTGCGAAGCAAACAAAGCCAATAGCTAGGCAACTCTGGCATGTTCTGTCAGGCACCAGCAATGAAGCAAAAAGACATGGCAACTGTATGACCAAGAACATGATAACAAATTCTTCAGCTACGAAAATATGTAGAAAATGTTAATATTCGCCAGGCCAGATGTCAATGATATATATGGCAGCAGAAGCGATGGCTACATCCAATTGCCTGAGACGTTTATGAGAGCTAGCCACAAGCCAAAAGTGAAAATAAGTCATTGATTTAGCCATGTCTGCTGGCAGGAAATTAGGCACTCAGCGGCATTGTCAAGTCATGTTTTGGAGCTGGAACAGTTTGGCTGCACTACAAAAATTGGCAATGAAGCAGGCATCGAAATTCCAGCATCCTTATGAGCCGCCATCACCATTCAAGAAAAAGTTGTCAACTCTTGTCAATGATGTCTTATGAATTATTTTACTGCATGACAATCTGCATGTGGTAAACAAACATACTTCGCTGTAAAATTCCGCAATATCCATTCTCTGAATGGTATTGATTCAGATTTGGATGATGAGTTGACAACTATTCCTGGTCTTCAAACCCCAAAGATAGATTCCTCCATGGTCATGTTCACTAAAAACTACGATTAGATATACTGTCTCCACCCTTCATACATGGAGTAGATGTAACGAAGAGCAGCAATAGATTTGTTCCACCAGTGTGTATATGTTATCCGTCTCTTTGTAGGACATCACATTGGAATTAATCCTGATGACATATGATGAGTGGAAGATGAGATGGAGGACGCACCACAAAAAACAAGGGTGGCTTAGTATTGACAGGACCTCGGGTTCTATAGTGTGAGTGGGGGAAGAAAATGACTCCGGAACATGGTGGACCCTTGGGCAACAAATTGCCACCAAGCAACAATAGGTCTAAAAAACTGGTAGCAATTCCATAAGCTGGGTCACACTATCTGCTACAAAGATATACTCCGATTGACACCAGCATTGGCTGAGAATAATGTTGTTCATGTTGGATGCACAAAGGGATGTACATGCTCTTAATGCATCATGCAGGAAAGTCGAAACAGGTAATGCACGGGCTTGCAAATGTGCAGATAGTAGCAGTCATGCTGTAAAAAACAAAATGGACTGAGTGTTAACACATTTGTATGGATGGAGCCACATACATTCGGACTGTCTGCAATGTTAATTCATTGCGAGTGAATAAAATTCACATAGTAACATTACAATTCATTATTATCTGTGAAGATGTTCACCAAAATATAAAATTAAATTTATTGAAATCCTATATGTTACATGATCAGTTTTCGCTATGTTTCTTAACAAATCAGTTTATGATATACTTAATTTTAATGTCTGGCCAATGTAATTTTACTGTTTCACCCATATATATGAATATAATTTATAATCTGTGGTGTTTCAGTGCATTCATAGCTATCAAAAACATGCGTCTTAGACACAAAGATCATTACTTTATGCACCACTCTTAGTTCAGAAGTTATGGGCGTTAAATTTTGCTTCGTGCCATTTGTTTTTTATACTAAAATTTCAAAATTCAGCTTCTAAACAAATATTCATTTTCAGCCCATAGTCAAATGCTTCAGAGAAAACTAGTTTAGCCACTTTTCCTCCAAAAATGCCCAATGCAGTCAACATATCTCAGAAATTGGCCTAGTCTCAGTAGATGTTCTTTTGTGTTTTATACTCAGTGAAACAAAAAACAAGTATAAATTCGCATGCATGGCAGTGAGTGTGAAAAAAATTGCTGATACCAGACTCGAACCCCAAGGAACTCAACACTTATACAGTGGGGGGAACAGGCCCACCTGAGATATTGAATCTCAGATGTCCTCACATTTCTCACACTAACACTGGCAAGCTTTAATGGCCAACGTTTTACGTGCCTGCAAGGCAGACCCCCATGTAGGTTGTTGTAGGACTGTAGAGTGAAATGTAGCTGTGGGTGACGGGTTTATAACAATAGTAACAGGATTGATGAATATTACAGATTGATAACCTATATATATATAGAAAGATAATGTACAACTAAACATGTACATTTATAATTGGTATACATATGACATATGTACATTTCGTATGAATCTTGTATATGAGCAATAATAATATAGAATAATATATATATATATATATATATATATATATATTATAATATATATATATTCACAATCAGTTATATACATATTATATATATATTATACATAATAGTTTACATATCATAGCTACATTTACAAAATCTGCAGCATAATAATATATCTATATAATCATGCAAGTATGACACCCATCTCAATTAGTGGCGTTCAGAATTTCAGCCACACCCATTGCACAGGTGTATAAAATCAAACACACAGCCATACAATTTCCAGAGACAAACCATGGCCGTAGAATGGCATACCTGGAGAGCTCAGTGACTTTCAACGTGGCACCGTCATCGATTCACCTTGTCCAACAAGTCAGTTATCAAATTTTTGCCCTGCCAGAGCTGCCCCGGGTCAACTGTAAAGTGCTGTTATGTGAAGTGGAAACTTGAGAGCAACAACAGCTCAGCCATGAAGGGCTGGCCACACCAGCTCACAGAACGGGACCGCCGAGTGCTGAGGTGCTAGCGTGAAAAAATTCTGTGCATTGGCTTGCAAACACTCACTACCGGTTTCCAATGACTCGTGCAGAACATCAACACAACACTGTTTGATCAAGACTGTCATGAAATGGTTTCCATGCCAAGCAACCACACCACAAGCCTAAGTTCACCAGTTGCACAATCTTAAGCGTCGGCTGCGTTAGTGTGTAAAGCTCACCACATTGATCCTCTGGAGCAGTGGAAATGCGTTCTCTGGAATGATGAATGGTCACCATCTGGTCCCATCTGGCAGTCCGATGAGAATTGGGTTGCGAATGCCAAGAGAACGCATACCGCGCGAATGCATAGTGCCAACTGTGAGTTTCATGGAAAGGAGGAATAAGTCTGGGAATAAAAGTCTTAGGGTTTTTCATTGTTTCAGGCTAGGCCCTAGCTCCATGAAGGGAAATATTAATTGCCTGCAGCATCAAGACATTCTAGACGTTCTGGCTTTCACTTTGTCGGCAAGTTGGGGAAGCCCTTTCCTGTTTCAGCTACAATGCCCCCCATGTACAAAGTGAGAGTCCACACAGTAATGGTTTGTAGAGATCAGTTGTAGAAAACTTGACTGGTCGCCAAGCCCTAATCTTCAAACCATTGAATTACCTTGGGATGAATTGGAAACACTGACTGTTAGCCAGACCAATCGCCCAAACATCAGTGCCCGACTTCATGAAGCTCTTGTGGCTGAATGGAAGCAATTCCCCCCAGGCAGCAATGTTCCAACATCTAGTGGAAGCCTTCCCAGAAAGTGCGAGGCTGTGTTGCAGCAACAGGGGGTGACCACCTTCCCATTAAATTTTGCCCATATTTTTGAAACGAGATGTTGACAGCAGGGGTCCACATACTTTGCCAGTTCGTGCTATTTGATACGAGAGTAAAAACACACAGCGCGAAAAAGAATAAAATAAAAGGACGGAAAATATATTCTTCAAACGATCAGGATTTGACAGAGAGAATCATATCTTTTGGGCCCTCAGTGTGTTTTTTACTCCTCAACCAAATGTCTTCCGAGCTGTCTATTTTTAATCATATTGTTACGCCTTTCTAGGAACCGTATGCATCAAAACATAAGGTGCCCCGACAAGTTAGTTATGCCGTTTAAGTAATGTGCAGACAGAATCCCTCCTTGTGTTAGTGGGCAATCAAGAGAGTCGTTGTGATGTTTTTTAGCTAGGTAATAAATCTTTATTTCCCCTCTATGGAACCACGTACCTTCTAGCGCTTGGCAGCCTCAGTTCACTCCACAGCGTACACGTCCATCCCTGTCTCAAGACTCGTTGTCCAGGCAAAATCTTCCACCTTCCTGTTCCAGTTCCATCTCGGCGTTCCCCAACATACGCAGTGTGCTTGCACCGTTCATTCACCTTCCCCGAAACACGATGGAGTAGGCGCGTTGCCTCGCCAGCTGCCCTGCCGAAAACCCCGCCCGAAGCGGCAGACCACGGAGGCCCTGTCCAATCGGCGGACAGTGTGTCGTGCTCACAAGGCTCCTCCCCGTGAGGAGGTCTATAAACATGACACCATCCTCAGTCTTGAGTTTTTTTGGGCGTCGTTCGATTCAGTTCTTTGGGGGCTTCGTTCAGTACTTGGAGGTTCGTGTTCTGTGCTATGGAGGCCGGCAGTTGGTTGAAAATGAGGTTACGCTACTTGCTCTGCTCACGTCTCGACCCCACGGCCACGACTTACTGGTCCCGCCCAGCTCGAGCTACTCCACAAGACCCGAACTTCACACGGCGCTGTGGACCGACTTGCATGACTTTGGCAGGTGCCCGCACCACGGATGCAATCCTTTTCCCGAGACTCAGGTACTCGAAAGAACTGCGACCTCACTCGCCTCCCTCCCTGGCTGCAAAAGTCCTTTGCCTCAACTGGTTTATTTATCGAGTTGTGTCTAGTTATGTGGTGCCAGTCAATAAGAGAAACGTATAAGTGTTTCGATCATTGTAAATCTTGCCTGTATAATTCCCGGTAAGTCTGCCTCTGTGTGTCTTCTTTATAATTGCTTGTAAATGTCGCACTACATCTTCTTTCTTTCCCCTGCATAACACCCCAATAAAACCTGTTTCTGTGCCACATAATATGTCCTGTTTATTAAATAAATCATTGTAGAAATGTTCCCAGGCTCGTTCTCCGTCCTTTCTTTCATTCGTCCAGGCATGTTGGATTCTGAGTTTTAGCCGGGTCTTGTTCCCTTATCTGCCTCATCCTACCGCGCACGGCTTTGGCATTCCACTCGAGCCTGCACCGAATCTCTCTC
>CM068962.1:45109722-45126814 GCA_035128595.1 Eptatretus atami
GACCATTCCATGCATTAACTACACTTTGAGTAAAAGTCCCCTGCCTTACTACCGTCTTAACTCTCCTCTTCTTTACTCTCAAACTATGGCTCCTGGTCCTATCACTGTCTACTCTGTTAAATAATTCATCTGCACTTATTTTATCGATACCTTTCATTATTTTAAACATCTCTATAATATCTCCTCGTAACTGCCTCCTTTCTATAGTATAAATCCTTGTCTCCTTCAGCCGCTCCTCAAAGCTGAGTCTAGCTAGACCCAGAATCAATCTAGTATCCCTGCGCTGAACCCTCTCCATGGCATCTATGTCCTTCCTGAGTTGTGGTGACCAGAACTGCAACACCAATTTCAGATGTGGCCCTCACTAAATTCCTGTACAATGTAACACCACCTCTTTTGATTTATAATTGATCCCCCTCCTTATACAGCCGAAAACCCGATTTGCTTTACCTATAGCTGCCTGGCATTGTGCTGCCTGCTTACCTCCCATATCTATTACCACCCCAGATCCTTCTCTGTGTGACATGCTCCAAAATTACCCCTTGCATCCTGTAATCTCTATTTCATTGTTCTTTCCCATCCCCAACACCTTACACTTGCTCAGGTTAAATCCATCTGCCAATCTTTTACCCAATCTATACAAGCATCAATACTTTCCGGATCTACCCACCCTCTCTGCTATCCACCTCACCTCCAAGCTTTGTGTCATCTGCAAATTTGGAAAGTTTACTCTTCATCCCACTATCCAAATCGTTGATGTAAATAATGACTAGTAATGGTCCGAGTACTGATCCCTGAGGTACACCACCACTTATATCCTCTTAGCAAGACATCCTCCCACTCACAGCCACTCTTTGCTTCCCATCACTCGAAGCCAGTTTGCAATCCAATTAGCTACCTGACCAGCCACTCAACAAGCCCTCATCTTGGCTGACAACCTCCTACATGGTACCTTATTATAGTCTTTGGTATGACTCCTCTGGGTTTCGAACCACCGACCTCCCAGACTCAGCTGAGAATCCTTGGCTATCGCTGGTCAGACTTTGTGTCCAATGAGCGGTTGCTGAGAGAGACTCAAATGAGATTTGTTACCTGCATAGTCCGTGAGCGTCAGCTGCGGCTGTATGGACATGTGGCTCGTTTTCCTGGCGCTGATCCTACTCACCAGATTCTCTCAGCGAGGAAACCTGGTGAGTGGAGGAGACCAATGGGCTAACCACGTGCCTCGTGGTTGCAGCAGATTGATCAGCATCTCAACAAGATGGGGATGTGCCAGGAATCTGCCTGGGGGATGGCCAGACGGAGGCCCCTGGAGTACTGACGGAAAGTGGACGCAGCGACGCGCTGCTCCGGCGCATGCTCCCATACCTAACATCACCAAATTAAACACGTAAAATATTACGGGTATCATTGCAGCTATGAATTAACTCACGACTTTTCTCGAGCAAACAGTTTATGAAATAAACTCCTGCGGGTTATAAATGGGTGGAGGGTCGGTGGCAGTGAGCACGTTTGAAAGGATCTCGTGCCGAGGGTGCACAGAGGATGGAGCTGACAGGCCAGTCATGTCGTAAAAGTCCTCAGAGGGTTGTGCTTTTGTATACAGCCTATGACTACTGGTTGCATAATTTTCGGAAGTGCAGCTGTCCTGCTGATGCAGTGTCCCCATTATTAAGAAGCTGGAACTTATTTTGCCGACCTCAGAAGGATGATAGGCTGAGTCAACCTTCCTGGTCTTAATTAAACGATGAAAAGAGGGTCAACCTCAAGATCCTATGATCTATTTTTCATGGCATTATCTCAACCTGATTAGATCACGACTGTGATGGGCTGAATTATGTTGTGATGACAATCATCTCGGTAAGAGTCAGTGTCACATCTTAACCGTTAAGCCAACACCCAGCTTCCTCAGAAGGTGAAAGCCTTGTATCACCAAAGTATGCATAAGAACCCGAGTCCATAGGTCAAGTTATGTGAGACATGTTGAAGATGGAACTTCAAGCTGTGAAGGATAATGGTACTTGAAGAAGAGAAGAGATTGGAGGAACGGGAAATCTGCCTTCTCAATAATGGGCCTGTGAGAATATGCCTCCTTTGAAGTGGTCTCTGAGACAACAGCAGGGCAATATCTGAGAAGTACATTTGATGACTAGAGGGAGTTCAGCGAATTATACCTCACTGGGTATAATATAAGAAGTGAAGCAGAATCTCCACCAACCAACATACAGCAGGGTGAAGTTAGTCCTTCGTAGTCAGGGAATGGGGGAGTTGCTGAACCAGTCCAGGTTCGCATACAGAAGATCCCCCGATTCCTCCTTTACTATTTGAGTCGATTTTGAAATGATTTTCACCACTTGAACTCAAACACCTCATGAGAATGTGCCTTTCTCCCCTTTGTCTCCTCGGTTCCTTCTGCTTCTACATTTTCCTCTCTCATTTTGACGCAAACTGTCGGTGCTTTATATATCTTCTGCAAACTGTCAGTGTCTCTTAAATCTCGAGTTGTTATCATTACCAAGGCCACTGCTGCCGCCGTTGGTGTCTCTTATCTTGTGTTGGTGTCATTGCCGAGGCCATTGCAGCCTTGGCTGGTGTCATTGCAACCAACCAGGACATTCAACAACCAAAACAATTCCTTCACGAAATCACAATTAAATGTTATACTGGTCCATAATAGTATGTGGGTATGTGTATGTATATATGTAAGTATGTATGCATGTATGTACGGATGTGTCTGAACCTTATGGAATCAAAATGCTTGGCTGATCTCAACCAACTTCTGCATACATGCTCGAAGAACTCAGGGTAAGATTATGGGCAAAAAATAATTCCTCCTCTCACACCCTCCTCTGACCCCACCCCACACCATCCCTCGAAGGTGGGGGAGACGACTTGCTATTTTCACCTTCAGACGGACGTGGCACTACATTCCTGCTACATTCCTTTGATCAATGCTTGATATCCTCCAGAGGCCTACAGAGTTCCCAAAATCTCAACACTTGTGCCTTTTGAGCTCCTGGCCTGTGAAAGGGCACATCAATTCACCCAAGTGTCTTGGTTCAAAGATCAAACAGAGAAACGTATAACCCCCCCTCCCAAAGAACCGATCTTTCATAATCATACAACTGTCTATGCACAAGCTCTCTTACCTGTTCCAGTACGGGAAATGTAGCTAAATAAGGGCTCAACAACAATAACTAATAGTATTAAAAACCAGAGGCACCACCAATTAGTACAGCTGCTCATGCAGCAGGCAAGGCTCAGGTCTGATGTTTTGATCACTGATGGTCTTCACCTGGGACTGTGCAGGCATAGTGTGCTTAGTGTTAAGTATCCTGCCAAGGTGGACGTGGCAACACACGACTCCAGTAAGCACTTATTTAGACATAATGTCGTTTTCAATCATCCTCTTACCTATGAGACTGGGTGTGGCCATGCATATGTGTGGGTGGAGTGATCCAACAAATTAAATAATTTTCACAAAAAAAACCTAAAAAGTTCCAAAGCCAAAACGATAACGATTTAAGTTGATGTCTCGACACCCACACGTAGACATGACTATGCAGTCGAAGAGTCAGACAATGAACAAATTAATCTGATAAGTCCTTAAATCATCACTGGCAATTAAGTTAGGGCAAATAACTTACTTTGTTGGCCCTTCAGATCAGATGACTTGAAATCTGGCTGTGTTCAATCTGCTGAGATATAACATTATCTCTTTAATCGTTTTCTATGAACATCAGGACCACACTGTATCCCGACGGCAATCATTTCACATACATTTCCGTAATACTCCCACTTGCACTGAACCATTACATGGGTATGAGGTTGCGATGTTTGTAAAACATAGAGAGAAACATTTATGGTGTAATGTATATCATGTTCCAATGGTAATGAAAATCTAACTACATATATGTTGCCTTTTATATTATGTTTAGTGTCATCCAAGTCCTGGGTAATGTATTGTTGCGTCAGAGGGGTGCGTTACCATGGTCGCTCTGAGTCAGAGGTCTTATCAATGCCTCTGTGGATCCCGAAATGGTGTTTATGATGTTCCTGCATTCAAAGTGACAAGGATTCCCCAATGTTCACCCAACGTTGGCAAAACTGACGATGTTCACACAGGAAGATAGGAAAAGGGAAAAACGTTTCTTTGAAATTCTGTACAATTAAAATGCTTTATTAAAGGTACATAGGAGAGGAGAGATGAGACGCTAATAAGTAAATAATGCGAACAAACCAGGTGCTCCAGGGACAACAAGTCGGAAGGTGCAAGCACTTATGTACAATGAAAGGAAATAAAACACTAAAGCTTAACCCAGCTATGGTGCCAAAAATAAATACTGGGACTCGCACAGCAATGGGGAACGAGCGAAGACTTGAGGCAAGGCACAAGCTGGTTGTGGGTCCAGCATGGTCTGAACTGGTTATGGGTTCGTGCAAGCTGGTGTTGCACAAGGTGGGAGGATGGCGATGAGGGGAAATATGGTGATGAGGAGCGCGATGCTGCCTCTGCCAATGTCCGATCCCAACTCCAACTCTAACTCCAAAACCGCAACCAGAACTCGAACTGTCAAACCAGAATGAGAACTAAAACAGAACTACCGCACTCAGGCGTGGTTATGGCCCTCATAAACTTTGGCACCACCCTTTTTGGCAGCGCGGTCCATTTCTGTGGGTGTGCCACCTCTGGGCCATCCCACACTACAGGGTGCTGCCAATAAAAAAAAACAGTCTTACGGCTTATTCCAAGGCTCTGCAGCCGATCTTGCCACCATGGCCAGCTGTCCACTTGCCAAACAGTCCATGCTGCTTTCTCCGAAACCGCAATGAGCTTTCCAGTTGTGCCTTTATGCCCAAGTCCTCACTCGGCCTCACTTGAAAACAGGAGGTTTTACAAAACAAACTTACTCCACACTGTCTTAATATAAGCGATGTGGTTACACGGTCTATGCTATTCTTACCACAATCTAACTGTCGACCCCCACCTCCTTCCACAAAACAGTCATTTTTCATTTCTCAATTTATTTGATATTTTTAACATTGGTCTAAGGCTCATGAAGGAGCATGTACTGTATATACATCACAAACAAGACAGACATTAGTACACATCAAAATACTTGTATTGGATGGAAATTAGGACATAAGCAAGCAATGGACAAATACATATTTGTACAGTATATGGTATTTACAACTTGCCTCTTAACATCGTGAGCCCGTGATTCAGATGAGAACACAAGCAGGTACAGCCATAACACCTCTGGTTTCAGGCCTGATTGACCCACCCAATTTGGAGTAAAATTTACAATGCTTTTTCATGTTAAAAAATACTCTATATTGTGATGCTGTTCTGTGTAATGATTTAGAGATGCGTGTAGGTTTTTCTATACTACAGGAAAAAAATATGCTTTTTAAGTATTATACGAGTTATCTGAGAGTTCTAGCTCTCCTGTATTAGAAACCCAACGTGGAAATATGAAGATTTTGTAACATGCAATACAGAGGATAGAGAAGATAATCTTCTACAAGCAGATACTAACTTTTCTAAAAGACAAATGTGAGAGGAGATTGGTGTCAGTGGGGAGGATCAATCAAATCTTGACTATAAAAGGTGCTGTGCAGCCATCTGTCTGAGTTCCACCCATTGGTTGGACAGTTTGCCTGACTCCACCCACAAGTTCAACCTGAAAAATCATTCGGCCACCATGTTGGTGCTAACTATCGATCCCCCCCCCCCCCCCCCCACCCTCCTTCAGAGCTGTCATATACACAGTCGACCTCCCAATAAATTCTCCCTTCAGTGTAAAATGACCAAAACGACAGTTAAAAGGATTTTGAGCTGATAGGCATCACAGACCTTGTGAAGACATGCCTCAGCAATCGAGGCAGCAGTCTATTGTTTATACACCGCCCAAATAACTATGTCCATTCTCTCAAGCAGGACCTTTCCTGCCGAGGTTATGTAGATCCTTGCTGTTATTTCTGAGTATTTAATTTTAAACGACTTGGTCAGGGAACCCATGTTTATTGGAAATGTCTTTGTTGAGGAGTTCCAGGAATCTCGTGACTTTGTGAAAGAAAACATCCATCATTATTTACTTTTCATGATGTGTATCTGTGTCTCAGGAAGAAGATAATTGGTTTCTGGTCTCATGGTCACTTGACAGTTGCAATTCCACGGGGTTTTTGCGTATCTCGTGGGATTGTGAATTGGACAGGGAACCGTGGCGGCCCATGACATGCGGGAGCTGTTTCAATCGCGTTTTCTGTGAAGTCAGTGATATATTGATAAGGAAGGGGAAAGTGTCAAATATCCCACTGTATTGATGTGGGAATGATCGTTTGCTTTTATGAGTTGGGGGAGAGTGAGGAGGAAAGGACAGCGGTTGGGGTTGGAGTGGAGGGGGGGGAGCAAAATGGGACAGAGTTGGGAGAGAAAGTTGAGGTCTTGGGGGAGAAGTGATGACTTTCATTGGGGGGGGGATGAGGAGTTATAGTGGGGGATGGGGAGTGGGCTTGAAGGCTTGAAATGGGTTGTGAGGGGGAGGGTGGGGACTTGGAATTGGGGGGGGAGGGGAGAGCAAATATGGGACAGTGTTGGGAAGGGGAGGTTGAGGCTTGGGGGGGGGGGGTGAGCACTTCTATAGGGAGGGGAATTTGAGGAGTTGTGGTGGGGAGGGTTGATGGCTTGGAGTGGGGAGGGGATTGATACCTTTGGGTTGGGAGGGGGAGGATGAGGACTTGGGGTTGGGAGGCAGAGCTTGAGGACTTGAGTTTTGGGAAGGGGGTTGATGACTTGAAGTCACACTTTACATTGTGTGGATTCCGTGGGTCACAACTAATGTACCATATTCTTGACAGAGTGTTGATGCTACCGAAGCAGTTTTTCGACAGAGGTCATGCTGGGTGATTTTCCATGGCCTTCGCAGTGATAAGTCAGGGCAGGAATTTGGAATTTGGTCAGAGTGTCAGCGATAGCTCGCTTACTCTTTGTGAAAGGCAAAGTGGGGTCTTTAACGTCCACCAACAGCCAATACAGGCAGATGGGTCCTCCGATGGAAGGCACACAAGTTGATGAAAGCCATGCATGTGAAACACCAGGATGACATGTAGCTGGGTCGAGCTTCAAAACCAGGCTATATAGCTTAAGGAGTGTGCATATACCTCCAGCCTATCTTGCCAGCCAAGAAAGCAATCATCGAGAATCCAAAAATAGAGAAAACTCCAAGACCATACAGGCAACTGCAAAAAAATGAAGAAGGCAGCATTTCAAAAGTGAACCACATCTAAATGCAGTAAATAACACTATCCACGGTTGAGTATTTCATCAGAAATCTTAAATCAGAAAGCAAATTCACAATATCCTCTGCATATAAAATTAGGACGGAATGTCAACTGAGAGCACCTCTACAGGTTGGTTAACGAACCGGTGTGAGAGAAGATTGGTGCAAGTATGGCTGATACAGCAAAGAAGCGGCTAGCCAATTCAAAAATAGAGAAAAGCTGGTTTCACGTTTCCGTCCATCCCTCGGTTCTTGAGCTTTAGCACAATTCAAAACCATGAGAAGGTGACAGTTTCTCTCCTGTGACACCTCGCACACCTTGAAATGGCAGCAAAATTTCCCAAGGTGAGTGGAACATCATGGGAAACACATACTAGGAATCATCTGATAAGTACTTACATGCAGTTTGGATATCCAGCAAAAACCCAATTGGAAATTTTTTTGTGTCAAAATTGTGCTAGAACGTAATATACGTATGTGATCAATGCAATTAGTGCATGTGTGACAATATAGTGCTGTTAGATTACTAACTGCACCATATTTCAGCCTCTGTGGTTGCCGGTGATTAAAGATGTACAATTGAATACAAGGAAAGCCAAAGAAGCCAACGATGCCAGATCAAATCTGGGTAAGTGGCGATGCAGCCTGATCGGAGCCGGTCTGTGTTCTATTTCTACACCTGGGAAAGTATTCCATGTTATTTCGATTTAGATTTTATTAAAACAACAATATTCAGTGATTACTGAATGTAAGTTTAGAAGAATCCTATTTTTTTAAGGAAAGGTTTTATTTATATACCGCGTGCAGCCTCATTCTTTTAACGAATTTCACCAAGGTGTTGATCATACAAATATTAATTGAAGCCCAGTTGAGACAGAAACACAGACAAGTTTGACATGAATGAGGGTGGTAATAAAGACAGATTGAGAAAGAAATGGAGAGATTTGTGCGCAGATGCTCGCTTAGGTCTTGGCACGCCCGAACATGCCCCGCGACTCCCCGCGCGACCCTCGCTAATGGCGCGCACGGCGCTCACTCTCGCGCCGCGACACCAGTTTCCATGGAACGAGGTGTGTTCTCGCCCCCAGAGGCAAAGCGTGAAACGAGAGGAATGTCTTTGTCTTTGGGAAACGGTGATGGGTTATGGAGTCTGTATAATCAATCGGCTTGACCCAACGAAGCCGTATCTTTGGACCCTGCAAATATACCTAGGTCTCTTGTTGCACTTTTCTATCCCCGCCACCATAAAATGCATTGCACGTCTGGCAGCATGGCGTGGATTCATAAATCTTCCTATAGTTACGTGTAATTATGTACAGAAAGTTCGAACGACTATTTAAACAACATTTTCTCTTTTCGTCCCTTTCATTGGCAACATGATCTTGACGCCGGCTTGCTGTGCACCTGCGGTTCTCGTGCTGCTCCACTGCCTCTCTGTAGAAATTGACTCGATGGCGGAACCGTCTCAACAATTGTACCCATTTTGGACCTTCAAACACGCTGTGCTCTCTATTGACAAAACTCATGTCAGCCGGCAATAGGAAAATCATTGTAAAAATGGACCCTGTAATTCTCCTTGTCTCCGCAGTTCAAAAGAAATACAAGCCGATCGCTGCTGAGAGCCACGCGGGTGCACCACTGCGACCATGTGATATGTATATATAAATCATTATTGTTTCACGTATTTATAACAAGTGATTGTTCCACTCGGCATGGCGTGTTGGGAGTTAATTGTTCTGCTGGAGATGCTCCAATGCACGTTGGGTGAAAAGAAACGGTTATAATGAGCAAACGCTGCAAGTGTTACATCAAGCGGGAGGGCCGAGGGAAGACGGAGTGAGAGGATGAGAAGGAAGTGCTGAACAATCGGAGTTTGTGAAAGAAGGGGTCAAGAAATGAATAAAAAAAATTGGGGAGGATGTATAACATTAGGACAATGATACAGGTAAAGAGTATCTGTGAAATAAGATTCGATATATTTAAATAATTAAACGTCCATTGTGATCTACTAGACGCCAAAATAAATTGTTTAGGGTATAATATGAACCACTGAAAGTTAGGCTCATGAGGAGCTTGTACATATATATATATATATATATATATATATATATATATATATATATATATATATGACATGCAGAACAAAGACATTAGTAAATATCAGTGTACCTTTACATGAACGATAAGGATATTGGTAAAGACAATGGACAATGGTTAGTAAGTAAATGTTTCCTCCTTACTAATCATCCATGCTTACCTGAAGATAAAGCACAGACACAATGGTCTCATTTTGGGTCCTTTATTAGTTATTAAGAGCTGGAGGAATAGCAGTATCTTTATAAGCATTTAAAATCGAATATTTTACATTTTTTCATAAATTATTATTGTGATTACGATTCGTACCAGACTTGGTGGTGTTATGGTGTTTGCTCTGAATCTGGGAGGGCAGTGGTTTCAAACCCTGGCCAAATCATACCAAAGACAAAAAAAAACGGTATGTGCTGCTTCTTTGCTTGATGCTCAGCATTTAAAAGGATAAAACACTGACAAACAACACTGAGAAGGCAATGGTAAACTCCCCAGTGTAACCATTGTCAAGAAGCTGCTTTGCAGCATCAACACTCTTTGAAGAGTACAGTCCATCCAAAAAAATATATATTTCAATAACATTATTACTATTGCTGTTTGTATTCAGTTTCAGCAAAGAGCATTGCAACAAGGTTGTAGGTTTATAAATGTCATTGCTTTCCCAGTGTTGGTAGAACTCTGAAGTCGGGCAGTTTACATAATTGGACGGTCCCTCCCTTCTCCATGATCCCATGGTTCCTCCCCTCTTCACCCCCTTTCCCTCGCAAACCCAGCCCAATCTTCCTTGCCCCAAAGCACATAGCAATTGCTCTGACAGCTTTTCCGCAGCCGCTGTGGAAGCTCTAATTGTTATAACGGCGGCGACACTTGTCAGGAGGGAATAACATCCAGGCAGCAATCTATAACCGCTTTACCTGCCTGACAAAACCGGCTCGTTGCTGAGAATAACATATATATGTATATACACTCAGTGAACAAAACATGAGGAACACCTTCCTATTATTGAGTTTCACCACCCTTTTGCCCTCAGAACAGCCTCAATTTGTTTGGCATGGACTCTCCAATGTGTCGAAAGCGTTCCACAGGGATCTTGGCCCATGTTGACTCCATTACTTCCCACAGTTGTCAAGTTGGCTGGTCGTGGATCTCTACTCTGAATAGCTCATTCAATCTCATCCCACAGATGCTCAATTGGATTGATATCTGGTGACTGGGCAGGTTACTGCAGTAAGCTGAATCCACTGTCACGTTCTGGAACCATTCCTGGACAATCCCAGCCTTGTGGCATGGGGTACTATCCTGCTGAAGAAGATTCAAAGGCACATTCACAGATGGATACACTGCTGCCATGAAGGGATGCATCTGATTGACAATGATGTTCAGATATCCTGTGACATTCAAACGTTGCTCCACTTTTATCAAGGGGCCCAATGTGTGTCATGAAAACACACCCCACACCATCACACCACCACCACCAGCCTGCAATGTTGACACATGGCATGATGGATGCATGTACTTGTGTGGTTTTTCTCCATACCCTAGTCCTCCCATCAGTGTGAAACAGCAGGAACTGGGATTTATCAGACCAGACTATGTTTTCAAATCCTCCATTGTCAGTGTTTTTGTTCCTTAGTCCACTGTAACTACAGGTTCTTGTTTTTTGCTGAAAGAAGTGGAACTCTGTATGGTTGTCAGCTGCCATACCCTATTTATGTCACGAGACAAATGGTAGATTCTTTTATGGGTCTTTCGGTACCAAAGTTATACTGGACTGTCAGTTGACTATCTGTAGTCTATCTGTTGGCCTGTACAATTCGTGTCCACTTCCTTTGGCTTCTTTGATCAATGAGCTGATTTCAACCACTGGCCCACTGTTAGCTGGATGTCCTTTGGGTGGTGAACCATTCTTTATACACACGGGGAAACTGTTGAGCATGAAAAACCCAGCAGCATTGCAGTTCTTGACACTCAAACTGGAGTGCCTGGCACCCACTACCATACCCCATTCATTCAAAGGCACTTAAATCTTTGGCTTGCCCATTTACCCTCTCAGTAGCACAGATACACAATCAATGTCTCATTAATCTCAAGACTTAAAAATCCTTCTTTAACCTGTCCCCTCCCCTTCATATATACACCTAATCTGTCTATTTCATGGAAAGAGTATAGACTAGGCCAATTTCTGAGATATGTGACTGCATAAAGTTCTGAAGGCATTTTGAGGAAAAACTGGTAAACAACCTTTTCCAAAGGATTTGACGATGCTAAAAAATGATATTTTGTTACAGCTGAATTTTGAATTTTTAGTATCAAAATTATCAAAAAACAAATGGCCGCAAAAAAATTTCAAACGCCAAAACTTATGAACGAGTGATGATAAAGTCATGATCTTTGTGTCTAAGCCATGTTTTTGATAGCATGAATGCGCTGAACACATCAGATTAACAATTGTGTAATGCTGAAATGCTGAAATCACTATTTTAACACTCTTCGGTCAAGATAAGGGACAAATAATGATAAAATGTATGTTATACAATTAGGTTAAATATTGCTAGTCTGGCATAACATGTATTATTTTATAGGGGCCCAGTGGGCAAGTGGTCTATAGCACTGGCTTACGATCACAGGTCTCTGACGCCTGGGTTCGAGTCCCACTCGATCCAGTGTCAGAAAGTTTGTCGTTTACTTGCCGCAGGTCGTGGTTCTCATTTTCGTGTTTCCTCCACCATTCCCAACCAACGCCTCCATATGAGTGAAATATCCTCAACTGAGGCGTAAGGCAATATTAATCTAACCTAGTATTTTATAACAGTTATTAATACTATAGGTAGGCCTACATTTTCTTTATTAATAATAATTTATGTTCCATATTTATTTTCAGAGCAAGAAGTCATGGACCCAGTCGTTAGCCTGAAGCGATCAACGCCAGTATCTTATTGAGCTGTGCATCATTTGTCAAGAATCCAAACATGATGCATTATTCGATGCAACGTCACAAGGCCTCAACTCCATGAGGGATGCCACTGCAGCAAGGAAGAAGTTAAGGATGCCAAGTACAGAGATGCAACAGACAGACTAACTTCAGCCTTCAAAGCTACCTCAGCACCAGTACTGGTATGGCATAAGTCATGTTATGCTGTGTATACAAGCAAGGAAAAATTCAGCGATTAAAGAAACAGTATGGTAAGACCTTACCTACACACTCAGATGGTCATGCATCTAATGCCCACACTATACATCTGCAGGCTTGCGAAGCCAAACAAAGCCAATAGACTGGCAACTCTGCATGTTCTGTCAGGGCACCAGCATGAAGCAAAAGACATGCACTGTTATGACCAAGAACATGAGTAACCAAATTCTGTCAGCTACGAAATATGTAGAAAATGTTAATATTCGCGTGGCAGATGTCAATGATATTATGGCAGCAGAAGGATGCTACCATCCAAATTGCCTGAAGAGCGTTTATGAGAGCTAGCGCCAAAGCCAAAGTTGAAAATAAGTCTTTTGATTAGCCATGGTCTGGCTTGGGCAGGAATTGAGGCACTCAGCGGATGAAGGTCATGTTTTGGAGCTGGAACAAGTTTGGCTGCACTACAAAAAATTGGCAGATGAAGCAGGCATCGAAATTCCAAGATCCTTCATGAGCCGCCCATCAACATTCAAAGAAAAGTTGTCAACTCTTGTCAATGATGTCTATGAATTTATTTACATGCATGACAACTCTGCATGTGGTAAACAAACAATACTTCTGCCTGTAAAATTCCGCAATATCCCATTCTCTGAATGGTATGACAGGATTTGGATGATGAGTTGACAACTATTCCTGTCTTCAAACCCCCAGAAGATGACTTTCTCTCCATGTTCAAGTTGCACTAAAACTACGATTAGATATACTGTCTCACCCTTCATACAATGGAGTAGATGTAAGCGAAGAGGCAGCAATAGATTGTGTTCCACCATGTGTATATGTTTATCCGTCTCTTGTTAGGTGGACAAGTCACTATTGGAATTAGATCCTGATGAACATAATGAATGAGGTGGAGATGAAGAGAGGAGGACGCACACAAAAGAACAAGGGTGCTTAGTATTGCACAGGACCTCGTCTATAGTGTGAGTGGGGGAAAGAAAATGACTCCGAAACATGTTGAACCACTAGAACAAAACACACAAACGTCAAACATTGCACCAACAGAATTAGGTCTAAACAAAACCTGCGTAGCCAATGTTCCATATCGCCTTGTCACACCACCTAAATCGCCTAACAAAGACTATACTCCCGGATTGACACAGCGCATTGGCTGAGCAATATTTGTATGTCAGCATAGAAATACGCAACAAAACGGGAAACAATGTCAACAACTACGCATAATCAAAATTAAGGCACAGAATGACAGAAGTCAGAACACAAAAACAAATCCAATGCACAACACCCCCACAACAAAGAGGCCAATCTGCAACTGTCATAGCGCACACAATCAAAACCGTAAAGACATCATGTGTAAAAACAAATCGGACCATAGAAGCTCAATTACACACAAAATGATAAACACCCAAACAACTCGTGATGAAGAGCAACAGTACATAATACGACTGTTCTCAGACAATGTAAATATTCGATTGCACAAAACAGACGATGAACAAATGAACCATATACGCAACAAACAATCCGGACACCCCCGAACACCAACCAGAAAGTACAACACATATAACCAACACAATATAGTATATGTGAACCAGAATGGTTCACCCACACAACACACTATAAAAAAATTAACGAAAATATTGAAACTATGACCCTATACAACTGCATGTAAACAACCAATAGATCCAGCCCTTTACTGACGCCATAGAGTTATTCTTAACAACTCACAGTTATCGATTAACTTACCAATCTTACACTCGTCTGGTCACCTCCCTGTAATTTCTTACTGTTCACCTCACCAACAATAACATATATCGTAGACAAATAAATATAACTCTCGTCTGTGTTACAAGTGCATACTCATTAGCTAAACTACAAAAACAGTCGGTCCTAGACAACCAAAGATCGATGATCTTTAACTCAACCACCACAACAGAATCTCAGAAATCCAAGATGAAGCCCGACGTTTAGAAAGTCTTGAACATGAGTGGCCACCACTTCTGCATCTCTAACAATGGACATCCATCAACCCTAAAATACTACCTAACACCACATTCCAACACCAACACTCAGTTAACTACCCCCAACTCACACGCATCCAAGACAAACACACAGACCCACACCACACATATCATTCCCTTCTTCCACAACGCTATCGCTCAAATGCAACTTCCTAGAAAAACTCAGCCTGTTCACCCGGCACACGACGCTTTTCCTCAAAAATGCCCAATGCAGTCACATATCTCAGAAATTGGCCTAGTCTAGTAGATGTTCTTTGTGTTTTATACTCAGTGGAAACAAAAAAACAAGTATAAATTCCTGCATGGGGGTGAGTGTGAAAAAATTCTGATTACCCAGGACTCGAACCCAAGGAATATTTATCACCTGATATGAATTCTGCAGTGTCGCTCACAATTTCTCACCTATAAGCTTAATGGCGACGTTCTTACGTGCCTGGCAGGCAGACCCCATGTAGGGTTTGTGTAGGACTGTAGTGTGAAAGTGTAGCTTGTGTGGGGTTGACGGGGTGTATTACAGATATAAACCATATAGAATTTACTAACAGGAATTGAAATGACATATATGTATGTGTATATCGATAGGTATTTATATTTATATATGTATGTATATGTACACCCAAATGTTTTTACATATGTTATACATATATATATTGTATTACATAACTTTGTACATTTTATCATATATAATTTCTTGGACCGGGCATGTTGGGTGTATATATATATATATATATATTAATGTTATTATATTTATATATATAAAAAAAGGATATAATATACATATATACACTACATGCCAAAAAGTATGCCAGACACCCATTCTAATTTATGGGTTCAGATATTTCAGCCACACATTTGCTGAAGGTGTATAAAATTCAAGCACACAGCCATGCAATTCCAGAGACAACATGGCCGATAGATGGGCCATATGGAGAGCTCAGTGACTTTCAACGTGGCACCGTCATCGGATGTCACCTTTCCAACAAGTCAGTTTATCAAATTTTTGCCCTGCTAGAGCTGCCCCGGTCAACTGTAAGTGCTGTTATTGTGAAGTGGAAACGTTGAGGAGCAACAACAGCTCAGCCATGAAGTGGTGGGCCACACCAGCTCACAGAACGGGACCGCCGAGTGCTGAAGCGTGTAGCGTGAAAAAATTGTCTGTCATTGGTTGCAACACTCACTACCGAGTTCCAAATTGACTCTGGCAGCAACGTCAACACAAACACTGTTTGTCAAGAGCTTCATGAAATGGGTTTCCATGGCCAAGCAACCACACACAAGCCTAAGTTCACCATGCACAATGCCAAGCGTCGGCTGGAGTGGTGTAAAGCTCACCACCATTGGACTCTGGAGCAGTGGAAATGCGTTCTCTGGAATGATGAATGGTCACCATCTGGTCACCATCTGGCAGTCCGATGGATGAATCTGGGTTTGGCGAATGCCAAGAGAACGCTACCTGCGCGAATGCATAGTGCCAACTGTGAAGTTTCATGGAGGAGGAATAATGGTCTGGGAATAAAGGTCTAGGGTTTTTCATTGTTCAGGCTAGGCCCCTTAGCTCCAGTGAAGGGAAATATTAATGCTGCAGCATTCAATGACATTCTAGACGATTCTGTGCTTTCAACTTTGTGGCAAGTTTGGGGAAGGCCCTTTCCTGTTTCAGCATGACAATGCCCCCATGTACAAAGGGAGGTCCACACAGAAGTGGTTTGTAGAGATCAGTGTAGAAGAACTTGACTGGTCTGCACAGAGCCCTAATCTCAACCCGATTGAATACCTTTGGGATGAATTGGAACACTGACTGTTAGCCAGACCTAATCGCCAAACATCAGTGCCCGACTTCATGAATGCTCTTGTGGCTGAATGGAAGCAATTCCCCCCAGGGCAGCAATGTTCCAACATCTAGTGGAAAGCCTTCCCAGAAGAGTGGAGGCTGTGGTTGCAGCAAAGGGGTGGACCAACTCCATATTAATGCCCATGATTTTGGAACGAGATGTTGGACGAGCAGGGGTCCACATACTTTTGGCCATGTCGTGTATGTTGTACAGAGAGTAAAAACACACAGCCGAAAAGAATAAAATAAAAGGACGGAAAATAGTATTCTTCAAACGTCAGGATTTTGACAAAGAATCATATTCTTTTGGGCTCAGTGTGTTTTTACTCTCTCAACAAAATGTCTCCTGAGCTGTCTATTTTTAATCATATTGTTACGGTTCTAGGAACCGTATGCATTCAAACATACAGGTGCCCCGAAGTTAGTTATGCCGTTAAGTATATGTGCAGACAGAATCCCTCCTTGTGTGTAGTGGGCAATCAAAGGGGTGCGTTGTGATGTTTTTTTAGCTAGGGTAATAAATCTTTATTTCCCCTCTTATGGAACCACGGTACCTTCCTAGCGCTTGCAGCCTCAGTTCACTGGCCACAGCGTACCACTGTCCATCCGCTGTCTACAGAGACTCGTTTGTCCGAGGCAAAATCTCCACGTTCGCTGTTCCAGTTCCATCTCGGCTTCCCCAAACATACGCAGTGTGGCTGCACCGTCATTCACCTTCCCCAAACAC
>CM068962.1:45136598-45169098 GCA_035128595.1 Eptatretus atami
GCGGTAGTGGTTTAGGCGTAGTTCGGCTTGGGAATCGCAAAGGTCCTGAGTTCAAGCCCGTTGGCCGCTTGAATTAATACACACCAGGAGGTTAACTCAGCCTGTCATCCTTCCGAGGTCGGTGAAGTGAGTACCAGTGTACTGGGCCCGGTGTATGCCCCCGTGTAGAATAGTGTACATATCCCTGCTGTCGTAGGAGGCGACAGGGTTGCGTCAGGAAGGCATCGGCATAAAAACCTGTGCCAAATTATTATGCGGATCATAACGGATGATCCGCTTGGCGACCCCTAATGGGAGCAGCCGAAAGAAAGAAAGAAAGAGATTATATATAATTACATGTATATTATTAATATGTATATATTGGGTGGTCGCTAGACTACCGTTATCTCAGGTTTTCCGTCTGTATGTTATGTAATGCACAGCTCTGGAGGCCAGAGAGTCAAACGATTTTTGATGAAACTTGACAGGTAGGTTCATACCAGGACCTAGTTGTATGCTTTTGAGCACCGTTGCTATGGACGCCACCGTTCGAGCAACGGGACTTTGAACTTTTTGAAAAAATCCGAAAAATATTTTTATATATTTTTTTCGAAAATCAAAATCGGCTTCGCGCTTTATGTGCACATATATCAACCTCTTTGTCAAAAATTTTCAGCCTGATCCGTCAAAAGTGTATGACTAGTATGCAATTATTGGGTGTCGCTAGACTACCGTATTCTCAAGTTTTTTGGGTGGTGCTAGACTACGTTATTGGGTGGTCGCTAGACACCGTTATTCTCAGTTTTTGGGTGGTCGCTAGACTACCGTTATCTCAGGTTTTCCGTCTAGTCTGTATGTATGTAATGGACAGCTCTGGAGGCCAGAGGAGTCAACCAAATTTGATGAAACTTGACTGGTAGGTTCATACCAGAATCTAGTTGTATGCTTTTGAGCAAGCGTTGCTATTGCCTAGCGCACCGTTTGAGCCACCGTGCCTAGCAACGGGACTTGAAATGTTTGAAAAAAATCCCAAAAAATTATATTATATATATTTTTCTTGAAAATCAAGAATCCACTTATTGGCGCTTTTATGCGCACTTTCATCAACCTCTTTGTCAAAAATTTCAGCCTGATCTGTCAAAACTGTATGGCTAGATTGCAATTATATAGCGACACCCATGTCACCTACCGGCTTGTATATATTATATATATATATATATTGTTGCGGTTGTGGAAATTTGCAGAAGAACATACAGGACCTTTAGTTTAGTTATATCGGTAAGTATGTGTTTTATTAGATAGGCCTTCCCTTTGCTTAATGGGTGAATAAGTGTTAGATGCGCTACGATTGTTTTAGAACTACAATAAAAACGACAATGGCACGATTCTGCGTTTGGCATGGAACTGCACTTCGAGTTCTCCAGGCACGCGTTGGCGGAGTCTAGTACAGACATTCGTCCCTCCGTGGCCAATCGGCAAGAGCAGGCGTCTTCCATGCTCCGCTCCGATCCAAGATAATCGCTATTGAGCATGCGGTCTGAGGTGAAGCGGTAGGCGGAGCCACAAACGCCCCGCTGGAGACTCGCCCAGAGGGATGGGAGCGCCCGCCCACCGCGCGCCTGCCCAATGGGAGCGGACAAGGAGTCACACGAGTTTCCTCTCCAATAGGGATGACTGAGGCGCATGCGCAGAAGGTCGTTGGACGGGGGAGGGCCATAAAGATCGGTTTTCTGAGAGGTTTTCTGTCTCTGAGAGGTTTTCTTCTGTCGCGGGCGCGTGTTAGCAGGTTCCTGGGACGAAACGTGCGTGCCAGCTGCAGGCTCGGTGCACGTTGACGTCATCACCGGGAATCTCGCGGCACAAATGCCGTAGAAACGGCACACGTAGTCCCGCGTGTGAATTCCCCGAAAGCGAGCGCTTCAGGAGATTTGCAGAGGACGTCATGGCTGCACGTATCGCCCGTTGAAGGGACGTTGGCATCGCCCAGAGGGAGGAATGGGCGTGCCAAAAACCACCATCAATGGCGCTGCAGAAAGAAAGAAAAAAAAGCCTCGTCTCAAGTATACGGCCCTGCAGGATGTGGTGGAAATCCTGTTGAATTTGGCACAGGAAGCACTAGTTAGCAGATGGGTTAGCATAGTTCGACCGGGTTCGTGGGGAACATGGGTGTTCCTCATGGGGCCCGTGAATGGTTAGTATTAGTGGGAATGTTAGGTCTCGATTAGAAAATGGATTTTGGATTTTGAGACAAGACAGACATGGAATGTATAGTGGGACGGAGTTTAGCTACGTAGGTTAAAAGGATGTGCTATAGAGTAAGGGATGGACTGGAGCACGAGATAGCTAGGGATTCAGTTCGTGGAATGCAGTGTTCAGTGATGTGAGCGATGAAATGAATTGAAAGGAAACATGTTGAATGAGTGAGGGCCAGGCCTGTGAGTGGAGCGAATGTGGTATGCATGGCTGTGATGAGTGATTGGGGGAGAGTGATTCCCACCCAAGGACCGGGTCAGAGTAAAGTCAGTTATGTGGTTAGCCAAATTTACAAAGTGGAGGTCGTTTTGCTGTTGGTGCGAGGGTGAGCCGAAACCCGTTTGGAGGGGTGCAGAGTCCTGTTGACGGGCTGGAGCGTGGCTGCGAACGGTGAGTATTGCTTAGTGGGCACCCGGGCACCGGAATAGTCGGCCGCGGTAGGCCAAGGGCCAAGGGGCCGGGATAGCATAGTGGGTACGGGTGGGCCCGCATGAAGCGGGACCGTAGCGCCAATGGCCGCGTGGGCATGTCGGGCACGGGAACCGGGAAAAGGGGCCCGTGGCGCCAGCCTGCCATGTGAGCGTCGAGGGGGAGTAGCGTGGAGGCACTCGCCAGATCTTAGGGAGCTGGTAGGCTCGGAGGCAGCCTGAGGGCCCGGGGGTGCCATAGTTGGAGATTCGGCAGAGGGACGTTTCTGCCAAGTGAGCCACGCTTCCCAGCCATGAAACCGTGCAAGGGCACGAGGAAAATTGAGGGCAAGGCCCAAATTTGTAACACCAACACAGAGACGGGAATCTTGGTTGGTAGAACCAATAGTTTAAGTGACAGGCTCTTTGGAAAGCCCCGGGTAGTTTAAGGATTAATAAATGTTAGGGTATAAGAGGGAAATGTACCCCTTCGCACCATCCATCCTTCACTTGCGGTAGGCGCTGGACTCACCATGGTGAAAGATAGCTGAGATCTGAGGGAGGCCATTCTGAGGCTTTGTTGGGCCTCAGGACAGGACGCTAGTTTCTTCCTATTCCCTCCAAACAGGGAACGTAGGGTTGGGAGTAGGCTAGGTTGACATGATAGGTTAGCCGGACAAGGACGATAAAGTGGGTTAGGGACGATTTATAAAAGGAAAATGAAAAAAAAAAAAGATGGGATAAATTTGGTTTGTGTTGCAAATAAGGGAGTGGGTATGGACAGAGACAGGCAAAGGCGATAGGTTGGGGGAGACAGTAGGGTTGGTCCGAGCCCGGCTTTGGAGTGGCCGGCACCACCGCACTCCCTCCAGACCCGCACGGAGCTACACCAGAGGCCGGCCAGCTTCACATGCCGGCCTGTTGTGCTACAGCAGCCTGGTCTGCATTGCCTGCCTTGCCATGCCTTGTTGCCTGTCTCTGCTATAACCCCATGCCTGCTACCTTCTTGCATTTGCCCCTGTGTCAGCAACCATCACCATGTGCTCCAGGATCATCCGTTTTGCAAGGACTGCCCTGCAGGCAGCACATCACGGGGACTGCATTGGTGCAGCCCGTGCACCGTTTGTTTGCATCATCCATCCAGTTCCACTTGTGTTTGTTTCTGCATCATCCATCGAGCTCATGACAGGGAGGAGCCTGGGACTGCATTGGGCAGCCGGCTACTTCCTGTTCTGCACAGGGAGCCAGAGACAGCATTTTGGCAGCCTGGCTACCCCTTCAAAATGGCCTGTGGGATGGCATATGGCATGCCGGGTTAGGATGAGTTGCCTCCAGCAGCTGGAAACTGAAAATAAAAAAAAGAAGGTTCAGTGACAACAAAGGGGCCTTTTGAACAACCCGAAGATGTTTGACCTTCAGCTGCGGGGCACTTCACCCTCACAAACTGTGACTACCTTTGCATGCCTTCTTTCCACAGAGTCATCAGTCCTGGGCCATGGTTAGTGTAAATAAATATGAGTTAAGTAAAAGTTGTAAATACGTGGAACCTCACCTGCATGTTTGTTTTAGCGCCGCAATTTTAGTTAAGTTTCCGAATGAGCCTGAGTGAGTTGCCAGTTAGTTACGCAGCGCACTAGGTTATTTATTTTTGGACACGGATACACAAAATGTCGCACTCAGGGATCCAAAGGTAAAATGTACTAGGGAAAACCTACACATGAAGGCACACGAAAATTTGACGACTCGGGACGAGTCTGTAAAAGGGGAGGGGGTAGTGTTGCGGTTGTGGAATTCGAAGAACAACATACAGGGACCTTTAGTTTAGTTATATCGGTAAGTACGTGTTTTATAGATAGCTCCTTTCCCTTGTCTAATGCGTGAATAAGTGTAGATGCACTACGATTGTTTTTAGAACTACAATAAATACTCAACAGGCACCTTCTCGCGTTGGCATGGAACTGGCACTTCGACGTTCTCCAGGCACGCGCATGGGCGGAGTCTACTACAGACATGCCGTCCCTCCGTGGCCAATCGGCAGAGAGCAGCGTGCTTCCATGCTCCGCTCCGATCAAGATAATCGCCATTGAGCACGCGGTCTGAGGTGAAGCGGTAGGCGGAGCACCAAACGCTCCCACTGGAGACTCCGCCCAGAGGGATGGGAGCACCCCGCCCTCGTGCGCCTGTCCAATGGGAGCGACAAGGAGTCGCACGATGTTCCTGTCCAATGGAGGGATGACGAGGGCGCATGCGCAGAAGGTCGTTGGACGGGAGGGGCCTATAAAGATCGGTTTTCTGAGAGGTTTCTGTCTCTCTGCTCTGGGCATCAACCTCGATCCGGCTCCCACTTTGGAAATCTTCTCGCTATCATCGACCTCGTCCCGGCAACTGAGCGTTTTTTGTCATCGCTGGAGGCTCCGCCTGGCTGGTTCGACGATGCCACCCGGAGTCCAAGAGAGGGACGTCCAGCCGCGCGCTCGCGGCCAGGTAGCCTGCCGTCCCTGGCTCACAGCCGGACTGTCCTCCTCGGCTGGAGAGCCACAATAAAGACCCTCAGGGTCCAATCATTCTGTCTGGTGTGTGTGTGTCTGTTGTCGCGCCAGTCTGGCAAGTAGCGAATTGCATAAGTGCCGTGCTGCACATACGGTCTTCTAATAATCGGTTTTAAATCTTTCCTTACGTGCTCCCTAGCAATTCCCCCATTGCTTGTATAAATATCCTATTGTTGAATGTACTCAGATCGTCATGTCCATTTCTTGCATCGATTGGGTGTGTCATGCGTGTGAGGGATTAACTGGCCATTCAGGGTAACAAGATAATTGGGCCGACGGAACTCGCATAAAACCGCTCGGCAACGCATCGGAACGAGCGCGCTTAAGCGACTCGCTTCCGTACGAGTTCAGTCGAGGTATAAATTCTGTATTTCTGTCTGTGCGGAAAATTAGGTATATCGAGATTCGGCGATTGACCCTGTACCGCCGGACAGAATATGACGTATTGGTGTGTTCAGGCACCCGTAGCAGGGTTCCGGAGTTGTCCGAAGCTACGAGGATTCCGGTCGATCGAGCGAGACGACTCCACTGCTCCATTGGTGATCGTGCTCGTATGATGCACCGGCGAACCAAAAACAATATATATATGTTATATATATATTACATATATATGTAAAATGCATATTTATATATATATATACATATATATACGACTTGCGTTCAAAAAGTATCCAACCTTAATTTTTCGGTTGAAACAAATGAAGCAAGAAGCGTGGTTTGGTGCACGTATGTAGGCGATCCTAATCCGTATGCGTGAATATTTTCCGCCTGCAGAATCTGTCAGTCGCCGACAGACCGCCGATGAGGAGGAAGTGTGAGTAGAAGTGTAAGTGAGCGCGTCGGATTTTCGTTTTGACAAAAACGGAAAACTTGAACAACGCTACAGCATCAAATTTTGTGTAAAGCTTGGCGATTCCAAGTGAATCCGAAGATTCAACAGGCCTTCGGAACAAGCAATGGGCACCACACAGATAAAAGAGTGGTACAACCGCTTCAAAGATGTCGCACATCAGTGGAAAGTGAAGCACGTTCTGGTAGCCCTCAACATCCCGAATGAGATCGTAATTGACCAGTGAGACCCTGCTGATGCAGGATCATCCAATCACGATCAGAGAGCTTGCAGACGAGGCGCGGGCGTCAGCATTGTCCGTTCATTCATTGTGACTGAGAATTTGGGCTTAAGGAGAATCTCAGTGAAGTTTGCCAAAGCTGCTAACAACGAGCAGAAGCAACTCCGTTTGGAGATCACACAGGACATGCTGGAGATGTGAACAGCGATCCAACTTCTTCAACACAGTGATCACTGGCGATGAACCACAGTGATCCGTCATTTTGTCAAAAACGAAAATCCGACGGGCTCACTTACACTTCCTCACTCATCGCGCTCTGTCGGCGACTGACAGCTTCTGCAGGCGGGAAAATATTCACGCATACGGATTAGAAGCCTACATACGTGCACCAAACCACGCCTCCTAGCTTCATTTGTTTATGCACGAAAAATTAAGTTGATATTTTTGAACACACCTCGTATTATATATAGTATATATGTATATATATATATATATTATATATATATATATTATATATATGTATATATATATATATATTATATATATATTATATCATTTATATTTATATATATATATATATATTATATCTATATATATTATAGTGTGTGTGTGTGTGTGTGTGTGTGTTGTGTGTGTGTGTGTGTGTGTGTGTGTGTGTGTGTGTGGTGTGTGTGTTGTGTGTGAACATATTTTTTACATATATGTATATATAATACATATATGTATATATGTGTATATATATGTAAATATATATATATTTATGATATAAAGCTCATTCAAACCACTCATTGACTCACTCATGACTGATTGACTGATATTAATATTCAGTACTTTCCGGGTGACGTAGAGAGCTGAGATTTCGCACACCGATGGACACTGAGACAAATACAGAACCATCGGAAAGCGTCTGTAAATTACAATATCTGAAAATAAGTGCAGCTTTGTGTGCTCACTGCAGATGAGCGACCTGAGACAATGGGAAGACGGTTCTTTATGTTCACAATGTGGGAGCATACCCACAAGTGTACATACATATACCTATAATGTATATATATATATATATGATATATATATACAATATATATATATATATGTATATATATATATATTTATATATACAGTATATACATATATTCATACACACACACACATACATTCACATTTGTAAGAATGTGTATTATATGAATACATATATAATATATATATATATATGTATATATAATATTATATATTACATAATATGTGTGTGTATATATGAGGCCACATGAGGAGGAGTGATGTAAGCGACATTTTTTAATGATATGATGATAGTCTCGGATGATAGGGTAAGGATTAAAATAGTGCTATATGGCATTAACTCCAAAATGGCCGATGTGTCCCTTACATCACTCTCCTCACGGAGCCTAATATCTATTTAGATACTTATATATTATATATACACGTATATATATACATATATATATATATATACATATATATATATATATATATATTATATATATATACAGTCAACCCCCGCTTTATCGCGGTTCACCTATCGCGCCCCCGGTTCATCGCGGGTTTTCCCTTGAACGTAACTAATTTTTCTGCGGATTCCCCGGTACATCGCGGTATAATATATAAAATATAAATTATTTAAGCAATAAATTATAACACGTGGTGCTCGACGTCACACAACGCACGAGACAAAGTTTCGCTTGTGAACTTCGAATATTTTCACGTTTTTTCTCCAAGCCCCATGATGCCGCCCAAACGCCCTGCACCTTCTAAGGCTTCTGGCAAGGAACCGAAGCGCCAGAGGAGGTCCTGACGCTCCAGGAGAAGGTTAAGGTGCTCGATATATGCTTCGGAAGGAAAAAGGTTTGCCGCCGTTGGACGAGCACTGCTCGTACCCAGCACCTCAAAACCGACCAGACCAGACGAGTCGATCTCCAGCACCTCAAACCAAATCACTGCCAAACCGACCAGACCAGACGAGTCGATCTCCAGCACCTCAAACCCGTTGGGTTCCCGTTGTGACAGCGGTTGATGAAAAAAATCATTAAAAAAAAACGACAGCTCCAGCGAAATATACTGCTAGGTTGTTTCCATTGATCAAATTCTCCCGAAGAGTACTTGACTGAATCGGAATTAATTTTTTAATATTTTTTTCGCTGCCCGATTTGAACAAAACTGATACTGCACACCGCAGGCGAATGTTGAGTCACATGGCCCTAAAATATTTGCGCTATCGTGTAACATTTTGGCTGTATTTCGGGAACATACATACATACAACAAGATGAGAGTTTTAGTAATATATAGATAGATAGAAGATATATATATAATACATATATATATATATATATATAACGACATTGCTCGAGGCTCACGTGGCGGAGCTGCTACACCAATCACACGTGTACGGATGTAGTCGGTAGTCATATGGTATAGCACACACCTTTTTCCTGGATTTATTCATATATATGTATATAGACACGTATGTATGGACTCATTGGTATGTGACATATATATATATATATAATATGCCCACTCTTCTGTATGTCTGCACATAAATGACCACAAGACTTGGTGTGTAATTGTGTGAGCGTCTGTTTTGAATCTGGGAAGTTAGTGGTTTGAACCTGCGTTTGAACTCTGGCCTAGTCAAACTGAAGACTTTAATATTGGTTGAGCTGCTTCCTTGCTTGATGCATCAGCATTAAAAAAAAGGATAGAGCATTGAAAAACCATAGATTGGCAACCATTGTGGTGGCATGATGGCCCTCATGGCTTCCCCCTGCAATGAAATCTGTCAGGAACTCTTATTTTAAATGTACTGTATTTCGTCATAATGTACAACACTGTCATATATAATATTATATTATATATATATATATATATATATATATATACTAAATATATTATATATAATATATGTATATATATATACATATTTATATATATATAATATATTATATAATATGTTTGGTATTTAATAATTGTTACAGGATCGTAATTTGAATAACGAACGCGTAATTGTGGAGGTAATTGCGAGTAAAGACTAACCATTTGACATTTACGTCGTATTTACAGAAAGCATAGCGTGTTGTCTTTATGCATCTACAGACGTTCGTCGTAAACATTGAGTGATATAAGAGGCCATCTTTGTATTAAAGCACTCACGCGGATGGGGGTTGGAGGTTGGGTGTTGGGGGGGAATAAAAAGTTTCCCGAATGAGTAAAAGGAGATCGAGGGTCGGCTGAGTATATATAGTGACAATAGAATTAAGGAGGTTGGCTGTGATGATATACAGTCCTGTGGAGGTAAAAGAAGAGAGGAGGGCGTATTTTACAATGGTGCGGTGGCGTCAAAACTAATTTTGCGTACGTAATAAACAGATGGTATCATTTATATTTACTCCATTTTAATTTTTTTTTCTTTAATAATAATAATAATAATAATAATAATAATAATAATATAACCTTGCTTTGAGCAGAAAAATCCGATTTTGAAAGGTGTTACGCACACATTTATTTTCCCCAAATTGCCGAAAATCGGGAACTTTTTAACGAAAGGTATAAATTAAACAAATTGTACATTTTATCGAAACAGTTCGGTTTTACATTCACTTGTTTCCTTGGTAACGTTGCTCGAGGCTCACGTGGCGGAGATGCCACACCAATCACACGTGTCTGGACGAAGTCGGTAGTCGTCACGCCGTATGGCACACACACCTTTACCTGGATATATATATATATATAAAGGATATCATTGGTATCTCGACAATGGAACAAGATGACGGATGTCCCATTAATCCCCATTTTAAACCCCAATCTCCCTGAATATGTAAACCTTAAATTGAGCTCCAAATGAGGGTTATCATGAAGGGCTGTGTACGTACGTACATGGTCGTACGGTGCACAGGTCGGTGTGTAAATGTTGTGGAGTGAACGCGACCGTGTGTTACACGGAAAACAGAGTGCGCCCCTCCATATTATCGCTCGTCGTGTCGACACCCGCGCTTGGAGCGCGCTGTTTCCTATTCACGTAATTATACACGTCCGTATAATCTTACATTTTCATTTCCACAATTACAGTAAAGTGTTACAATGCGCCACCACCGAGAATGCGCGATATCGGATTTAAGTGGCTGTTGATCGATCCCCACCCTCCTCCACCTTCCATTAGCCCAACCTCCCCCCACTTTATAACAGCCTCGTCCCAGTGCTGTAACAGGTATCGCGGCGTGAGGTGCTCCGAGACGCTTTGAATACGTTGAGGGACGTGGTGGTGGTGGTGGTGGTGGTTGTTGTTGACACGGTGGTGCGGAGGAAGATTAGAATCGTTTTGAATAAAGAACAGAAGGTGAGTGTGAGTGGTTTCGTGGTGAGTGCAGCGGGACCATCGTTTGAAGGAAAGTGAGATCCCATATTGTGAAGCCAAGACCGTATGTATGTATGGACCACTTGAGAGACCGTCTGATGGAGTACCGCGCGGGCACCGCCAACTCGGAGCCCTCTGGGCTGATTCCAATGCCCGGAGCGCTCCTACGTCCGAACCTGACGCTCCTTCGCGCCTCCTCGTCGGCGGCGGCGGCGGCGGCTGTCTCCTCGTCCTCCCGTACGCCCAAGTGTGCTCGGTGCCGCAACCACGGCGTCGTGTCGGCGCTCAAAGGTCACAAGCGCTTTTGCCGCTGGCGGGATTGTCTGTGCGCCAAGTGCGCGCTCATCGCCGAACGGCAGCGGGTCATGGCCGCGCAGGTGGCATTGAGACGGCAGCAAGCGGCCGAGGAGAGTCAAGCTCGACGCTTACACATGCTCTACGGGCAGGCGGTAAACGGTGAGTTCCACGGTGTTTACATCACGTGGGTTGTGTTGACTGCACCATATGTACTGTCATTACGTCACCACGTGAATACTGTGCAATTTCATTGCATAATCTGTTGTAATAGCCTTGTTGAAATTGCTATAACATCACGTGCTTATTATATATATATATATATATATATATATAATTATTATTATATATATGATAGATTAACATCACGTGGTTATTATTTTTATATATATATATATATTTTTTATATATATGATAGATATAACATCACGTGGTTATTATTTTATATATATATATATATAATATATATATAATATATGATAGATATAACATCACGTGGTTATTATTTTATATATATGATAGATATAACATCACATGGTATTATATATATATATATATATATATATATATATATATAGATATAACATCACGTGGTTATTATTTTATATATATATATTATATACTGTATATATTATTTTATATATATATATGATAGATATAACATCAGGTTGTTATTATTTTTATATATATATTTTTTATATATATGATAGATATAACATCACGTGGTATTATTTTATATATATATATATATATATATATATATATATGATAGATATAACATCACGTGGTTATATTTTTATATATATATAGATATTATTATATATGATAGATATAACACCACGTGGTTATTATTTTATATATATATATAGATATTATTTTATATCTATGATAGATATAACATCACGTGGTTATTATTTATATATATATATATATTATTTTATATATGTGATAGATATAAAATCACGTGGTTATTATTTTTATATATATGATAGATATAACACCACGTGGTTATTATTTATATATATATATATATATATATATATATAGATATTATTTTATATATAGAATGATATAAACTCACGTGGTTATTATTTATATATATATATTATTTTATATATGTGATATATTTATATCACGTGGTTATTATTTTTATATATATATAGATATAATATTGCGTGTTTGCTTTACAAATCATTTTCCCGTCCATGGTTGGCTCCTAGATACAGAAACGTTCCCAACTCAAACAGCACACCTGAGTGTTCGACCAGCACGAATACTGCGTCATACTATAGTCACAATTTGTTGCGGGTGTTCATCATATTGAGCACTATCGTGGACCATGGGGGGGGGTGCGTCGGAAAACGAATATGGTCATGTTGCAGGTAATAATGCACAACGAAGAAAGCGATTTGTACTTCTCCATCCTAAAGATGTCACTTTCTTATCTGCACTGATGTCACGTTTAAAGCTTGCCATTGATGCTGCGGCGAATTAGCGCATGGGCAGCAGGACCCTGATCTCAATGAGGGCCCTTGGAAAAGTAAATTTGCTGTTAAAATGTTCCATACCAGATCCACCACTATTATATTATGTTTCCAGTTACCGTTCGGGGTGTTTCAGTTTTGGTTTGGGCTTTACACTGTTGTTGGGTTCTCTGCACTCGAGCACCGTGTGACTGTCGAGTCGAGTTGGAGGTGTGAAACCAGATGATACTTGATAATACAATGATTATGCACAAGAATGACCGCGCTGTGGTCACAACCTGCGACAAAATCCGGTAACGGCCGATTGGGAAACTCGTATTTAAAACGATATTAAAAGATTAGCTCGACACCTCTCATCCATGTCAACCTCCGCCACCGTCGTATCAGAACGAGCTGGTTCGTCAGTCATGGATTGTTTAACTCCAACATGGGGGCGTTCAAAAACAACGTAACGCTATTTGTTTAGTAATATATGAAACGGTCACAAGTCTGTAGGCAAATTTTTATTTTATTTTATAAACTCATGTTCCAATATGCAAATGGCTTGCAACGTCATCGGTCAGATGGCAGTTTTGTTAGAATTCACAGGTAGTTCAAAAATATGGATCGCCGGTACTTAAGCAGGAGTGCAACAAGAAAGGTGAGACAGAGGAGGCTAAAGGAGTTCCTTTGTTTAAAAAAGGTACCACCAGCTATCAACCAATACTTCAAGGAAAACGAGTAACGACAGACTAAGACGATGGCGACATTGCTTCGGGTTCGGCAGACATGGTTGTATGGCGTACAAGGTCTGCTTGCTAATGATAATGAATAATTTAATTTACCCCTTGAACATTAACTTCAATGGTTCGTTAAGGGTAGCAGCTCAAAGGGGTTACAAGCAGTTGGAACAGGGATGGTCCTGATCATGAATGGGTGGTATTTTTTTTTTAGTCCACGCCATAGTCCACTAAAAAAAATAATGTTAAATTGTTATTATTATTATTATTATAATTAATGTTTGATTATGCTATTACTTGTACAATTTTAGGCAAGGTATGTCCCTGCAATGCACACTTTATTTACTCGATAAATAACAAAACGCATCATTCTGAGGTCACAATGACATGGTCAGGACACGATTACTTGAAGTTGATTGGTCTGAAGGTTAAACTGGACTTTCGCGAAGGTTTTTCTTTTCAAACTTCTAATATGCTGCATAGTATTTCATAATCATTGGATGAGGTTTTAAAAGATGAACGAGTAATCACCCGGTTTAAAGTTCCCAATCACGTTGTTTTTTTTAAGCCCAATCGAGGTTGCACCTGAAGCGTAAAGACCACTACATGAACTCAAAATTAAAAAAAAAAAAAAATTATTGTATACAGTCTGGAGTCATGGAAGACCAGAAATGAGACGTTAGAACGTGCAATACAGAAAGTAGGCGGAAGAAGACTAGGAGACCACTGAGATAGACCACGGAGCTGTTTGCGATGGGAAATTGATAGGCCATAGACTCGGCTTCATCGCAGAAGATTCTAATAATCTTTAAGGCCTTGTTTTCCACAGTGTCAAGCTGAAGGCCTTGTAGGTGAATAGAAGTTCAGGTGTGCCGAGGAAGGACTTTATACGACGAAGAATGCCCAGTCGGTGACTGGCTTTGGAGGCCAACTTTGAAATGTGGTTTGCCCAAGATCCTGGCTGATAGTGAGACTCAAGAGTTTTAAGGACTTCACTTCCTCAAAAGGATTGTTCAGTAAGTCGATGGGAGAGGGGGTGGAGGGATGGGGAGTTCACCAGATGGTTTTAGAGATAGCAAGCTTGGTCAGGATTGAAAGGCATATTCCAAGTGTGTTGACCAGCCTGTCAAAGCTACCTTTTCTACCCCCGTTAACCAACCCCACCCCCTTCCAAATTTTCATTTTTTTCCTTCCTGAGAGTTTGGTCCATCTTGTGGCAACGAGCACACTGTCAAGGTCTGAAGAGAGGGAAGAGGATGCTGCCTGCCCATCTGAAGAATGAGGGATGTCACGGCAGAGGGTGGATTTGGCAGCAAAGAAATGAAGACTATTTTCTAGCGAGTCAAAGAGACCGTTGATGAAGATGGGGAATAGGACTGGGCCCAGAACACTGCTTTTGGGGGCACTCCAGCCTTAACATGGAGAGGAGATGAAAGTATTCCTCTGAAAGCCGCATGTTGGCTTCGTGAGTTGAGGAAGTCAGTGCGCCATGTGCGGAGTTGGCCGTGGAGGCCGTAGGCAGAGAGTTTGGAGAGCAAAGCGGGATGCTGGATTATATCGAAAGCTTGAGATATGTCTATTCCTCATTTTCTAATGAGCCTTAAGGCTGCCCTTTCTTTGGCTTTAAAACCATGGCGAATGATATTTTGAGAATTCCACACCATAATCAAACGAGCAATTTGAAACTAATAAACGTTGTACATTCCGACTGATGAAGACACAAAACGTCATCATCATCATGTTTCATTTCATGCAGAACAGATATCGAGTATCTGTTCTGCCGAAGCAGTTTCGTGGCTATAGGGATACAATCCTGGACGGGTCGCCACTTCAAAAAAGGAAGTCAGGGCAGTAATTTGGAATTTGTTCAGTCTGCCGTGGAGAGCTTGCCGACTCTTTATTAAGGACATGTGGGATCTTTATCGTGCACCGACTAATTCTGGCAGACAGGACATCCAGTTTACTGTCCTAGTCAGACGGGACACCCAATTTAACATCTATCCGAGGGACGAAAAACTCATTGATGCCTTGCTTTGCCTGTGAGACACGAGGATGACTGTTTATAACTGGGTCGAGATTCAAACTCAGACAAGACAGCTAGGAGATGAGTATGCATGTCTGTTGATCTGCTAGTCCAGAAAAAATTCTGGTAGGGTTGTTCATTGAATCAATCACTGACTGACTCTTATCGATAGGTTGGCAGTCCCGGTGAAATCGATGACATACAGTACCTATGTATTAATCTCAAATGTGAAGGTTTGGATTTTATTGTTATTAAAGGCAACATGCTTTGATTTACAGGTCCAAGCTCTTCGTGGAAAAGCAATGAAGAAACATTTCTCAAGATGGGTGCGAGTTCAGAAGGACCCACATTTCTGGATCCCACTCGCCCATCCGAACCACCGTGTCCGGGCCCCGTGCCTCGGGAGAGCCGCACAGACCTGCACCCAGGCGAGAAAAGTCCAACAAGCGCCGTGCGACCTACAAACCATGTGGAGCCACATTCGGCACCTGAAGCAAGCGCCGAGTCTGTTGCTTTTCCCCAGCATCGGGACCCTCTAGATTTGCTGAGCCAAGTGTTCCCCGGACTTGCGCCAGCAACACTCCGCCTCGCGCTGCAGCGCTGCCACGGGGATGTGCTCAGGACCATCGAACTCGTCTTCAACCGTGTCGATCCCAGGGATCGGCATGCCCATAACGACCCGTGTCCGGAGCCTAGCCTTGGGGTGGGCCCACTCGGCTCTCCTGGAGTCCGGTCCGCATTCTCCCCACTGTCCTCCCCCGTCCGCAGTTCCCCTTATTCACTGTACCCACATCTTGGGCTCAGCTCGCTACGCCTTGCGTACGCACCACAGCCCGGGGGACTCGCACTCCTACCCACGTACCATGGGCCTGCCGGCCGATTTCTCCCGACTCCAGGGCCTGTCCGCAGAGTCCCCATGGAACGCACATCAGCTCCCCCGATGGAGGCACTGCATCAGGACAGGGACGCAAGAAGCTGTGTTCCATGCTTGCAGAGGCCAAAAGCACGGCCGTAAGACAAAGCGTCGATTAAAAAAGAAAAATAGCAACAACAGTAACTGTTTTTAGGATCTCTAGATCGGATTTCATCCTGAGAGATTCTCTGCAAGTGTGATTACCAGCAAATACAAAGCTGTAAGGCCTGATTCGAATGCTAGTCACTGGCAATATATTCTGGTTTGGTGTGTGGGGTGCAGACATGCAGGTTTACAGATCACTCCCATGAGTACCTGAGTCAAGACCTTGTCCCCGGAATAGTTTATTTTGCAAGTCCAATAGGATTGGAAACTAAAATGGATGAATCCACGTGTAAACAACTGCTGATGAAGGATGTGATGAATGTTTGTTTCTTTCTAATGATGTGATGTATAGTTATATACCGATTCATGTGAGGGTGCATTTTGGGTTTATATTTGGAGTTCACACGAAGGAGTTCAAGGTTAGAGGAGTGCATCAATAAATGGTTTGGTTCTAATTTTGCTTTGTTGTACAAATTCATAAATATAACGATGTATGCAGGGACTACTCAGCAGCATCTCTTTAATTTGTCATGAATGTGTTGTGTCTTGATTGTCTGTCTTGTACGTATCGGTTCCTATACTATACGTATTGATGTTTGCCTATTTATTTTGGGTCTCTCTCTGGTGCTCTCCCTGAAGAGAAGGTTCAGCGTTGTTGAAGTACAGTCTCACGGCGAGGATCTTTTTGCCATTTTGCAAATATAGTCTCGGGGGTTTGCTTTTTGCCATCTCAGTACTCAGTCAGGGGAGGAATTTGTAATAATTAGTCCAGGGTGCCGGCGATAACTCGCTCTTCGCAAAAGATACCGTGGGATCTTTAACTTCCAAAGTATAAATGGTAGAGGCAAGACACCCAGGTATCCATCCGAGGCATTCCACCACATTGTGATGCAACACCCTCCTTGAAAATTACCAATCTGCCAGTTTATAGTTGGGTTGAGATTCAAACCCAAACATGATAGCTCAAAGGTAAGTGTACAACCTCTGTACCATCCTGTACCAGACTCCAAGGCAATGGATGTTTATCATAAGTATGTCTTAGTTGTTGAACCTCGACATAAACAACTGAAAAGTCCAATATGTCAATGTTTTGGTCACACAATTCAACAACTAATTTTGGATTTGGATTTGGATACGAATGTGTAATGTGATTTTAGAATTAAATTGACACCAATTTTGTACGGTGTATTCAGTCATTCGTTTGTTCATTGTTCCGCTGTCAATTTTATGGTTACATATAAAGCGGGTTTAGAATACAAGATAAATCGACTAATGAACGAAACCATAGTTAGAATAGGAAGTAAATTGGGCTGTTATAATTACAATAATATGAGAATGAAGAGCTGTGTAGGCAAACAGGAAGAAATGTGAATGTAATCAACAATAAATTAATTGAGGTATACAAAAACCACCATGGGGAAGCAAGTAGTAGCTGAAGTTTCGGTTGTTCAACCTTCGTTAACCCTCTTTTGCCCTGAAGGCTTTTCCGCAACTCTCGATCCATTTGTTCCAGATGTGTTCTGTGGCGTTCATGTCAAGTACTCCGTGGTGTGCAGGGAAGAGGTTTTGGACGTATTCACGGTACATCATACATGGCACCATCTTCCTGCATGTTATATATTATATACACATGCAGATAACCCAGTTCCACCAGGCTGTTATAAGGGAATTTGTTCCCAATCAAGTGTGGAATATTTAGGGAGTTTGCTGGGAGTGTCCTTTGACAGCATAATAGTCACTTACTGTTAAGACTGCTAAGGTTTCTCAGTGACATAAGTTGACAAAAAGGTAATTATACATTCAAAGGAATTGACTGAATAGTTTCTGGTTATATTATTTTCATTTTTTTTACTTGCGGTAGGTGTGCGAATCAATGACCTTGAGCCTATACACTGCCTGTATGTGCAACCTCACCACAAAAATGCACATAACTCGAAATTGCGTGGATATCGATATTTGTAGACCTCATGCACTGTCCGGACCCAAGAGCTCTTAAATGAGGTATCATGACAAATGAGGACACGAGATGAAAGGAAGTTTCGGGTGGGGGGGGGGGGGGGGGTGAAAAAACAGAAAGGAAGAAAATATACTATTCACCTGCTCTATGTGCAACACTCCTTGCAGGGTTAGTGGCTCACCTGTCTCGCTTGTTCCGCCCGCACACACCGAGGCGCCCTTGTGTGGCAGCCTCTCACTTCCAATAAACTCCGTAAAGAGCTCTGCAAAAAGCCTGCCTTGTGCATATGCACCCCTGGGCTGATTACATCACTGAATTTTCCCATTGGCTGCACCTACAGCCACATGATGTCATGACCCAGGCTCTGTTTTTCCTCATTAATGAATGACCATGCAATCATGAAATTAAATCAAATGGATTCAGGAAGGAAGGAGAAGAAGCATGACACAAAGGCCGATGGGGGGCATTGTTCTCTCTGCACACCCGATCCTGGCAGCTCTAATCTATGTATTATGGGACATCCTATTCTAACATTGATGATGAAGTGACTAATTAACCCCGTCATTTTTTATAACTGCCCCCTCCTCTCTCGTACTTTGCACAAAGTCTCACCTCATGCTGAGAAAGGATAAGATGAAAATGTCTACTGATATGCGTTACAGCCCTACTCTAATCCCAAAATAATTAAAGTTCCATAGGTGTATGCTGTGCACATTCTATCTGCCAGGATCCTACCTTCTCACACAAATCCATCCATATGCACATACTTATCAGTTCAACATGGCATTTCAAAATATACAAACAATAAAAGGTGGCTCCACCTTTAAGCATAAGCATCCACATTTTAAATTAACGCAGCAACCAACAATAAAAGAGTTCAGAATTGATGGTCCAAGGTCTGTAGAGGAAGGAAGGGGGCAACAAATGTTCATGCGGGGCAGCAATAGTTCATGAAGCAATGCACAGTTCATGGTCATGGGGCTGCAAAACAATGGGCCAGCAAATAAAAGTCAAAGACAAGGCAACAATAGGTTATTGCTGCAACAATGACTGCAGGCTGGTCTTGGCTGCAACAAAGCTTGGCAGCAGGCTCTTAGTGTCAGCAGTAATGTCTTCAGTTGGCTGCTGCTGATGGTAAGGATGGTGTATGATCTCAGCAGTGGGGATGGGAAGGCTGGCTCCAAATCCTTCTCCCCTCTGAGAATGGTGTGCCTAAAAACGGAAAGAAATGATGTGACAGGCAGGACCTCACCTGGCTCACTGGCAGAGGGGTAACTGGCTATTTTCGTTAACTCATACCTAACCATTTGGGATACAAACAGTCCTCTCAAATGCCAATTGTTCCTTTTCTAGCCATACTAGCAGCTGACACATGTTGAATGATGCAGAGAGATAAAGAGAGAGGGCAGAGAGAGAGAGAGAGAGAGAGAGAGAGAGAGAGAGAGAGAGCTGGGAGAGAGAGGAGGAGATATATATAGACATAGACAGACCTACCTCTACTAAACCCAAGTGAAACACCACAAACACGTTTCTCAAAGTTACCTTGAACCTACTATGGTGGTCCGAACAACTATTTCTCCCCACTGGTCAGGATGCAGATCCCATCCTACAGATTTGAATATGGCTCTTGTAAATTCTTAAATTTAGTGTTTCAGCAGAATCAGCTGGTTCTGCAGTGGAGCCCCATTTCAGGCCTCCTTACCTGGCTTTGTTTGGCTATGGCACCCGAGACCTTAGGGTGAACCTAGATTGGAGACTCTAGAGCATCCACCCACACAGTTCCTAACTAAATGTGGAGCCTTCCATGGCACCCACTGTACCCTCATGGCTTTCATGCCGCAGCCCTCTCTTGGGCACCTGGGCTCTCAACTCTAAACTAACTCACCCTCCTTCCATCTCTGGTGGCTCTCAGCCACTCAGGAGGCTCCAAGGTGCCTTCAATCTCAGTCACTCAATGCCTTCAATTACCACACTCCTACTTCTTGGGTCACACTCCCAGCCCATACATTACACATTTGCACCCAATTTTATAAACTTCAACTCCAAATTTGCCATGCCAAATGACTGGCAACTTCACAGTTTCCATTTTCAAAACCTCTAACCCCGTATCTTACCTACCACGAACTGGAGGTTTCTTCCAGTAAGGGGTGTTGCTCTTTCACAAGTTTTCCACACCACTCACTCCCAACACCATGAATACCTGAAGTTAGGCACACTCATTCCACATTCACTTCATGTTAGCACTACCCACTCATTCTCCATTCATCCCAAACCCTGCAAGAAAAGAAAGGCATGCCTAACCTCTTTTGCTCCAACAAAGGGTAAGGCCTGAAACATCAGTTTCTATTTTATTCTTGGCAGATCAATTACCATATAAGGTACAGCATTTGATTTCCTATTTGTTTTGACACCCTAACATTATGTTCATCAAAATAAATGCCAATATGACCCAAGTAAAATTTGTCTCAAAACCTTTCTAAAATTCTCTAAGGGTTTTTCTCAGATATTCTACACTCAAAAGTACCAATCTTCCCTTGTAATGCAAGATATTAACATCTCCTCTGCTGGGCTGACAGGATGGCCTAGAGATACACACACTTGCCTCGAAAGCGGTCTCGCCTGAGTTTGAATCCTGACGCAGCTATAAACTGTCATCCTGGTGTTTCACAGGCAGGGTGATTCATCAATGTGTGTCGTCCCTCTGGTGGACGTTAAACGGGAATCACATACGCTGGCATTAGTTGGTGGATGTTAAAGGTCCCACGGTGTCCATCCCAAAGACGAGGCGAGCTATCGCCGGCACCGCAAACAAATTCCGAATTCCTGTCTGAACCAGGAGAGGGCATTGCATCAGCAGCACAGGCGTGCCCTCAGCTGCTTCCCCGCAGCCTTGTGCTGCATACGAACGAGAAGTGTCCTCCGCTCTCTACTATTTTTCAGTTCATCAACTGCCACGACCTACAGGGTGACCTGAAAGTCGTTTTACCCTTGATACCTCAAGACATTTATTTGGTCCCTATTTTTTGATGTATCGGTAAATGGCGTAGCTTACGAGCATATGTTAATAAACTGGCTAGTACCACAACTTTTTGTGTTGCATTTTGCGTCGCATGTTCAACACTATCTCAATGAAATATGTTGTACAATAAAACCTGTATATTAAAAGAGTTGAAGAACGAATACTTCACTTGGGAGGGGAAAAACGACTTTCAGGCCACCCTGTACTGTCACCTACAATGGCCCCACAGCCCTGGGCCTTGCTGCTGCTCATGGCCCACTTGGCCCTTGTGCTGCTGTCAGTCTGTTGATTCGTCCTATTTTTTAGGTGGATCCTGACCCAGATACCATCGTCCACATGGTCCCCCACTTCTCTTTCACGGCTCTTGCAGCCGACGCAGTTGCCCATGCTGACCCCCACCTTTCCTCCAAGGCTCATGGGCCCCAACTCATTTTCTTGGGACCATGTATGCTTTTTAGGTGTGATATTCCATTCCATTTGCAGACAAAACACTCTTCTTTCTTCTCATGTTCTAGTTTTTAACTCTTCCTCCTCCCTCTCACTTGATTCACAATCCATCACCTCTTCATCATCTTGGTCTAACTCTCTCTGCTCTTTCAGCACCCGACCGTCTCCAGCTACTACATGAGGATGCACGCATTCTTCCAGCAGACTCTCCTCGAGTTAAACTCACAAAATCCTGGGTTAATACAATGTCGTCGTCCCCCCTTCTCTTTGTTCTTACTTTCTCCATTTGTCATGGAACTGCCTTCATCAAGGTGGTGAATCCCTCTGGGGCTTGATACAAGGCGATGCACAAGCATTGAACCATCTCATTATCATCCTCCATCCCCATTAACCCTCCTAACTCAACCCATTCACATGCAGGTGTCTGTTTATCTCTCTCTCTCTCTCTCTCTCTCTCTCTTCTCTCTCTCTCTCTCTCTCTCTCTCTCTCTCTCTCTCTCTCTCTCTCTCCTCTCTCTCTTTCTTCTCTCTATTCCTGTTTGGTCATTTCTTTGCTCTTTTTGTCCAGTTGTCCCTCCGTGTAAATACATTCCCTTCTAGCCTCTGTCACCTCGCTCTTTCATTAGCCTCGATTTTATATTTAAAAGAGCTTATTTCTTCTTCAATGGGGTGACTCGTCAAAACAAATAATTCAAATCGCGACACGTTTCTTGGTGTGATGTTTGGTGTAATGCGATGCTCTCCAGCTTGTCGGTGTTTCACGTAAACACTGTTTCGCATTTTCATGATTGTTTCACTGTCTGTGCGTAAAAAGCGTCAATTACACATTTTAACATCTTTGTGTGAAAGGCGAGGCTCGGCCGGAGGGGATTGTCAGGCAGCGAGAGGGTTGGAGGAGGGGGTTCAAAAATGGGGGCATAGTTATTGTTTCTTTATGGCTCTCCCATCAAAGGGGACAACATAGAACAGCCCCATCACCTCCCGAATTCTGATCTTCGAAGAACCTTCTGTTTTCTGCACAAGTGTATCTGGTGAAACGAAAACGTGTTTGCGGGTGGTATGTACATGGGGAATGAGCGAAAGTGCATGGAGCAGACACAGTGTGCAGCAATCAGTGCCCTGCCTGCGTGCACCTGGTAAGCCATATGTGTTGACTCAGTGCCCATGTCGCGTGCGCCGGTGACACGCGCGTCTGATTGCTTAACACTGCAGCGTTCTTTCTCACAAGCACCTTGCCATCCAAACTCCAAAGCATTTAAATTGTCGATATTGGATCAGGTTCTGTTTTTGCATCGAAAGTCCATATAATGTGTATGTATATAATATACATATATATATATATATATGTCGTACACACTTGGAATATGTTCAACCGACCAGGCTATCTCTAAAACCATTTAACCTCCCATCCCCCCACCCCTCTCCCAGCGAAGCTACTGAACCAATCCTTTGAGTGGAATACCGTCTTCGCAGCACCCCAAACCCGCCTAGTCTCCCTCTGGCTGATTCCAATGCCCGAAGAGACGCTCCTTCACGTCCTACCTGACGCTGCCTTCGACGCCGTTCCTTCCCTCTGAAGCGCAGCCGGCGAGTCCTTGGCGGGCGTGCTCATCCTCGTAAACCCTCCCAGTACGAAACAATTGTGTTGCCCTACGGAAATGCCGCAACCACGGACTCCCCGTGTCGGCGCTCCCCACCGTCACAACGCTATTTGCCGTCTGGCAGAATTGTCTTGCCAAGTGCGCGCTCATCGCCAACGGCAGCCGTCATGCCGCGCTCAGGGTGCATTGAGACGGTCAGCAAATGCGGCCGAGGAGAGTCATAGCCTCGTCGCTACACATGCTTTACTGGCAGGCGGTAAAACGGTGAGTCCTCCACCTCGTGCACTATCTATACATCACAAGATGCTGCTTGAGTGTTGACGCTCACACCATTATTACTGTCCAAAAATTCACCTGTCACCTACCGTGAATACTGGCATATATCAATCATCGCATTAATCTGTTTATAGCCTGTGATAAAATGAAAAACAGCCGCGCTTATATAACATTCACATGTTAGCTTAAAGTTACTGTTCGTTATATCATACGAAATAAATATACTCGAGTATCTATATTATTAGTTCCTATAAATATATCCTAAATATTTATTTTTTTATATATATGCACCTATGACTGCAGATATAACATCACGTGGTTATTATTTTTAATATAATCATAAATAGCTTCCAGTTGTTCATAATCATATATGATAACCCAATATAAGCAGCACTGTGTTTATATTCTGTATATATATATATTATATATACTTAATATAATGATAGATATAACATCACGTGGTATATTATTTTATACCATATGATAGATTAAACATCACATGGTTATTATATATATATATATATATATCTAATATATATATAAAGACTATACATCACGTGATTATTTATATACAAATACGCTAATCAATTACATCTTTTTTATATATCTATTTTATATGATAAATATGATAGATATAACATCACGTGTTATAAATTTTGCTATAAACTAAATATGTATTTTTCTTATAATATATATAGACATATAATCATCCACGTGCTCTATTTTTTATCTATATAGGTCTTATACACATATGAATACCATCAAGATTAATATATAATAGATACACCCAAAACATCAACGTGGTATCATTTTTTTTGATTTTTATTTATTATATATATATTATATATTTAGTAATATATTCAATGATATTAACATTCAAGTCGTCGTTTGCTTCTTTACAGATTTTCAACCTAATGAGTTAATAAAATAACAACATATGAAATGTGATGAATTTAAAATATTCTATGATAATCCACCTATACATCACTGTAAGTTAATAATTCCGGTAATTATACCTTAAATTACCCTTATATTATATAATAATTTAATATATACCCGTCGATTAGATCATAAAATATCTCCAAAACATTGGTATATTATTTTATTAGATATATATAAATAAGATAAATATCAAGCAACACGTGTTATAATGAAATTTTTATTGAAAGAAAATAAATTACGTTATGTACTCGTATATATAAAAAAGTATATCACGACTATTATTAATAACATTCTAGAATACCAATTACTAAAAACACTTTCCACAAGTGGTGTATTAATATCGTTGTCCTGAACCTATAAATATATCTAATTAGTTACTCCCTAAGTAGAATTATCCGATTTGTGAGTTAAATCATTTATATACAAACAGTAAGTGTGTGTATCTAAATTGCCCAGACTACTCATTGGACCCAATATATATATAGAGATAATATATAAATCCAATATGCGTGTTTGCATTAAATACAAATGTAATCATTATATATCTCCAGATACCTATGAAAGTTAATAGAGTAACCAAAAATTAACCATTACTTTAGATAGCTAGATGAACGAAAGCGGCGTAAAATACCAACAAAAATCAAACACAACACCAAGCATCCACCAACCAGTCGCGGCTTTCTCCACACCAGACCTAGCTCTAATTACTGCGTCATAAACCTATTACTGAACGACATTATTAATGCCGCCGGGGTATCAATCACCTATTGAGCCACTATCCGCTGGAACCATGTGGGGAAGAAGTGACGTCGGAAATGTTAACGAATAAGGTGTATGTCATATGTCAAAGTATTAATATATCAATTCAATCGCAAATAGGCCACAAGAGCGATCGTATCTTCTCCATCCCCCTTAAAAGATCGTCACTTCTTATCTGCACCTGATGTAACATCGTCTGTTACAAGCTTCCCCGCAATGAAATAGCGCAAAACTTGGCCGCGCCATCTTTTAGTCCTGATTCGTAGCTCCGTCTTCACTGGGAAAATTAGAAGCAAAGCTAGGACCAATGCCTGTTATTCATACAAATGAGGGCGCCTTGAAAAGTAAAATATAACCTGTCCCTTTAACCCAATCTGTCTAAAACTCTTGCCATTGACTGCAACTGAATCCTGCTCCACTCTACAATACCGGCTTCCAATATTATGTATTCTCAGTTACCGTTCTGGTGTGATACTCAACCGTTCTTGGTTTGAAGAAGCTTTACACTTTGTTTGGTTCTCTCAACTCGAGCACCGTGTGACACTGTCGAACGTCGAAGGAGGTGTGGAACCAGATCTATACTTATAAACAAGATTATGACACAAGAATGACCGCGCGCTGTGTCACCTAACCTGCGACAAAACTCCGGTAACGAGCCGATTTGGAAACTCGATATTTAAAAACGATATTAAAGAACCTAGCTGCGACACCTCTCATCCATGTCAACCTCCGCCACCGTGCGTATCAACGAAGCTGGTTCGTCAGTCATGGATGTTTAACTCCAACAATGGGGGCGTTCAAAACAACGTAACGCTATTTGTTTAGTAATATATGAAACGGTCACAAGTCTGTGGCAAATTTTTATTTTATTTTATAAACTCATGTTCCAATATGCAAATGGCTTGCAACGTCATCGTCGATGCAGTTTTGTTAGAATCACAAGTAGTTCAAAAAATATGGATCGCCGGTACTTAAGCAGGATGCAACAGAAAGGTGAGACAGAGAGGAAGGAGTTCCTTTGTTTAAAAAGGTACCACCAGCTATCAACCAATATCAAGGAAAACGAGTAACGACAGACTAAGACGATGGCGACATTGCTTCGGTTCGCAGACATGGTTGTATGGCGTACAGGTCTGCTTGCTAATGATAAGAATAATTTAATTTACCCTTGAACATTAACTTCAATGGTCCTAAGGGTAGCAGCTCAAAGGGTTACAAGCAGTTGGAACAGGGATGGTCCTGATCATGAATGGTGGTATTTTTTTAGTCCACCAAGTGTCCACTAAAAAAATAATGTTAAATTGTTATTATTATTATTTAAATTAATGTTTGATTATGCATTACTTGTACAATTTTAGGCAAGGTATGTCCCTGCAATGCACACTTATTTACTCGATAAATAACAAAACGCATCATTCTGAGGTCACAATGACATGGTCAGGACACGATACTTGAAGTTGATTGGTCTGAAGTTAAACTGGACTTTCGCGAAGTTTTTCTTTCAAACTTCTAATATGCTGCATAGTATTTCATAATCATTGGATGAGGTTTTAAAAGATTAACGAGTAATCACCGGTTAAAGTTCCCAATCACGTTGTTTTTTTAAGCCCAATCGAGGTTCACCTGAAGCGTAAAGACCACTACATGAACTCAAAATTAAAAAAAAAAATTTGTATACAGTCTGGAGTCATGGAAGACCAGAAAGAGACGTTAGAACGGCAATACAGAAAGTAGGCGGAAGAAGACTAGGAGACCACTGAGATAGACCACGGAGCTGTTTGCATGGGAAATTGATAGGCCATAGACTCGGCTTCATCGCAGAAGATTCTAATAATCTTTAAGGCCTTGTTTTCCACAGTGTCAAGCTGAAGGCCTTGTAGGTGAATAGAAGTTCAGGTGTGCCGAGGAAGGACTTTATACGACGAGAATCCCAGTCGGTGACTGGCTTTGGAGCCAACTTTGAAATGTGGTTTGCCAGATCCGGCTGATAGTGAGACTCAAGAGTTTTAAGGACTTCACTTCCTCAAAAGGATTGTTCAGTAAGTCGATGGGAGAGGGGTAGGGATGGGGAGTTCACCAGATGGTTTTAGAGATAGCAAGCTTGGTCAGGATTGAAAGGCATATTCCAAGTGTGTTGACCAGCCTGTCAAAGCTACCTTTTCTACCCCCGTTAACCAACCCCACCCCCTTCCAAATTTTCATTTTTTTCCTTCCTGAGAGTTTGGTCCATCTTGTGGCAACGAGCACACTGTCAAGGTCTGAAGAGAGGGAAGAGGATGCTGCCTGCCCATCTGAAGAATGAGGGATGTCACGGCAGAGGGTGGATTTGGCAGCAAAGAAATGAAGACTATTTTCTAGCGAGTCAAAGAGACCGTTGATGAAGATGGGGAATAGGACTGGGCCCAGAACACTGCTTTTGGGGCACTCCAGCCTTAACATGGAGAGGAGATGAAAGTATTCCTCTGAAAGCCGCATGTTGGCTTCGTGAGTTGAGGAAGTCAGTGGACATGTGGGAGTTGGCCGTGGAGGCCGTAGGCAGAGAGTTTGGAGAGCAAAGCGGATGCTGGATTATATCGAAAGCTTGAGATATGTCTATTCCTCATTTTCTAATGAGCCTTAAGGCTGCCCTTTCTTTGGCTTTAAAACCATGGCGAATGATATTTTGAAATTCCACACCATAATCAAACGAGCAATTTAAACTAATAAACGTTGTACATTCCGACTGATGAAGACACAAAACGTCATCATCATCATGTTTCATTTCATGCAGAACAGATATTGAGTATCTGTTCTGCCGAAGCAGTTTCGTGCTATAGGATACAATCCTGGACGGTCGCCACTTCAAAAAAGGAAGTCAGGGCAGTAATTTGGAATTTGTTCAGTCTGCCGTGGAGAGCTTGCCGACCTTTATTAAGGACAGTGGGATCTTTATCGTGCACCGACTAATTCTGGCAGACAGGACATCCAGTTTACTGTCCTAGTCAGACGGGACACCCAATTTAACATCATCCGAGGACGAAAAACTCATTGATGCCTTGCTTTGCCTGTGAGACACGAGGATGACTGTTTATAACTGGGTCGAGATTCAAACTCAGACAAGACAGCTAGGATGAGTATGCATGTCTGTTGATCTGGTAGGGTTGTTCATGAATCAATCACTGACTGACTCTTATCGATAGGTTGGCAGTCCCGGTGAAATCAGACATACAGTACCTATGTATTAATCTCAAATGTGAAGGTTTGGATTTTATTGTTATTAAAGGCAACATGCTTTGGTTTACAGGTCCAAGCTCTTCGTGGAAAAGCAATGAAGAAACATTTCTCAAGATGGGTGCGAGTTCAGAAGGACCCACATTTCTGGATCCCACTCGCCACCGAACCACCGTGTCCGGGCCCCGTGCCTCGGGAGAGCCGCACAGACCTGCACCCAGGCAGAGAAAAGTCCAACAAGCGCCGTGCGACCTACAAACCATGTGGAGCCACATTCGGCACCTGAAGCAAGCGCCGAGTCTGTTGCTTTTCCCCAGCATCGGGACCCTCTAGATTTGCTGAGCCAAGTGTTCCCGACTTGCGCCAGCAACACTCCGCCTCGCGCTGCAGCGCTGCCACGGGGATGTGCTCAGGACCATCGAACTCGTCTTCAACCGCGTCGATCCCAGGGATCGCATGCCCATAACGACCCGTGTCCGGAGCCTAGCCTTGGGGTGGGCCCACTCGGCTCTCCTGGAGTCCGGTCCGCATTCTCCCCACTGTCCTCCCCGTCCGCAGTTCCCCTTATTCACTGTACCCACATCTGGGCTCAGCTCGCTACGCCTTGCGTACGCACCACAGCCCGGGGGACTCGCACTCCTACCCACGTACCATGGGCCTGCCGGCCGATTTCTCCCGAACTCCAGGGCCTGTCCGCAGAGTCCCCATGGAACGCACATCAGCTCCCCCGATGGAGGCACTGCATCAGAACAGGGACGCAAGAAGCTGTGTTCCATCTTGCAGAGGCCAAAAGCACGGCCGTAAGACAAAGCGTCGATTAAAAAAAAAATAGCAACAACAGTAACTGTTTTTAGGATCTCTAGATCGGATTTCATCCTGAGAGATTCTCTGCAAGTGTGATTCCAGCAAATACAAAGCTGTAAGGCCTGATTCGAAGCTAGTCACTGGCAATATATTCTGGTTGGTGTGTGGGGTGCAGACTTGCAGGTTTACAAATCACTCCCATGAGTACCTGAGTCAAAACCTTGTCCCCGGAATAGTTTATTTTGCAAGTCCAATAAATTGGAAACTAAAATGGATGAATCCACGTGTAAACAACTGCTGATGAAGGATGTGATGAATGTTTGTTTCTTTCTAATGATGTGATGTATAGTTATATACCGATTCATGTGAGGGCATTTTGGGTTTATATTTGGAGTTCACACGAAGGAGTTCAAGGTTAGAGGAGTGCATCAATAAATGGTTTGTTCTAATTTTGCTTTGTTGTACAAATTCATAAAAATAACGATGTATGCAGGGACTACTCAGCAGCATCTCTTTAATTTGTCATGAATGTGTTGTGTCTTGATTGTCTGTCTTGTACGTATCGGTTCCTATACTATACGTATTGATGTTTGCCTATTTATTTTGGGTCTCTCTCTGGTGCTCTCCCTGAAGAGAAGGTTCAGCGTTGTTGAAGTACAGTCTCACGGCGAGGATCTTTTTGCCATTTTGCAATATTAGTCTCGGGGGTTTGCTTTTTGCCATCTCAGTACTCAGTCAGGGAGGAAATTGTAATAATTAGTCCAGGGTGCCGGCGATAACTCGCTCTTCGCAAAGATACCGTGGGATCTTTAACTTCCAAAGTATAAATGGTAGAGGCAAGACACCCAGGTATCCATCCGAGGCATTCCACCACATTGTGATGCAACACCCTCCTTGAAAATTACCAATCTGCCAGTTTATAGTTGGGTTTGAGATTCAAACCCAAACATGATAGCTCAAAGGTAAGTGTACAACCTCTGTACCATCCTGTACCAGACTCCAAGGCAATGGATGTTTATCAATAAGTATGTCTTAGTTGTTGAACCTCGACATAAACAACTGAAAAGTCCAATATGTCAATGTTTTGGTCACACAATTCAACAACTAATTTTGGATTTGGATTTGGATACGAATGTGTAATGTGATTTTAGAATTAAATTGACACCAATTTTGTACGGTGTATTCAGTCATTCATTTGTTCATTGTTCCGCTGTCAATTTTATGGTTACATATAAAGCGGGTTTAGAATACAAGATAAATCGACTAATGAACGAAACCATAGTTAGAATAGGAAGTAAATTGGGCTGTTATAATTACAATAATATGAGAATGAGAAGAGCTGTGTAGGCAAACAGGAAGAAATGTGAATGTAATCAACAATAAATTAATTGAGGTATACAAAAACCACCATGGGGAAGCAAGTAGTAGCTGAAGTTTCGGTTGTTCAACCTTCGTTAACCCTCTTTGCCCTGAAGGCTTTTCCGCAACTCTCGATCCATTTGTTCCAGATGGTTCTGTGGCGTTCATGTCAAGTACTCCGTGGTGTGCAGGGAAGAGGTTTTGGACGTATTCACGGTACATCATACATGCACCATCTTCCTGCATTAATATTATATACACATGCAGATAACCCAGTTCCACCAGGCTGTTATAAGGGAATTTGTTCCCAATCAAGTGTGGAATATTTAGGGAGTTTGCTGGGAGTGTCCTTTGACAGCATAATAGTCACTTACTGTTAAGACTGCTAAGGTTTCTCAGTGACATAAGTTGACAAAAAGGTAATTATACATTCAAAGGAATTGACTGAATAGTTTCTGGTTATATTATTTTCATTTTTTTTACTTGCGGTAGGTGTGCGAATCAATGACCTTGAGCCTATACACTGCCTGTATGTGCAACCTCACCACAAAAATGCACATAAATCGAAATTCGTGGATATCGATATTTGTAGACCTCATGCACTGTCCGGACCCAAGAGCTCTTAAATGAGGTATCATGACAAATGAGGACACGAGATGAAAGAAGTTTCGGGTGGGGGGGGGGGTGAAAAAACAGAAAGGAAGAAAATATACTATTCACCTGCTCTATGTGCAACACTCCTTGCAGGGTCAGTGGCTCACCTGTCTCGCTTGTTCCGCCCGCACACACCGAGGCCCCTGTGTGGCAGCCTCTCACTTCCAATAAACTCCGTAAAGAGCTCTGCAAAAAGCCTGCCTTGTGCATATGCACCCTGGGCTGATTACATCACTGAATTTTCCCATTGGCGCACCTACAGCCACGTGATGTCATGACCCAGGCTCTGTTTTTTCCTCAAATGAATGACCATGCAATCATGAAATTAAATCAAATGGATTCAGGAAGGAAGGAGAAGAAGCATGACACAAAGGCCGATGGGCATTGTTCTCTCTGCACACCCGATCCTGGCAGCTCTAATCTATGTATTATGGGACATCCTATTCTAACATGTGATGATGAAGTGACTAATTAACCCCGTCATTTTTAAACTGCCCCTCCTCTCTCGTACTTTGCACAAAGTCTCACCTCATGCTGAGAAAGGATAAGATGAAAATGTCTACTGATATGCGTTACAGCCCTACTCTAATCCCAAAATAATTAAAGTTCCATAGGTGTATGCTGTGCACATTCTATCTGCCAGGATCCTACCTTCTCACACAAATCCATCCATATGCACATACTTATCAGTTCAACATGGCATTTCAAATATACAAACAATAAAAGGTGGCTCCACCTTTAAGCATGAGCATCCACATTTTAAATAACGCAGCAACCAACAATAAAAGAGTTCAGAATTGATGGTCCAAGGTCTGTAGAGGAAGGAAGGGCAACAATGCTCATGCGGGGCAGCAATAGTTCATGAAGCAATGCACAGTTCATGGTCATGGGCTGCAAAACAATGGGCCAGCAAATAAAAGTCAAAGACAAGGCAACAATAGGTTATTGCTGCAACAATGACTGCAGGCTGGTCTTGGCTGCAACAAAGCTTGGCAGCAGGCTCTTAGTGTCAGCAGTAATGTCTTCAGTTGGCTGCTGTCGATGTAAGGATGGTGTATGATCTCAGCAGTGGGGATGGAAGCTGGCTCCAAATCATTCTCCCCTCTGGGAATGGTGTGCCTAAAAACGGAAAGAAATTAGTGACAGGCAGGACCTCACCTGGCTCACTGGCAGAGGGGTAACTGGCTATTTACGTTAACTCATACCTAACAATTTGGGATACAAACAGTCTCCTCAAATGCCAGTTGTTCCTTTTCTAGCCATACTAGCAGCTGACACATGTTGAATGATGCAGAGAGATAAAGAGAGAGGG
>CM068962.1:45174098-45177159 GCA_035128595.1 Eptatretus atami
CGGTTGATAAAAAAAAATCATTTCGAAAAAAATAAATAAAGATAGCTCCAAAGAACTATACTGCTGAGGTTGTTTGCATTGATCAAATAATCCCCAAGAGTACTTGACTGAATCAGCAACTGATTTTTAATAATTTTTTTCGTTGCCCGATTTGAACGGAATTTGATATTGCACGTCAATGTGAAAAAAAACCGAGAAAAGAAAGTCGAAGAAATTATTGTGCATAATCTTCTAAACACAATTTTATTTATTAATGAACATGGAAGTATTAGATCAAAATGGCGATGTTTATTTATGCTAAAAATAAATCGTTCTTTGTCTATATTAAATGTTTGAGATTTTTTAATAAATCATTTCAAGACAAAAAAAGAAGAAAGCTCCAGCAAAATATACCGCGTGAGTTGTTTGCATTGATCAAATGCTCCCGAAGAGTACTTGACTGAATCAGGAATTGATTTTTTTTATTTTTTCGTTGCCCGATTTGAACGAAACTTGATAATGCACACCGCAGGAGAATGGTGAGTAAGGTGGCCCTAAAATTTTGCGCCATCATGTACCGTTGGCTATATTTCGGGAACATACATACATACATACATACAAGATGAGTTTTAGTAATATACTAGACAAGTACCGCCTGTAGGGCGGGGAGGGAATGAGGGAGGGAATGGAAAAGCAGTGTTAGGGTTCGGGTTAGGGTTGGGGTGGGGTTGGGTTGGGGTAGGTTAGGGTTAGCTGTTACGGTTAGGGTTATGTAGGGTAGATAACCCTAACAACTAACCCTAACCCTAACCCTAACCCTAACCCTAACCCCAACAGCTTAGGTATCTCATTGTATCCAACGGTTTGGCCATCTATAAAGGACAAATAAACATGAAAAATTGACGTTTTAGTCAATTTATGACGTTATAACTCGAAAACCGGAAGTCGGAAGTGAATGTCATCAATCAACTGTGTCATTTAATTTTGATTATTTGTCGAATGGCGTTGGTCCCGTCTCGATCAGATGAAATTGACCCGGTGACCTTGACCCCTTGACCCCATGACCTTTGACCTTGAACTTGACCCCCCCCCCCCCCCCCCCATGTCCGTTCTCATGTCCAAGGATCACTCATGCCAATTTCATCTCATTCCATCAACGGTTCGGCCGCCTATAAAGGACGAAAAACATACATACAAAACATATCTGTTTTTTAGTATAGTAGATAGATAGATAATGGTCTGTCTGTCTTCCTTTGTTAATTGTCTTTTCTTGCCATAATGATAGCAATATACTACTTCTGCAGGCAATATTGTCCAAATAATGCTTCAGAGGGTGGAGCAACACGTATGTTCAACACTGCTTTTATACAGACAGAGGTTTTTAATTAATCAATCAACAAAGTTGGGACACCTGAAGCAATTGTTTACATCAACTTTCAAGTTAATTTACTTCCATTGCTGCAGAACAGCTGCAGTTGCGAACCCATCACTTGTTCCCTGAAAAGGGCCTTTTTAACAACTCTGAAATTTACATTATTTTTCAGTTTTTGGTAACCTAAACTTTTTTTGAACTCTGGCAGTTTAGCGCTTAGCTTTTACATTTCAGGTTATTCACTGAGTGTTGAACTGCTTAAATTTCAGTAAAAACTGGAAAAATGGGGGTGTTCTAAAACTTTTGACTGGTCGTGTATATTATTATACCTTATATACATATACCTTGAAAATTAATATTTCTATATATTAAACTGAACCTTGTTAAGAAACTGCTTCGGTAGCACCAACACTCTGAAGGAGGACGAGACATCAAAATCAAAGATTACAAGTAAAAAATGTAAAGTAGTTGTTAAAGGACTGTCTACTTATTAAGCAAAGGATGGGAGTCTGGAGAGAAAAATTTAGTTCATAGAAAAGGATTAAATGGTGAGAGGAAAGAAGAAAAATGAGTGTGTTTGGAGAATTATATATTACTTTTTATTTTTTAATTGTGAGCCAGGGATTCAGATGACAACAAGAATATGCCACTCCAAATTAACAAGGATCTTTCCATCTAATATCATTTCAGATGAAAAACATTTCAAGGTACATTGAAAAAAGTGAATGATTTTTTGATTACTAACTCACTTAAACGGGAGGAGGAAGGTGGATGGGGACGGATGGACGGGACGAGAGCGTCCAAATTCCCATCAATTTGCTTGCACACATACTATGGTAATACAGTATAGATGGCATTGATATAAAATTATCTAAAGGGCTGTAGGAAACAGTTTTGTCAATTAATGAAGGGCACTGAAACTTTTGAAAGAAAACTCCTTATCAACATTATATATACTAGTACGTGCCCGTAAAAAAATTAAAAAAAAAAAAAAAAATAAATAAATATTCCAACCGCGAGCAAGAAACAAACAACCACACAGGCCGTTTCTTCACTCTCGCGTGCCCGTACGTGCGTGGCGCGGAATTTCGCATATCACAGTTACGATGATTCGCAATTTAGGTTTTAATGGCCAATTATTCAATTAGCGCCAACGTATTTTACCTTTCGCAATGTCGTCGCAAGGAAAAACAAAAAGAGAAGAGAAAGAGAAAAAAAAATTACTTCCTGTTCGGAGCATACAGCACTCTGATGTTACCGAAATTTATGCACCGTCTAATATGAAAACAATCATAACTTTGGCATTGTGTTTATCTATAAATGCGCATAAGAAATCGAGAAATTATTAGAATACACGGTCATCACTATCCGGAAGCCCGTACGTTGTAACCTGTAATGGGGAGCGCGGCTGAGCTTCCCTTCCCCATCAGCCACGCCCACGCAACAACTGTGTCTTGTCATTGTTTGGTAAATAAATGGCCATAACTTGGGAACACTGTGCGATTAATATAAACCTTCAAAAGGCACATCCTCAGGTCCCAGCAATATATCTGCAAGTCAATTAGATCACCATGGTTGCGAGAAACAGCGGTCACAGACACACACACAGACACACACACACAACACACACACACACAACACAACACACACACACACACACAGATTGCTGGATATTATATATATATATAATGTAGTGTGTGTTACAATATA
>CM068962.1:45213250-45225292 GCA_035128595.1 Eptatretus atami
TAGATAATGTTTGATTTTAAAGAGCAGGTTGCGGGTCACCAAACATGTTCTGAAAATGTATCAACATGATTATATGTGCATTAAATAGTTCGATGCAAACTATTGTGGTTGCCTAACTATTGGGGAAATTAATGGAATTTAACTCCGAAGTTGTTATTTCTCGAGGCTGTTGAAAAAAAACAGCCGCGTGCCATATATGGATGGTGACGTCACGTTCTCCAAAACAAAGCGGACGCTCACTCGCTCATTGAAGAAGTGTCCAGTTGAGCGGCCGTTCTTTCGCTTTTTTTGAGCTTGCAACTGTCTATATTATCTTTTTTATTTTGAATTATTGTGGAACAAAGTTATTTGGATATTTGTACATCATGCCTTGTACGTGTGTCGTCATGTTTTGCGAAAATGGCTGGAAAATGGGTAATCGCTCCCACCGATTCCCGAAGGAATCAAACATTCGCCGGCAGTGGATACGATTTTGTACAAACAAAACGGGCGAATTTTCCCCCAAAGAAAACGAGTAAAGAGGACCCTTTGGATAGACTTGTCATTTGTGGTGACCATTTCACAGCCGAGGATTACGAAGGCATAAACACATCTGATCACCACTCTGTGAATATGAGTTGTTGGTTGACAAGTTCTCCAGATACCGCTCTGTCACAGAATCAATTGTTGAGTTTAAGTGAGAAAAACCTTGAAATGTATTCTTAAGAGTACATGGAAAAACACGTAAATAAACTTTTCTGAAAAACACAAGCATGAAAAAAATTCTCAACAAATCAACTTATTGTTGATTAAATTACTTTTTAACAGCATCAGCAAATTGGGCTATTTCATTTCAATTGTAAAAATTGATCAATTTTGCACTTTTTTTTCTAAATTTGGTAGAATATTTCCCAATGAGGCTAAACATGTTTTGGTATTTATATGCCACAACAGTCTCTTGAAAGTTGGGGTTTGTTCTAACTGTTCACTTTCACTGGGTCAAGCTCAGCTGCAGAAAGACTTCAACGCCAAGGCTACGGTGTATAATAATTTGGGTCCATTATTGATTCATTCTATTTCTGACTCTTGAGTGACTGAGGGTTAAAAATTATTAAATCAAGTCACAGACGAATCAAACTTTACATTATTTTATGCATCGAACAAGAAAATGAAAATCTACAAACCAATCTGTCTGTGGGAGTCTGTCATTGTGAACTGCCGGGCAGTCAATCCTGCCACTTGTACACAAAATAGGCCGTTTTCTGGCACTTGCAAGTGGCTCAAATTTATATGGCTCAGGGCCAGAAACTCCATAGTATAAATTCCCATCATCCTCCAACTCGTCCTCTGGCAATATCGGAATGAAAACACTCAATTTCATCGCCGCTGAAATCACTCTCTGATTCGCATCTCGCCATTGTTCACACACTGTTTTCCGAATGTTCACGAAGTTTTCGGAGAACGTGACGTCATAGCATCTTCGGTAAATTCCGGTCTGTTTTTTGATCACTGACAAAAAGTTTTGACTTCAAAGTTAATTTTAGCATATTTTGAGTTTCAAATGTAAGAAAAATAATTGCCCAACGATTTTCATGTGATTACAACCTTTGAATCACGCGAAAGTCATCAGCGACCCAAAACCTGCTCTTTAAATGGATATTGTAAAATTATCTGGAAAGAGTGGAATGAAAATAATAACAGAAAAGAAAGCAAATTTTTCTCCCTATTTGTGATGTATTTTTACATTTATCATGGAAAAGTTTGTCTGCGTGTATGACATGCAGGACAAGGATATTAGGAGCATCATTTTGATTTTTATATGAATTGCAAGAACCGCTCTAAGCTCATAAATTGAGCTTGCTCATCAATTTTGTAGACGATAGACAAATCATCAGTTAATGAGATTTTAACCTGGGATCTCAGTATCAAGAAACTATGTGCTCATTTGGGAATCATCATGTGACTGACTCATCCAGAAAGCCAATAGAAGTACTTTAACACAATTACTCTTGAGCATGTTGTATTGTTGCACTGACTGTGAACATCGATGTTAGCCCTTAACTCATTGCAAGGTACAGTCGTCCCTCGCCATATCGCGGTTCACTTTTCGTGGTCTCGCTGTATCGCGGATTTTAACTCTTACATATCTAATTTTATATCGCGGATTTTTCGCTATATCACGGGATTTTGCGGAATAAATGTATTTTTATATATTTATTATTTTAATTATTTTTATGGTAAAATAAGCATTTTCTAGCCTAAAAAAATTAAAAAACGTAAAAAAAAAAAATATTTAAACATATTAACAAAAACAAATACTGTACATAGTGTACAGTAGAAGAGTAGACAAAGAGTCGTGCGTATGGAAAACGCAGATGCGGCCGCTTCCACTTGCGCTAGTTTACCCAACGTGAGATCGTACACGGCACGCTATTGGCTGATGGATGGGAGGCGACCAACCAGAGCATGGGTTCTGTACCCTGGGTTCTGATTGGCTCAGCGACCGTGCATCATTCTCTGCATCTCCCGCGCATAGCATGCATTCAGCATCTCGCCTTTTCCATTTCACATCGACGTGCGATCGCTACTCGTAGTGTTACTCTGCGGTGTTGTGTTTGTGTGATTTATCCGTGAAAGTTTTTAATTATTTCAACCCCTACAATGCCGCCCAAACGTTTTGCACCTTCTAAGGTATCTGGCACTGAACCTAAGCGCAGAGGAAGATGCTAACCATCGTAGAAAAGCGCAACTTCTCGACATGTTAAAAGCAAGAAGAAGCTTCGCTGCTGTAGGCCGCCATTACGGCATCAAATGAATCTGTTTAAAAAATATAGGAAGTGTTTATAAGAGTGTGGGAAAGGTTAATAAAGAGTGTGGGGAGGGTCATTAAAGCTTTAAAATATATTATAATAATAAAATTAACATATAGTCGCTACTTCGCGGATTTTCACTTATCGCCGGGGGGGGGGGGGTTTGGAACGTAACCCCGCGATAAACGGGGTTACTGTAATTTGCAAATAGTATCACAAACTCAGTGCATACACCAGCCCACTTCCAGAACCCTCTGCACTATTCTGGAGAGCTCTGAGTTATTCTCCTTGGTTCTTCTGATCTGGTCACAGCCCCAATACATATTTGGGCTTTGCGATGCAGTTGCCCTGTTCGTCTCTTGGGGCTTACCAGAGCTGTGCCTCCAAGTCACTAGCTGAGGTCTTGTTTTTCAAGGTCTTTCGTCAGTGGAGACAACAATTATTTTTTTTAATCCACCAAATAAAACTTATTACCATAAAATTACCCCCGTGCGGGAGTGACGGTCATCTCTGCGAGAAAATATATAGCCTCCTGAAGGTAGGGCAGTTTTCACAAACTTTGAAGTCACGTGACGCGAAAACGAAAGCGGATATCGAAAATCCGGCCCGACAAAATTTAGATATTGTCCCATAGATTTATATGCCACAATCAAATTCAAGATCGCTTGAGAAATGTAGGAGGAGATAGATTTTGAAAATCGTCATTTTTCGCATTTTTTTCCAACTTTGAAGTCACGTGACATGAAAACGAAAGCGAATATTGAAAATCCGGCCCGATCAAAATTTAGATATTGCCCCATAGATTCATATGCCACAATCAAATTCAAGATCGCTTGAGAAATGGCGAGGAGATAGAATTGAAAATCGTCATTTCGCGACGACGGACGGACGGATCGAAGGACATCTACACCCATATTATTAGGTCATGCTCGAAGAGATGACCTAATAAAGGGGAAATTGGACAATAGATAAATACTATGAGACATGTAGACAAAAGGACATGGTCAGAAATTCCAGACTTCAGTGCTAGGTCAGCATTACCATACTACTATCTTGTAACTATTGTATGCAAAAAAAAAGATGTGGTGCAGTCAGTAATATTATCTCCCAAGCTCATAACAATTGGTCATGTATGTACAAACCTCTTGCTTGCTCATTTGGCCAAGGTTTGTCAGTTTTTACCCCCGCGCACGCGAAGCGAAACGCAGGAATAAGCAATTGATTCACTTCTGTCTGTCCGTCCATCTGTCCGTCCGTCCACAAACATCATTTTATGATCGAGGAACAACTTGATTTCATTTGAATGTTATATTTTGAACTATATTCAGAAAACAAAACTTGTAGATTCAGCAGTAGTTTGGCTCTGAATTTGTCCTGATCATGCATGTGAGAGGGGAGTGGGATAATATTTATTACTCGGTCTACTTTTCTGGCAGTCAAACCAAATTGCAAATCATTCCAAACAGGAAAACTCTGTTTTTAAGGGACTTCATAAAGGACACACACATAGGCACGAATAACTAATGTAACAGTTAAATAAGCGCGTGTAAAAGACATTGCGTCAGCAATGCTAAATGCAGGAATGCCAGAATCCTTTTTTTTTATTTTTATTCAACTTTTAAAATCATTATTTTTATTCAATTGAATTGTTACTTGAACACCGTGGGGTAAGGTGGTCTATGAACTCTCCAGTTTATTTTGTTTTTGTTTGAAATTCCTGCTTTTTTTCTAAGAAAGAGCAATGTGGGAGATAACCCTGCAAATAAATCTCTCTTATAATGTTGTCTGTCAGAGATGTGCAAGCACAGGTGTACGATGTGCATCAACTGCTGTGACTGCAGAACTTCGGGTGTAACTCTGCCATAAGCCAGCAATGTCCATGACATGATTATCATTGATTATTATGCTTTTACTGAGTGAACAAATGTACAGGGACAACAACGCTTGCAGTTTGGCATGGCTACGGCAAACAAAGGAGCTGTGCTCACTGGTTCAGCAGATAAAACCATCCGACTCTGGAATGCCACTCGATGCAAGCAAGTTCTTTACAGGTGCTTGATGTTCTGTATTTGTCTTTTTGCATTTGCTTAGGACTGCGTGTGTCACCTGGTTATTTTGTTTGTGCCACTTGTATATCGCTGAGCTTCGTTATAATAGTTTTAGTTAGTTATTGCCTTTTTCAATACACTTCCAATGAATTCTAACAGACACTAGAATGGCACTCAGAAACGGCACCCAGAGCAGAACATGACTGAATAGCTTACTTTTTTATCCCCCTAATAGGCCAGATCTGCATCCAGATCTTCACCAAAATATAATCAGCTTGTTCTCGTCACCTCCCCAACTCATCCACTAACTTTTGTCATAACCCATCCACAACTTTTTGAGTATCATGCTACATATTCGTTTTGGCCCAAAACATCATTCTTATATATTGTGTCCACGCCGGTTAAGACCGAGGAGGACGAATATCCAAACGATTTCTCTTGGAGGCAAACAGCTGAGTTCCCTGGAGATTATGGCGGCGTGCGGGGATGGAGGCGGCAAGGACGCATAGCAGACGGAGGCACACGGGTTTTACTCGAAACCCACCACGAATAGACAGACAACAAGCAACTTTATTAAATAAGGATTTAATGAAATAAATCAATGTTTATAATGGAAATACAGTCATGCGCCGTCTTAACGACGGATCGCATATACGACAGATCTAACGGCTCTGGAAAAAAAAAAAAAACATTGAAAAAAAAAAGTAGCTGAAAATTCCTATCGCCTAGTGATGTAGCCGACGTAGCGCTGCCAGTCGTATAAAAATAGCAGTACAATTATGTACACTGTACAGTACTAATACTGATAATGATAATAAACAACGATGTTACTGGTTTATGTATTTACTATACTGTACTTTTTATCGTATTTTAGAGTGTACTCTTTCTACTTGTTTAAAAAAAAGTTTACTGTAAAACAAGCATGCCGTGTCACGCAGCATTGTTCTACTGTACATCTCGTGTTTACCGCGTCTCTTGATTGCATCTTTTTTCCGTGTGCTTGATTAATCTCGTGTTGTTTTGTTCATCATGGTAACCGTACAAAATCCACTGCTGATATTGCCGTAAGAGTCACGTCGAGTGATTGACCTGGAAACCATATAGCTATACCATATAGCCTAGGTGTCTAGGTTTGTGTAAGTACGATGTTCGTAAACGAAAAAAAAAATGATGTTCGCACAACGACGACGTCGCTTAACGACGCATTTCTCAGAACGTACCCGTCATTAAGTGGCGCATGACTGTAAATCTAAAACGTGAGGTAAACTAACACCTAAAGTTGAGACGTCTCACACACAGTACAAAAACAGACAGGGAAAGATAAGGTGAAAGAAAATCCTTTCCTTTATTCTGACACTTAGCTTCGTCCAGAGATGATCTTTGAGGAGCTTGGGATCGAAACCACATCGTCCTGCGTGGGAAACTGCACCCAAAAATGGCGCCGAGCTGTTCTCTGGGCACTCGGCTGTTCGCCTCCAAGGGAATCATTCAAGCTATTCGTCCAACCTCGGTCTAACCGGCGTGGACACGACTATATCGTTGGACCAAAAAAAATAAAATATATATGGTATATATTACATAGCACGATATCTGCAAAAGTTGTGGATGGTTTATGACAAAACTCAAGAGTGAAGAAATCACTTAAAATGGCAAAGAATCACTTTAAATTCTCGTATCTGGATCCAGAGCTGGATATTCACAAAATGTAATCAATTTGTCCTTGTCACACACACCCAACCTGGCCACCAAGTTTTTCGTCCGGATCTGTTCATAACTTTTTGAGATATCTCTGCTACAAACAACAAGGGTGAATAACATAACCTCCGTGTACCTTCAGTGGCCGAGGTGTAATAACGCAAAATTGGCATCATTTGGCAAATGGAGAGCAGTATGATTTCAAATGGTTTTGCTTGCACTCTGCTTCCAACCTCCTCACTTCTTTCAGGCCACGAAACTGCGTCCGCAGCCTGGCAGTGTGCTCAGATGTGGAGTTTCTGTCATGCGGAAATGATGCGAGTTGTCGACGTTGGGCAGCTGATGTGGCGATTGTGTTTCTGTGTATTATGCACACACAAAACTTCATTTATAGCATCTGGCCTAATTACCTGTACACAAGGTGTGTGGCATGAACTTTTATTTTATTGCACTGTGCTACTTACTATGCGATTTGTTGGTAACTTTTATATTTTTCCTTTATATTCCTTAAAATCAACTGTTTCTTCTTCCTTTTATGTGTGCTTCCATGCTTTTCTTTATTTCTATATGTTGTTTTGGAGTGCCTTACCTTTGCTTTATTGCAATGGTGTACCATACTTGCAGATGAGCTGCGCATTTCTTTTTATTATGAATTTTCCAACACTTGTGAAATTCTTGGTTATATAGTCAGAGTTTTTGAAAGCATTGTTTGACTCTATAATCGATCTTTTATTGATTTTTTTTTAAGCTAGTTCTGTGCAGGATTTCTGCTTGCGTGTGTGTTTTCCCTTTGTGCAGACTTTGTCACGAGCGGAGAAGATCGTTCGGTGCGCGTGTGGCGTGGAAGCCAATGTGTGCAAACACTGCGTGTTCCTGCACAGTCGGCCTGTGTCTGTATGTTGCTCTGCCAAATCAGGATATTGCAGTCGGCTGCAGGTTAGATGTGGCAAATGCATGTGGAAGTTGTTCGTAATGGCATCAAAGGTCTTTTTCAGCTTTTACGGGAAAATGTTGTTTTGTTTTGTTTTCAATCGGGTGAGCTCACTTTTTGGCTCGTGCATAGTGGAGTTTAGGACAACGGAATGGCATCTAGCTTGTGGGTTGAAATACAGCTGAAGGCAGCAGTTTTAAGTGCGACAGCTTAATCTGTGAAACTCTTCGTAATCGTGTTAATGTGCCGGTGCGTTGGACTATTTTAATCAACAACTTTTTCAGGCGTATCTGCAATCATCGTAAAGTTGAATATGTTCAAACTTTTATGACCGGCTGTGCATCGACGTGTCATGTGCAGCAATCTACGTTGATCGCCGACACAGCGCGATGTATCGATAATTGAACTTCAGCTTTCAGTGGACTTCCGCGCCATGGCGTCAAAATGGGCGAACTTTGAAGGCCAAAAAATGTATTCTGAAAGTTCATTGCAGTTGTCTGAGCCTGACCTGTGTTTCCTTAAGTATTTAGCCAAACCTTCAAAAACACTAAATACTGCTATTCTTGGTTCATTGTGGTATAAATACTTTTAATGACAAAGTTCACTCACTCATTAAAGAGTGTCAGATGCATTGGGGGGTATGAACCAGCGATCCTTTGTTTGTCCACTGCCTGGATAAGTAAATGCTTCTACGGTGGGCAAATTTTGGTCTCACCCCCAAGTTGCAGGACTCGTCGGGGAGAGCGTTTGATATTCAGAGGGGGCATTTGAACCAGAGATCCTTGGCCTGTACACCACCCAGATAAATAGTGTTGCTCAACACACGGGCCCATGACAGACTGACAGAGGCGAATCCTCGAGTTTAAACAAGCATCAGTTAGTATACAATGACAGAAGTACCTGCTTTTTGATGAACAAAAACAGCTGATGGGAAATTACAAATATTACGTGTTTGGTTATGGAGGATGGCTGTCAGGATGGGACAACACCATTGAGGGCTAAAAATCCTTCAAAAATGCGCGGATTGTCTCCAATGCTGCTTTAAGTGAGTGTTAAACACCTCAGGACTGCTGAAATAGTTACCAAATATCAAATAAGCTGTGCCTTTAAATTTGAATCCACAGAATCATTTCAGGTCTTTCTGGTTGATTGGATGTTACAGTCGTTGCATCTTCTGCAATGTCGCGCCGCCGCGCGGATGAGGGTTCAAAAAGGTCCACACATCACTGGTTTAATTTGAGCACAAATTGGAATTTAAGAATACACGACCATGGCGAATCTGATGACAAGATTGGCTGAGCAAGTCTGTCAAGTGATCTGCTTTTTCAAGCGCTTTGCGTACCCCAATCTGCCTGTCTAACGGGTTTTAAGCAATGCACTGTGTTGGATGGGTCCCGCTCTTGATGACAATATGAGAGTTCATCAACAGGTTTGGTACAAACAATAGGGGGCATGAGGGAGGAAGAGGTGGAAGAAGAATAACATGGATGCACTGCAGCGATCACTGGCAAACAAATGACTATAAAATAAATAAACCAGCGCACCCTGGACCTCAACTGCTTCAATTAATAACTTATCGCTTTCACTAGAGGGCACACGGAACAGAGCTATAATAGAAAAGACAGAGAGAAAAAGAAAAGGGATACCTGCTCACGTGCGATGCGATGTGCATGCGGTGGATGGTCTTTCCTCCGCGGTACGCAGTGGGTCAGCTTAGGCTCTCCTTGCCGGCACCTTTTGAGCCAGTCCAACCTAGTTATAACTGCACTATGAACGACTGGAACAGTGGACTGAGGAAGCAGCTCAGGGGTGGGCAGTACCGAACAGCAGCAAGGGACGCAATCAACCACACCAGCAGCAGGACGGCAATCACCACCACCAGCAGCAGGGACGCACATCAACCACTAACCAGCATCAGGACGGAATCAACCACACCAGCATCAGGACGGCAATCAACCCCACACAGCATCAGGACGGCAATAGACACCAGCAGCGAGCAGGGACGGCAATCGACCACAGCAGCAGCAGGGACAGCAATCGACCACCAGCAGCAGCAGGGACGGCAATCAACCACCACCAGCAGCAGGGACGGCAATCAACCACCACCAGCATCAGGGACGGCAATCAACCACCACCAGCATCAGGACGGCAATCAACCACACCAGCATCAGGGCGGCAATCAACCACCACCAGCAGCAGGACGCAATCAACCACCACCAGCAGCGGGCGGCAATCAACCACCACAAGCAGCAAGGGGCGGCAATCAACCACCACAGCATCAGGGGCGGAAACAACCACCACCAGCATCAGGACGGCAATCAACCACACCAGCATCAGGGACGGCAATCAACCACCACCAGCAGCAGAAAAAAGAACAAGCATGCAGTGTGAAAGCTTATATTGAGTTCCTGCCGGGTGTCTTCTACCACAATTGGCTGTCGCCGGCCTGCCAGGTGATGATTCATGGCGTGCACTAATTTTGGGGCAAAAACGGGGAATTGCACACACGGGTGGTCTCTTGGCCTCAGTGGATCTCTCTCCTGAAGTTAATTTTAGCATATTTTGAGTTTCAAATGTAAGAAAATAATTGCCCAACGATTATTCATGTGATTACAACCTTTGAATCACGCGAAGTCATCAGCGACCCAAAACCTGCTCTTTAAATGGATATTGTAAAATTATCTGGAAAGAGTGGAATGAAAATAATAACAGAAAAGAAAGCAAATTTTTCTCCCTATTTGTGATGTATTTTTACATTTATCATGGAAAAGTTTGTCTGCGTGTATGACATGCAGGACAAGGATATTAGGAGGCATCATTTTGATTTTTATTGAATTGCAAGAACAGCTCTAAGCTCATAAATTGAGCTTGCTCATCAATTTTGTAGACGATAGACAAATCATCAGTTAATGAGATTTTAACCTGGGATCTCAGTATCAAGAACTATGTGCTCATTTGGGAATCATCATGTGACTGACTCATCCAGAAAGCCAATAGAAGTACTTTAACACATTACTCTTGAGCATGTTGTATTGTTGCACTGACTGTGAACATCGATGTTAGCCCTTAACTCATTGCAAGGTACAGTCGTCCCTCGCCATATCGCGGTTCACTTTTCGTGGTCTCGCTGTATCGCGGATTTTTCGCTATATCACGGGATTTTGCGGAATAAATGTATTTTTATATATTTATTATTTTAATTATTTTTATGGTAAAATAAGCATTTTCTAGCCTAAAAAATTAAAAACGTAAAAAAAAAAATATTTAAACATATTACAAGAAACAAAATACTGTACATAGTGTACAGTAGAAGAGTAGACAAAGAGTCGTGCGTATGGAAAACGCAGATGCGGCCGCTTCCACTTCGCGTAGTGTTACCCAGTGAGTCGTACACGGCACGCTATTGCTGATGGATGGAGGCGACCAACCAGAGCATGGTGTTCTGTACCCTGGGTTCTGATTGGCTCAGCGACCGTAGCATCATTCTCTGCATCTCCGCGCATAGCATGCATTCAGCATCTCGCCTTTTCCATTTCACATCGACGTGCGATCGCTACTCGTAGTGTTACTCTGCGGTGTTGTGTTTGTGTGATTATCCGTGAAAGTTTTTAATTTATTTCAACCCCTACAATGCCGCCCAAACGTTCTGCACCTTCTAAGGTATCTGGCACTGAACCTAAGGGCAGAGAAGATGCTAACCATCGTAGAAAAAGCGCAACTTCTCGACATGTTAAAGCAAGGGAGAAGCTTCGCTGCTGTAGGCCGCCATTACGGCATCAATGAATCTGTTTAAAAATATAGGAAGTGTTTATAAGAGTGTGGGAAAGTTAATAAGATGTGGAGGGTCATAAAGCTTTAAAATATAATAAATAATAAAATTAACATATAGTCGCTACTCGCGGATTTTCACTTATCGCGGGGGGGGGGGGGGGGGTTGGAACGTAAACCCCCGCGATAAACGGGGGATTACTGTATTTGCAAATAGTATCACAAACTCAGTGCATACACCAGCCCATTTCCAGAACCCTCTGCACTATTCTGGAGAGCTCTGAGTTATTCTCCTTGGTTCTTCTGATCTGGTCACAGCCCCAATACATTATTTGGGCTTTGCGATGCAGTTGCCCTGTTCGTCTCTTGGGGCTTACCAGAGCTGTGCCTCCAAGTCACTAGCTGAGGTCTTGTTTTCAAGGTCTCTTCGTCAGTGGAGACAACAATTATTTTTTTTAATCCACCAAATAAAACTTATTACCATAAAATTACCCCCGTGCGGGAGTGACGGTCATCTCTGCGAGAAAATATATAGCCTCCTGAAGGTAGGGAGAGAGATAATTGTCCCATAGATTTATATGCCACAATCAATTCAAGATCGCTTGAGAAATGTAGGAGGAGATAGATTTTGAAAATCGTCATTTTCGCATTTTTTTCCAACTTTGAAGTCACGTGACATGAAAACGAAAGCGAATATTGAAAATCCGGCCCGATCAAAATTTAGATATTGCCCATAGATTCATATGCCACAATCAATTCAAGATCGCTGAGAAATGGCGGAGGAGATAGATTTGAAAATCGTCATTTTCGC
>CM068962.1:45245288-45262390 GCA_035128595.1 Eptatretus atami
CTTTGAAAGCTATAGCGTCAATGGAATGAGGATTTTAACCTGACTTGGTGGTGTAATGGATATAATGTCCGTTCTGAATCTGAGAGGTTGACTGTTCAAATCTGGCCGCATCACAACAAAGACTTTAAAAATATGGTACATGCTGTTTCCTTGCTTAAGCCCAGTCACACCTTGACGTTTTAGCCAGCTTTGCCGATTTTGAAAAATTTGTCTAAAACGCTGGCACACGTCGATACGTTATGGGTAAGTTTTGGAAACATTAAGAGCACGCTGAAAAACACTGCCATACGTCGTAGTACGCTGGCTTTCATCGTTGTACTTTGCCGTTGTCCTCAAATTTTAGCATGCTTGAAATTTTACGACGTATGCCAGCGTATGCCTCACACGTTCCGTTACGCTGGCTATAAGTTGTAGGCACGTTATGCGATCGTTGACACACATCGCACACATTACTTGTAAGTTACTCATAGTCGAAACACGTCGAGGTAATGATTAGCGTACCCGAACTTATTTATAACCTATGAGTAACGTGTTGTAGGCACGTTACACGATCGTGCACACACGTCGAGGCACGTTATGCGATCGTTGACACACGTCGAGGCACGTTACTTGTAAGTTACTCATAAGTCGAAACACGTCGAGGTAATGCTTAGCGTACCCAAAACTATTTCTAACCTCTGAGTAACGTGCTTTGAACCTATGTGTAACGTACACCAACGCATATTGACGTATGTAGACGTATTTGATTGACGTCTTCCGACGACCACAGAACTTACTGAACGTGTTTCTAATTTACAGCTACCGTATAATGCGTATTGGCAGCGTTAAAAAAAACAAAAAAAACAATAACTTCCGATATTTCGTCACGTGCCGTTACGTCACGTCCAATTGCCTCTTCAGTTTGCTCATGTCTTATTCTTAGTTCCTCCTCTGTGAATATTTTCTGTTTGAGGATATTGTCACGTCGACGTCGAAACTTAAAAGCAAATGTCCGAATATATTTTAAAATTCGTGATAGACTAAAAAAAAAAAAAAATAATAATAAATAAACAACAACAACTTCAGATATTTCGTCACGTGCCTTCACGGAGCCAAGGAGAAAAAAAGAAAATGTGCCTTGAGAGAAAATAAGTTTCGGGTATGCTAAACATTACCTCGACGTGTTTCGACTTACGAGTAACTTACAAGGAACTGTGTCGACGTGTGTCAACGATCGCATATCGTGCCTACAACTTATTCCCAGCGTAGCGGAACGTGTGAGCCATACGGCGAGTACGTCGTAAAATTTTCAGCATGCTTGAAATTTCACGAGTACGAGACGTACCACGAAATATGACAGCGTACTTCATCGTTTTTCAGCGTGCTCTTAACGTATACACAACTTACCCATACCGTATTCGACATGTGCCAGCGTTTTAGACACATTTTTCATAGGTCGGCATACGCTGGCTAAATCGTCAAGGTGTGACTGCGATGTTGACACTTCAATTTCAGGCGGTTATGATTTAAATCGGCGTGCGGCAGGTTTTTAACAGGCTACCACAGAGTTCGTCGGCGATACGTGCAGCGTGCATGCCTAAGTTAAACCATCGTTGGGCATAGGTTGTGAACGCCGAAAACAGGCTAAGCATCGTTGGTATAAGTTATCTATAAGACAACGAAACGTTCTGTGCCCGTTACTAATATGTTATGCATAGACCAACTCGTTATGAATACGTCCGAATCTTTAAAAAAAAACATCAAAAGTTCAGCGTAAGCCAGCGTTTTACATACATTTTCATACGTTGCCATTGCTGGCTAAAACGTCAAGGTGTGACTGGCCTTTAGCACCCAGCTTTATAAGCATTTTTTTAAAGGATAGAACATGGACAAACAACCATAGCTGGCAATCGCAGAGCAAGCTTTGATGGGCTTAATGGCCTCCTCCTGCATTCCATTTCATTGTAAGGATTTGCATATTGACAAAAGGATGTGGAACAAATAGGTATGGGTCTCACAAACAGGATCGCATGCAAAACAGAACAGGTTATTTGGATAGGGGCTGTGACAGGTCTCAATGTGACTTGAACTTTGAGAAGTTAAACTAAACAAGCACAGGAAAGCAGTTGAACATGAGTGTGTCGACAGTAGGATCATCCTTATTTTAGAAGTTCAGATTTTCTACACTCACCCACTCATTTTGTTACAATATACAAATGAATAATTCACACCAAATTTTATCCATATTAACATTGAGGGGTTGCTCAACAAAGTTTAAGTTTTACCTTGTGGCTTGCATATCTGGATATTCCAAAATGTTCTAAATTATTCTGGAATGTTCCAGCATATTACTCTGATATTTTATATGGGCCTGACAGGATGGCATATAGCAATGGTTCCTAACCGGTGGGTCATGGTATGGAGATTCGTTGTATGTATGATATAAGATCGCATATGAACGTAACTAATTACTTCAACAATTAATGTTTATCATGGGAGAATCTGTGTGGAGTGTACACTAACAATGTACATGCGATGTCGAGCTCAAAATCTGCATTTCAGACCAGGGTGAAAGAGGTGTCTCCAAGGGATACTCCCTTCCATCCAAATGCCTTCCCACGTCACTTCAAGGGATCTTGAATGGAGTCATTCGAATTGCGAATTGCGTCAAATCTGTGGCTGTCAACGGTCATCTTTTGAAGGAGCTGTGCAAAGACATGGTCCTTATTGGGTTCAGATTCAGAGCACAAAGCTCTCCTGATCTACGTTAAATGTTGTTGGTTGTTTAAAGGCATTGCGTTAATCGAGTCTTCGAACCAAGCCGAGTTGAAGTTGTTTCTGGAAATGCGAGAAAAACAAGACTTATTTTTCAAGGATCCATTGTGGGGAGCACACCTGGCCGATTTGGTTGATATCTTCGACCAACAACCAAAGTGCACATTCATGGACAAGATTCAGTATTGGAGGAGGAAAGCCAACTTAGGTAATTTCGCAATGTTCAAGACAATTTGTGAGCTTGCAGCTCAGGGAGAAATGGACGCTCATCTCAGGGCCATGGTTATTGAGAACGTCCAAGCTTTAGAGAAAGAGTTTACCTGGTACTTCCTGACCTTCGAGAGAAGAAACTGGCATTGGTGAGAAAATCCATTCTCTCTCGGACCTAATTCGCTTCCAGACCCAGATCAGGACGAGTTCAGGAATGCTATTCAAGGAATGTTAGGTGAAATAATTCTGGGCCCAAGTCAGTCACGCATATCCTCGAGTTAGAAAACATGCCCTGCAAACGCCTCTCCATTTCAGCTGCACATACCAGTGCGAGTGGGGCATTCCATGTCAAGTGTACACACCCTCCCGACACCAATACCTCATTTTCTCCCCATATGTTGTCATTTATTCACTTGTGTAAAAAAACTCAAAATACCAACTTTTAGACCTGTGGCCCATTTTAGGGCCCCCAAATTTGGGTGCCCCGGCTGCCCCACAATCTTCCAGAAGCCATATCACAGGTTGTAGTGGTCCGATTTGGCTGATCTTGGTATCAAAATGCTCGTAAAAGCGAGATCTTTCGACTCGCGTAAAGTAAAATCACTCCGAAACAGTAATTCAAAAAGTTATAGTTTGGGGCGCCCTTTGACCTTGGGCCCCCGCTCCCCAGCCAAACCGATGGTCCGATTTTTTCGTGTGAGAATACCCCTTCATATACTCCAACACCTCAGCATAAATGAAAATGGGATCCCAATGGGTTCACGCATGGCAAAGATTTATGTTGGGGGACTCGGGTGCTGGACACACAATACGCCACAATACATACTGTAAATAAAACATTGGTTGGCAAAAAATCTTGACTATAATATGCTAGGAAAAATCTTACTCATACTAGTATCGCTTCCAGTTCCTGCATGTGCATGTGGAAAATTTATGTACAATATACTGATATAGTGTATTGGAAATCTTGTATTCAAATATTGTGCTATGTATTGTGGCGTAGTATATTGCTATGAGCAGGGATTGCTATGTATTGGGAGGCGAGAGCAGGGACGGAGGTGAAGCCTCAATGGACCCTTATGAGTATGTCTATCAATATAGTACGGTTTGAACCTGACTTGGACCGTGACTACGTCTATTAATTACTTTTTATTGGACCATGACTACGTAGATTAATTCCGTGACATACTATTGGAATGCAACTTCCAGACCTTTGGACACCACAGACCCTCTAAAGACCCTTTAGACCCATTCATACCCATTTAAGACACTTTACACCCAAAAATGCGGCCGATAATTATGCACAAATGTGAAAACGCTCCATCATAATCCACTTTAAATGATATAAAATTGACCCAATGGTTTCAAATGAGTGTTCCAACGTGAAGCATAAAATTGACATCACTACATCAGTAGATGGCAGTATACAAACAGTTATGCTTGCAGCACAGTTAACCACAACGTAGAAGAGTATGTGGGGGCAGGGCCTAATGGCAGCCATTAGGGAGATCTGTAGGCGGTGTGGCAGCTCTCACACTGGTCTTATCGGCAAAAGAGCCCCCCCCCTCCAAAAAAATTGCGAAGATCACTGCACTAGGCCCTTTATGCCCCTCGGACCCTTGAGACCCTTTTAGACCCCTCAGACCCTTTTAGACCCCTTTATACCCATTTAGACCCTTAAGAGTCCTACACACATTATTCGACCATTTTGGCAGTTTTAAGACCCTTTGGACACTTGAAAGAGTTTAGACATTTGCTCTTTCACCCTTCGACCCTTTAAGACCCCTCAGACCCCTCGAGGGTGAAACCCTTAACATACTAAAGAAACTTTAAAGACCCCTTTGAAAATGAAAAAAAAAATCCTCCCGAAAACCGTTTTTTGTGACTTTTTGTGCACCATTCGCATCGCATCAAAATTTAAATGACAAATCAAAACTGATATCCCAAAGCAAAGCTGATGTTGGAAAGTGAAACTGAAACTACTGATCTACCACTCATCAAATGGGAAACCCGAATGAAATGCTGTGAGCAATACCGAAATGGAATTGCTGAAAGCAAAGCTATGGGGGTACAGAGAGAAGGGGGGGGGGCTGAAGAAGCCATGTGGAGAGAGATAGGTGCCTGGAGGTGTTTGGTTGGCATGGAAAGACTTCAGTGATCTTCGGTCAGGCAGTGGGTTCAAAAAGTGTCTAAATCCATTTCCCAGCCGAGCTTCCATAATTTCACACTTGCGCAACAAACATGGATTGGAAATCTTAGCTGATGGAATGGAACAAGGTTGGAAAGGTTACCGGCTCCACCCACTCTATTTGCTCACTGAATTTTTATGCTGAATTGCTGTTTCCACCAATACACACTCCGATAAATTGCTTATTTCAGGTGAGACATCTACGAACCCATCGGAGAAAGATACCCTACTCGTGAGCTCCTGATTTAACAGTTTACAGCTTTAGTCGTTTTTAATGTAAATACGACAAAAGTTATAAATAATTGTTCTTTACATTTCAATGGAAATGCACTGTCAAGGAAACACTGGAAACGCTAGGTAATGTCAAGAGTCTTAATTTGTGATTCTAAGTCGAAGATAAACATTATGGGGTGGATCTGGAACTTGTAAACCGATGTGGAAAACAAACAGTAATTGTCATTCTTGTAGTTTCACATCAATAACAACATAACCGATTCAAGTTTATCAGCATGTTAAGTTACCATCTTTCCTTTTTGATGTGTTGATTAATTTACATTTGTAGTGATTTACATAATAGGCTGCAAGAGATATAGTGATTCTTTCTGTCTGGGTTCAGACTTGACGATAAACACAGCACAGTACAATACAAGTCATTTCTCATGCTTTTAATAGGTTATGAAGAAGGAATGCCTTGCTGGGTTGACAAAACGCGAATGCAAAGTATAAATTCAGTTTCCAAAAACAAACAAACCGGAGATAAAAATTAGTTTGTTTTAACGCACGCTCGAGCCAATACCAGAACCAAAATGAAGAAGAAGAAATTCTCGAACCCAAAATTTTGCTAGTTTCTAGGCCTTGCCTATTTCATATTTAAAAACGAGATGGTATTCATAGAATACTTACCCCGCACAGTCTTGAGAAGGACTTGGTGTGAGCCAACTCTTTTTTTTGTTGTTCCTTTCTTCTTTTTTTGTATACATTGTCGAGGCTCGTATGAGAGCTAACACACAACACACGACAAGGGCAGGAGACGGGTGGGAGAGGGAAGGACAAAACAGTGGGGAACAGGGACATTTAGAGATCTGTGGAAAGGAGAAGGATGGGATGGGGAACACGGGGTATAGAAGATGAACACCGCAGGAACTTTCAGGAAAGAAGGCAGGGAATTTGAAAGTGGGTTTGGGGTGGATGAACGGGGGTAGAAAACATTGTGGTTTTGGATGGTGGAAGATGAGAGGTGGTGGTGAACAGCTGTTTTGAAGACCTGGAGGGAAGAATGGGATTGAACAGAGTGAGGGAGTTGATTCCACAGGCGGGAAAAAAGAGGAATGAAAGAGTAAGTGAGCAGTGATTCGTGATTTTGGTAGTGTTACCAAAAGGGTTTGCTGCAGACCTTGAGCGCCCTGCGGAAATATGGGTGGGGGAAATATCGCAGACAATGCAAAGGGGGGGAGGGAGACCAGAGAGGAGACTGTAGAAGACAGAAAGACCACCAACCTGCCTGTGGTGGGAGAGTGAGAGGCCCAAAGACTCGGCCTCACTGAGGGAGATGCCAATGACCCGAAATGCCTTGGTTTCCACAGCGTGAAGTTGAGAAAGGTGAGAGGCAGGAGCACCAGCCCAGAGGGGAGAGCAGTACTCCATCAGGCTGCGGACGAAAGCTTTGTTTGTGGTCAGGAGCTCAGGTGGGCCGATGAAGGACTTTGCACGACGGAGGATGCCCAGTCGGCGACTGGCTTTGGAGGCTATGTTGGAAATGTGGCTTTCCCAGGAAAGATCATGGCAGATAGTGAGACCCAGAAGCTTGAATGAAAGTACTTCTTCCAGAGGATTGTTGAGAAAGTAGATGTGGCTGTGGGGGGGGGGGTCAAAACGGTCCTTTCGTAGAGACATAGTGAGTGTGTGAGATTTGTGAGGATTGAAAGACATGTTCCACGTGTTGGACCAGTTTGTGATTTTTATCCAGATCTGCAGAGTGACGAAGCTGCTGTTTGCCGGTCTGAGGGATGACAGATGGTACGGCAGAGAGTGGAGTCATCAGCAAAGAGATAAAGAGGATTTTCCACAGTCAGAGAGATCATTGATGAAAACCAGAAAAAGAACAGGGCCCAACTCTTCTGGCAGCAATTTTGTAAATCTGTCTACACTGCTGAGATAAATGTGTACAAATTATACTTTGAAAAGTCTTTTATAAGAGTACTGTGGAAGAAATTCAGTTCTTCTCTGTTCGGAGCCTGGGACCATTTTTAACAACAAACAACAACAAACATGTGCATGGGAAAGGAGGAAATACAAGACACAAGCAATATCAAACACGATCCTCTTTGTGGCCAAAATGCACACAGTAATCCCCTTTTATACTCGTTTGACAGCCAAAACATGGGAGGGTGAGACATTTGGAAATTCAACTTGGGGAAGGGCTGATAGGCACAAGGCAAAATAACTCAGAACTGCAATACATGACCATTTTGGGTGGGAGGGAAAGAATAACACACTCGTGGCAAAAGTTTGCAGTGTTTACCTTGAAGAAAGGATGATAAGTTTGGAGAGGAGAGAGAGAGAGAGAGAGAGAGAGAGAGAGAGAGAGAGAGAGAGAGAGAGAGAGAGACACACAGAGACACACAGAGACACACAGAGACACACAGAGACACACAGAGAGACACAGAGAGACACAGAGAGACACAGAGAGACACAGAGAGACACAGAGAGACACAGAGACTACCTGAGGTCAGTACTTTGAACATGCATTCTCAAACACCCAGCCTGTTTTCATGCAGCTAGCAAGGCCTTTGCCATCAAAAGCCAATGGAGTTTTTTTAATTTTTCGTAGACAGCAAGACATTTGCTCCAGTAGCCTTCTGAAGTTATTTAATTTCTTCTAGACAATGAGGTGCCAGCAAGGCGTTCTTCTCTTCAGCACCTGGGCAGTTCCATTTAAACATTGGAGAAACTAGTCTTGGTTATATCTATTTCAGTGAGATAAAAGCACTTGCGATTTCGTAAGCAACCATGCAAAGGCATCCCAAGCAACCATGGGGCACAACTTCGGCTGTTCATGTGAGTAATCTGTCTCCAAACTACGTCTTGCTGAGGTGGTTTTATTTATTTATTTTATTTTATGAATGCCCATTTCGCTTCATGCTTTAGTTTTTGCAATATAATTTCGTACATGACATTCTCATCAATATATGTAGGATTATGACATTGTACAGTAATCTTCAGTTCCTTATCATCCCGGATGGAGGGCACAGAGTCCACAATCGCTTCTGATTCTGATGTTAACAAAATCAAATTCACATACACTACCTCTCTATCTGGTCTTGAAACGCTCTCAATGGCATTTGTTTTGCTCTCTAAAGAGACCGCATCATAACGCTAAGGCTCTGTCTTTCAATGCAAGCCATAAACCCGTTGTTCTTTTTCGATTATTTTGTTTAAACACCGAAGCTGCAAAGGCGTGTGAGGAATCTGATGTGATCACACCTCCTCTGAAATCGGCGGCACACCTCGCCTTTTTCAGTCTTCACAGTGTACGGTGACGACCAATCCTGATCTCCACTTTCCGTGCTTATTCATTCCCATAAGCTTCCCAGTTCAAAATACACAAATTGAAATACTGCAATATCGTACACAAACTATATCAACACTCGCTTCCCTTATGTAAATAACTCAAATAATATTACACTTAGTACACAATTCATTGCACATACAAAATTCAATGAAAGTCAACACAAATTCAGTACAAATACAAAATTCAGTGCAAATACAAATTCACAAGAGCCCTATCCTTCTAATATTCAGGTGAAAATAAACCCATAATTCTGTCAACTCCAATTTCTGGTTGGAAAAACAATGAATTTAGTCGATTTATCCCTCCATTTCAGGTGAAGATAACAATAAACCCATAATTTATCCCTCCACTTTAGTCAATTTATCCAACTTCAGGTTAGACCAGTCAAACTATGTCCCAGCTTCAGGTGGAACAGCCAAATCACAGTATATTCCTACTTCAGGTAGAGACACTGAATTACAAATCCCTACTTCAGGTAAAAACACCAAATTATGTTCCTACTTCAGGTAAAAACACCAAATTATGTTCCTACTTCAGGTGAAAACACCAAATTATGTTCCTACTTCAGGTAAAAACACCAAATAATGTTCCTACTTCAGGTAAAAAACACCAAATTGCCTTGAGTGTGGCACCGAGACTTAAAAAGGGGGATGCCCACAATGGCTCTTTGTCTGATCAGGACAGGATGCCAACCTTGAAACACACCAACTCTTCATCAACCAGGACACCAACCCCAAGCACATCAAATGGTTCAGGCTCTTTTGTGTAACTCCGAAGCAAGTTTACCAAATGGTCGAGAGATGAGGCATGCAGGGAGGGAGGGCAAACATACCTATGCTCCACCTCAGGGAAGAAATCCCTTACCTTTATGCTAAGCTCACTTTTGTTTCCCTTTCCTCCAACTGCATGCCACTGATCTCGATTCACCGAGGCAAATTGCATCCTGTCACAGTCGCCAATTTGTGGAAGAAATTCAGTTCTTCTCTGTTGGCGTCTGAGACCATTTATTAACAAACAACAACAAACATGTGCATGGGAAAGGAGATACAAGACACAAGCAATATCAAACACGATCCTCTTTCTGGTCAAAATGCACACAGTAATCCCCTTTTTTCTCGTTGAATTGCCAAATGTCTCACCCTCCCGTGTTTTGGCTGTCAAACTCGGGGAAGGGCTGATAGGCACAAAGCAAAATAACTCAGAACTGCAATATATGACCATTTTGGGTGGGAGGGAAAAATAACACACTCGTGGCAAAAGTTTGCAGTGTTAACCTTGAAGGAAGGATGATAAGGTTGGGGATGAAAAAGAGGAGAGAGAGAGATAGAGAGATAGAGAGAGAGAGAGAAAGAGAGAAAGAGAAAATATCTGAGGTCAGTACTTTGAACATGCATTCTCAAACACCCAGCTTGTTTTCATGCAGCTTGCAAGGCCTTTGCCATCAAAAGCCAATGGAGTTATTTCATTTTCTGTAGACAGCAAGACATTTGCTCCAGTAGCCTTACGAAGTTATTTAATTTCTTCCAGACAATGAGGCGGCGCCAGCAAGGCGTTCTTCTCTTCAGCAGCTGGGCAGTTCCATTTAAACATTGGAGATACTAGTCTTGGTTATATGTATTTCAGTGAGATAAAAGCACTTACGATTTAGTCCGATACAATTCTACTTTACTTCTAGATTCATTTATATCACTATGGAGGTGAAAAGACTGTCGGGGAGGGGGTACAAAAGTACGACCTTATTTTATGCAGTGTTCAATTTAGAAAAGTCCCAACAACAATTGAATACACAGCAACAAGTGAATATAATTGAGAATAAATGAATGTAATTTTTTTTTTCATCCACAGTACTGTACATTCATAAGCCTTTACAAAGTAGCTTTTATTCTCGTTCAAGTGTTTTCATCACTACCAAGGCTGATTAAAAAAAAAACACCAGAGTAGATCGTTAAAGTATAAATGGGGAGATCGTTAAAACGCCAAATTGTACATCATCATTTTCTTTGCTTTTTCACCAGCCAAGCACAATAAAGGCTGAAGCTAGTACAATAAAACTAATTTTGAATGTTTTTTTTATGTACGCTCAATATTCACTATATCAAATGGTCATGTAACATGGTAATGGTTTAATTTCTTCCTTTGAACGGTTTTTGATGTACACCCTTAACAAAATGCAGACACGCACGTACATACGCGACCGATTGCTTACCCCCGCTTTTCTCTTTGTGAGCGTGGGATAATAACACCGATGTACATAAATGAAGCAAAAACATGTGTATGGCTTATATGCATATGTAATACATCATGGTTATATTGTTGTGGGCCGGGGTTCGGTGGCGATAAAAGACCACTCGGTGGAGCAGTGGAGTCGTCTCCCACCGAACACCCGGAATTTAGGTCGTGACTCTCGGATAAGTCCGAAAGGTCACGGGTCACTTAGCGGACCGTGATCGCCAATATTTTGACCGCGTGGGGTAGGGTTAATTGCCTAATTTCAATATACCTAAGTACCCACGTCGTCCAACTGCCGGGGAAACCACACCCTCGGCCGACTCTGTCCGGACCGAGTCGCAGGTACCGACTCGAATCCGGCGTAACCAAGCGGACTTACGAGAATTGCGCCGGTCCCAATGACAACTTACCGGCCCAAACGGCCTCACAAATTCTCAAGTCCGAACCATGCTGGGTCAATCAAAGAAAGGACAGAAACGAACTGGAACATTTTAACAATTATTTTATTTACAGGAATAAAAGAAAGGGACGAAGTATAGACTTATTCATGACTATATGCAAGCAAATATTTACAATGATCATAAACACTTAAACAGTTTTACTTTTAGGATGGCGCCACATACAGACACACACCCAAAAGAAAAAGGACCCAATTGGTCTTTATTCGACCCTCGCAGCCAAGGGGATAGTCGAGCTGGGGGTCAGAGTTCCATTGGGGTACCTGACCGCGTTCATGCGGCTTGGCCCGCGACTGCACGTGTGGGGTCCGTGGGAGCTTGGATGGTAAATAGCGGATCCATGGTCGCTCCTTGTCAAAGGCCAGCGGAGACTCCAAGCTTGAGAGCTCCAGCAATGACGACAGCGCACCCAAACTGCCTACCAAGAACTGCTCCCTCCAAAGAACTCTCAAGTACTCCCAAGACACACAACAAACTCTCTGAAGTCTCCGAACTCGAACGAGCACAAGAACTCTCCACACACACACACACACACACACACACACACACACACACACTGAGGTCACGTCGTCCTTTATCGACCGCTCTGAGCGAGCGGAGCCTTGGTGGAGCTGACGCGCTGATCGCCCTGATTGGACAGGGACTCCATGGATCCGCCCTTTCTGGGCGGGTTATGGCCGAGCCGGGAAAATCCCGTCCCCTCTACGCGTGTCTGTTCCCCTCTTGCTAGAGAAACAACGCTTTTGCCTCATGGTGTTGGAATGCAGACCAATTTGAGGAAGTCGAATCAAGCACGCGAGGACCTCGCCTCGTATGCTACGGCCGCGAGGCGAGGCGCAAGCGCTGAAAGACACTGTGGCCGCAAGTGGAGGGGATCTGGAGATTTAAATAACCTAACTATAAAATAACTCGCAGCGCACACATGAAATTCCCATTAGACATAGGGATGGATTCTAACTGTACACATACTTATCAAAATAACTGAACTACGGGACTCTGGCTGTTTGTGTGCACAAGGTTTCCAAATCCGTAACACTACCCCCTCCCCTTTTTACAGACTCGTCCCGAGTACTCAAATTTTCGTGTGGCATGCATGTCTAGGTTCCCCCCCCCCCGAGTATGTTTTACCTGCGGATCCCTGAGTGCGACTTTGTATACATGTCCCAAAAGTAAATCCCAAAAGTAAATAACCTAGTGCGCTGCGTAACTAAACTATCAGACTCACACGGACAACTTAACTAAGATTGCGGCGCGAGACAAACACACAGGTGGGTTGCAAAACTTATTTACATTTTCTAATATTTACACTAACCATGGCCAGGACCTGTGATCTTGAAGAAAAAGGCACAGTAAAGTCAATCATTTTGTGTGGGGAGTGCACAGCAGCTTGAAGGTCAGACGTCTTCATGCCTACTCAAAAGGCCCTTTTGTCACTGAACCTTCTCTTTTATTTTAGTCTTCAGCTGCTGGAGGCAACTCACCCTAACACGTTAGGCCATGCGCCGTCCCACAGGCCATTTGAACTGGCTTTATTCAAGAAGGAGGTAGCTGGGCTGCTCAATGCAGTCCCTGGCACATGTGAATGGATGGAGATGGACTGGATGCAAAAACACAAAATGGATGATGGATGCAAACGATGCACGGGCTGCGCAATGCAGTCCTCGTGGTGTGGCTGCCTGCAGGGCAGTCCTTAGCAAACACTGAAGATGGTCCTGGCGCACATGGTGAGTTGGTGACACAGGGCAAATGCAATAAGGGCAAGCAGGCAGGTCAAGACAAAGGCAGGCAAGTGAGGCAAGGCAAATGCGGACCCGCAAATACAGCACAACAGGCCGGCATATGAAGCTGACCGGCCTCTGGTATGGTCCCGTGAGGTTCTGGAGAGAGTGCGGTGGTGCTAGCCGCTCCGAAGAGGGGCTCGGATCTACCCTACTGTCTCCCCCAACCTATCGCCTTTGCCTGTCTCTGTCCATACCCACTCCCTTATTTGCAACAAGAAAACAACAAAATTTTGCCCCCTGTTATTCTTTTATTTTATTTTATTTTAAATATTTTTCTTATAATTGCTGGTCCTAACCTCTTACTGTCCTTGTCGGCTAACCTATCCTGTCCGTTTACTCCCAACCCTAAGATCCTTTTTGGAGGGAAATAAGGGAGAGATGAGTGTCCTGCTCGAGCCAACAAAGCCTCAGAACAACCTCCACAGAGTTCAGCAATCTTCCCACAGTGAGTCCAGCGGCCTACAGAGAGCGAAGGATGGATGGTGCGAAGGGTACATTTTTTTTTTGAACTACCCTAGCATTTATTACACTTTAAACTATCCCCGGGGCTTTCCAAAACGCCTGTCACTTTAAACTATCGGTTCTAATAACCATGATTCCCATCGCCTGTGTTGGTGTTCCTTATAAATTTGGCCTGGCCCCGCAAATTTTCTCTCGTGCCCTTGCACAATTTGTGTGCTGGCAGCGTGGCTCACTTGCAGGGATTCCCATCTGCCGAACTCTAACTACGGCACCTCCGGGCCCTGAGGCTGTCTCCAAGCCTACCTGCTCCCTATGAACGCGGGAGTGCCCTTCCCGGCTACTCCCCCGTATATGCCCACGTGGCATCACGGCGCTACGGGTCCCGTTTCCGACGGGCCACCGTGCCCAGTACACTATCCGCGTCCCTTGGACCCATGGCCTACTCTGGCCGACTACTTCGGCGCCGGGTGCCCTCTACTCAATACTCACCTTTCCACAGCCACGCTCCCAGCCGGTCAATGGACTCCTGCACCCTTCAAAAAAGGTTTCGAGCCTTCTTCCACACCAACAAACAAAAACACCTCCTTTTGGTAAATTTAACTAACCCACTAACTAAATACACTGACCCGGGTTCCCTTGGGTGGATTCACTCCTCCCCCAATCATTCATTCGCACCATGCATTCCACATTCACTCCACTCACACACTTGGGCCTGCTGTCCCACATTCACTCATCATCCATCTTTCTTTCACTTTATTTTCACACCAACACTCAACAACAACGTCCCCTAATTAGCTCGTGCTCCCCGTCATCCTTAAACTAGTGCACGTTCCATTTAATTATATCACTAAGCTACGTCCCCACTACACATTCCATGTCTCCAAATCAATTTCTAAATCTAACCTAAATTCCCACTAACTCCACGGGCCCCATGAGGAACTGTTCATGTCCATGAGGCCGGTCTATCTATCGCTAAACCTTCCCACTAAGGCTAGTCACATTTGCCACGGCGCCGTGGGGTCTCCAAAATTTACGGCCACTAGCAATTATACGGCGGCCGCAGTATTCCACGGTCACACAAGTTAGCAGTCACATATGTTTTTTATTTTCGGGGAGCCGCACGGTGTATTTAGGCCTAAGTCACATTGCCACGGCGGCCGTGGGCGTCTCCAAATCTACGGCCACTAGCAATTGTACGGCGGCCGCAGTATTTCCACAGTCACACAATGTAGCAGTCACATATGTTTTTATTTTCGGAGCTGCACGGCGTATTTATAAATTGTGGAGACCGAAAACGTGGGGTTGCCGTACGGTCTTTGATTTTATGTCGCACATTGACCTTAGGGCGCTCCTGCGGCGGCCATAGAATTTTCAAGGCAGATGCAAGGTGCCCGCAAGGCGACCGCAGGGGGCCCTAAGGCGAACGTGCGGCCAGACGGACGGTAACGAATGGGTTAATTATTATTTATTTTTTTACCAGTTTTTTTTTCGGCTTGTCGAATTGCTACGGCGAACATAGAAATGAAAAAAGTTATAACTCCGTGTTATAATTCCACGGCGACCTTACGGCCTGTAAAATATAGCCATACGGCGTAGGCCACCCTGAGGCCACCTCAGAAACTCTGCGGCCACCGCACGTTCTGTCAATTCAGAGGGCGTACGGCCGCCGTATCCTCTCCGTAGAGCAAATGTGACTTAGGCCTAGGTCTTAGAAATTGTGAGACCGAAAACGTGGGGTTGCCGTACGGTCTTTGATTTGATGTCGCACGGTGACCTTAAGGGGGCCTGCGGCGGCCATAGAATTTTCAAGGCAGACGCAGGTAGCCTCAAGTGCCCTCAAGGTGACCGCAGGGGGCCTAAGCGAACGTGCGGCCAGACAGACGTAACGAATGGGTTAATTTTTTTTTTACCGTTTTTTTTTTTTCGCTTGGTGAATTGCTACGGCGAACGTAGAAATGAAAAAAGTTATAACTCCGCGTTATAATTCCACGGCGACCTTACGACCTGTAAAAGATAGCCAAACGGCGTAGGCCACCCTGAGGCCACCGCAGAAACGCTGCGGCCGCCGCACGTTTCTGTCAATTCAGAGGGCGTATGGCCGCCGTATCCTCGCCGTAGAGCAAATGACTTAGGCCTAACTAACGCTCCTTTGCCCGTGCAGGATGTTTTACCACATCCCGGCCGGGCCGTGTACTTGAGCGAGGCCATTTTTTTCTTGCACCGCCAGGGCGCGGTCTGCGACTCGCTCATTCGTCCCTTCTGTCGGACGATACCTGGGGCCTTGTCGTCGCCCTGCCATCCCAATCAGCGCTCGCTTTCGGGAAATCTCCCACGCGGGACAATTGCGCTGTTTACCCGCCTTCGTGCCGCGAGATCCCCGTGACGTCACTCGCCACACCGAACCTGCGCGGTTTCCCGTGCAGGCAGCCTGAGCGTATCGTCCTGAACTCACTCCGCGCGTTCCGCGAACAGAACACGCGGCGCGCAGCACGGGGAGCTTGCACACGCGCCCGCATGGGAACCCGCATGTTCCAAATTCACCCGACACTTGCCACCATTTCGCCGTCCACGTGGCCGGTTTGTGTCCAACATGGAGCGTTCCCGCGCCGATTGCACTCGCGCAGACGCGCGCGTGCGGCCATGCGCGAAATGCGCCATGGACCTCGTACGTGCCGTCGCGCGAACCCGGCGCGGTTGCCAAATTATCCCTTTGCGGCCCATTAAGCTCGCCATTCATGTCTCCCATCTGGATCGGTCCGTCGTCCATTTCCATGCACGTACTCACGCACGCCATGACACTCACAACACTCGCACACGTTGACACGCCACTCCGGGACAATCACATCGGGGATTCGTGTTAACTCAAGGGCCCGGGATCTCTAACCCCCCCCCAAACTCTGCATGGACCCGTTCACATAATGCACCCGCTCGACTCGCACGGCCCAACCGGACTCACCTGGTCGCAATCCACTTCGAGGGAGCATACCGTCTCCCTCTGTTCCTGAGGGAGGTTAACCTGATGCTCGAACTGGGTCCCGAAACATTCCACTCGCTCAACCTCAATGTCCCTTCCTATCTCTACCTGTGTGTGCTCCGCTTTAACTTTATTTAATTCGTTCCCTTTTTGCTTCCTGCGTCTCCGTCATTATTTCTAAATCCTGCATCTTGTGTCTTTGTTAATTCTGTCTCTCCCCCATTATCATGACATCGCTCGTCCCCTTGACCTTGCCCGTCTCCATTGCGGTCCGAACACCTTCAACACTCCCTCTCGACTCGGTCACCTCTTCACGTACTATCCTGGTCGCATTTGCAAAGTTCCGGACCACGTTTTTCATATCACCTCTTATTGCCGCATATCCCCCTCCATGCCTGCATACTCTCGTCCATCTTTTGCCATTCCGGTCCATTTTGTCATTTATTGTTCGTACACTTGCATCAATTGTTCCTCA
>CM068962.1:45271320-45295308 GCA_035128595.1 Eptatretus atami
GGGTGCCCAAAACCTGACCCTGGGTACCCCTAGTACGTGCAAATTTTGGCCGAAATAGTTTTCGATTCTGTGTAAGTAGCGTTCAAGATATTCTAGAAATAGATAATCTTATTTTGCTTGGGGGTCCCCAAAAAATTCCCAGGGTTCCCGTTCGGCCTCTCCCCAAGACCAGGCGGACATCGGGGAACAGGTCCCCGGGGCCAGTCCTTTTAGTCGTTTTACCCTTTCACTCCTTTTAAGACCCTTTCGACACTTTACACCCTTTAGACCCCTTCTGATCTTTAGACCCCTTCTGTTTGTGGTGGGGATGTTGAGGTCGTGGAGAGATTCACTTACCTCGCCAGTGATATTCATGTATCTGCTGGCTGTGGGTCAGAGGTCAATAGACGTCTGGGTCGAGCCTGGGGAATCATGGATTCACTGGATAATGGGGTGTGGCACTGCCGGTACCTGTGCGGGAGGACGAAAGTCCAAGTGTTCAGGTCCTTGGTGCTTCCAGTCTTGCTCTATGGGTGTGAGACTTGGACTCTGACCAAGGATCTGAGACGCGAGACCTTAATTCCTTTGGCACCTTTGGTACCTTTTGGTACGAATTCCTTTGATTCGGAGAATCCTTGGCTATCGCTGGTTGGACTTTGTGTCCAACGAGCGTTGCTGAGAGAGACTCAAATGAGATTTGTTACCTGCATAGTCCGTGAGCGTCAGCTGGCGCTGTATGGACATGTGGCTCGTTTTCCTGACGCTGATCCTGCTCACCAGATTCTCTCAGCAAGGGAGTATCGTGAGTGGAGGAGGCCAATGGGCCGACTCCGTGCCTCGTGGTTGCAGCAGTTTGATTGGCATCTCAAGGAGATTGGGATGGGCCAGGCATCTGCCTGGGGGATGGCCAGACGGAGGTCCCTGGAGTAAGCCGCGGAAAGTGGACGCAGCGACGCGCTGCTCTGGCGCATGCTCCCATACCTGACCTGACCCTGATCTAATAGACCCTTTAGATCTTTACACCCCAACTGCTATTGGAATGTACCTTTTGGACCTTTCAGCCCCGTAGACCCATTTAGACTTCTTTAGACCCCCTTCAACACTTTAGACACTTTACAATCGTGTTATCAGGCCTTTCAGTCCCCACGGGCCCATAATTTTCCATCGAATCAAACTGAAAAACAACTTTATCACCGAATGCACTATGACCACACTCCATTGGGAGATGAGTGTCTGTCCCACTTGGGACTATTCATTAATTATATAGGGCTGACAGGATGGCTCAGAGGGATGTGCACTCGCCTCCAAGTTGTCCTGTCTGAGTTTAAATCTCGACCCAGCTATATTAAAACTGTCATCCTGGTGTTTCACAGGTAGGGTGAGTCATCAGTGTGTGTACTGTACCTCGTATTGACATTAAACAGGTGTCCCATATAATGGATTATTTGTGGATATTAAAGATCACATGGTGTCCTTCACAAGGACTAGGCGAGCTATCCCCGCACCCTGAATATGGTGAGTCATCAGTGTGTGTACTGTACCTCGTATTGACATTAAACAGGTGTCCCATATAATGGCATTAATTTGTGGATGTTAAAGATCACATGGTGTCCTTCACAAGGACTAGGCGAGCTATCCCTGCACCCTGAATATGTTCCAAATTCCTGTCCTAACCTACAGAGGGCACTGCATCAGCGGCAAAGCCATGCCTTCAGTCAATGATGCTACCCCACAGCCTTGTGCTAAGCCTGGTGTTCTTAGTGGTAAGGGTGGCTGGCTTAGGATCTTAGGGTCCTGAGTTCGAACCCTGCTGGCCGCTGAATTAACATCAGGTGGGGTTGATTCAGCCTGTCATCCTTCTGAGGTCGGCGAAACGAGTACCAGTGTACTGGTGGAGGGGCACAGCATCAGCGGCAAAGCCGCGCTTCCAATAAATGAGAGCTACCCCGGCAGCCAAGCTGCCACACGCAAGAACAGAACAGCCTTGTGCTGCATGTGAAAGATTTATTATATCCACTTTCCCAAATGCATTACCAACGCAAGCTTTGAATTCTTTATTTATTACATACACTTTACCATCAACGCTACCAAAACATGATTCTATAGTCTTTATTTATTTTATATATGTACACTTTACCCTCTTTGCTACCTACATACCACCTTGAATTATTTCTTCACTAGCAGAGTATCCACCCTATGGGTGATGTTGTACCAAGCATGCAACACTTTCTTCTGGCACATACCTTTATTTGGGCAGTGTATAGGCAACTGACAGCTGCCTCAATCGATCTCAAAAATAATAATCATAAAAATAACCCGGGTTACGTGCATGAAGAAAAAACATGCCTCCTGCGTATAATTCAAAACACCTCACTGCACTGGAAAACAAAGGGACAGGAATGCGGCACTGTGGAGTGGGGACTTGTAATACCCTCTCCCACCTGGAGGTAGCGCTACACGATACACATTTACATAGAGAATTTGCGTTCCCTACAATCCCTCTTCCCCCCACGTCCTTCCAAGACCACCGGCAAAGATAAAAACACCCCTATGCACTAATTGGGGTCATGCTGATCCTATGTAGCAAGTTTGGATGTAATCATCTACAACTGTAGTTGGAGTAGCGTGACAAACAAACACAAAACAAACAAACACCGGTCCGTGAATTATTGTAAGGATAAGGATATACACTTTACCACACCATCTCCTCTCCTCCCACCACTGATGTGCAATTTTTAATTCTCTATCCCTCTTATTTATGTACACTTTACCACCACAACTACGTACAATTCACCTTGAATTATTTATTTATACACCTTTCTACAACCTTTATTTGTTGAGTTACTTATTAAATGTACAATCTCCATGTCCCATTTTTAAGGTGATGTTGGCAGCTGCGTTCTAGTTAATGTTATTATTGTTATTATCATCAATATCATTATTACTGGCAAAGAACCAGTTCTTACGGACAGGTTAATTCCCCCACTTTTATAATTCACAACATGTAATATGGGCTACCATCAGGTGGTGCTATACAATCCACTTGTGGAGGACGATGGGGTCCTCCTCCCCTACCCACCCTGAACCCCTGAGACTGAAATTGTTTTTTTTCTTCCTTCCTAAAATGTTCCAATTTCCCGGAGTATGATTTTTGTTTTTTTCAACCAATAAAAAGCTTCCCATGAACAATTCAAAAACAGTAAACCCTTACATATCACGGGGGTTATGTTCATCGAAAACGCCGTGATATTCAAAACCACGATAGTGAAAAACAGTTTTGTGTGGGAATAAGGGACGTTAAACTCCTGGGTTTCAAGAAAATATAGAGGCAGGTGAGTGTCAGGCAAAAAAAAAAAAAAAAAATCACAATTTAAACTAGAGGGGAGCACTCAGTAAGTGCAAAACCTCCGCCCCAATACTGCTAGTCACTCAAGTGAACCTGATATCCTATTCATTCAATTTGACATCAACAGTGCTCACAGAGTTATAGTTTGCAACTTTCCCTTTTACTTTTAACTTTTACATACTCAATTCATTCGTCATAACTAGATTCCTTGAGACAGAAATGATTTTACGTGGGTATATCCACCTGAAGTTCCAAAATCAGCCGCAATTATAATTTTGTCATGTTTTTTGTTGGAAATCACTTATAACATGTAGAAATGCAACAAAAAAAATCGAAATTTTGTTGAAAAAAAAGTTGCAAAATTTGTTTTTTTTTTCTCTAACAATTTTTTTGGGGGGGGGGGTTGGAAATCACTTAAAACATGTAGAAATGCAAAAACAAAAATTCAAATATTTTTCAAAATGGCCGCCATAGCGGCCATATTGGACTTTGGACCAAGTCCAAAATCTAATGGCATGATCCTTGGACCATACCTAATCCCCCCACCAAGTTTCGTCGAAATCCGTCGAGTTTTTCCGTAATACTGTTCACAACAAACAAACAAACAGACAGGGGTGAAAACAGTAACCTCCGTCCATCTTCGATGGCGGAGGTTAATAACCATGTAAACTAAATATAAATCCGTTTTACGATGAAGTCTTCTGCTGTGTTGAAGCAGATAAACATTTAGAAGTGATTTAAAGTTGCGCCCTTGCCCTCACTATTCCTCCCTTTTTAATCCTTTAAACAGTTTTCCTTTGTAATCCGTTGATATGTTTCTCTTGTCAATAGTTCTGCAGCTTCGTAATCCAGCAAGAAATAAAATTAAAAGAATCATTTCTGTTTTTCGTTTTACACTTTTGACGTGTTACACTTCAACACCATTCAAATCTTAACGGTGCATGAGAAACAAAAGCCGTGATAACAATCACATCTCAGCTAAAAAAGAAACCGTGATTGGTTGAAATTAAGCCCCACGATAACTAAATCGGTCCATAAAGAGGTTGCCCCGACTGATCAAAACTGCGATATTCAAACCCGCGATATTTAAGGGTTTACAGTACGACGACTGGTTTTAAAATTCTCTCCGTCCAGCGATTCAGGAGTGCATATAACTCAAACGAGCACACAAACAGTATTATATTTAGGATGATAATTTCCCCACTTCGATGATGTCCTTGGTTTTCTTGTAGAGAATTGAGGTATTTAAATACGACTTGTAACACACCCTTGAATATCGTGAGCGGTGCAACATGATGCATACTTGCATGGAGAATTTGTGTGTCCTTGCTATTATTTCTGACTATTTTCTCTTAAACGACTTGACCAGGAACCATAAAACCCACATCAGTATCAAGGTCATTGTCCGAGGAGTTCCGGGAATCTCGCGAGATTGTGAAAGAAAACATCCGTCATTATTTACTTCTAACGATGTGTGTGTATATTTGCATCAGGAAGATGGTAATTCATTTAAGGTGGTTTATTGGCACAATTGAGGCTGCTTGTGATCACTTGAGAGTTGCAATTCCATTGGGGTTTCCACATATCTCATGGGATTGTGAGTTGGACAGGTGACCGTGATGGGGCATGACATGTAGGAGCCATGCTCTTGCTGTTTTTTGATTCACGGTTTCTGTGAAGTCGGTGATTGTATGGTAGGGATGGAAAATAGTTAAATATTCTGCTTTAAAGAAATATTTATTGATCGATATGAGAATGCCCTTTTGCTTGCTTTTATGAGTGGGAAAAAGGGGGGGTGGGGGGGGGTTCGTTGGGAGGAAGGGGGTGGAGCAGAGATGGAACAGAGTTGGGGGGTGGGGGAGTTTGAAGACTTGGTGTGGGGGAGGGATTGAAGCCTAAGGTTGGGGGTGGGGAGGTTGAGTACTTGAGGTTGTGAAGTTGAGGACTTGGGTTTTGTGAGTGAGGTGTGGGGGGGGGGGGGGGTTGGTGTTGTTGAGGACTTAGTCACATTTGACATTGTGCGGATGTTCCGTGGGTCCCTTTTGGTTGTTATTACTCCCAAAGAAAGGGACCTGGTGAAATTGCAATTGATAAATCGTGAATATTGCTCTTTGTTGCTACATGCACACCAGGTTTTTGATGTTGATATATTACAAATCCTGTTATGCTCATGGTCAAGATGGATGTTTGAGTTTATTACCTCCGCCACCGAAGGTGGACGGAGGTTACGTTTGCATGTCTGTCTGTGAGCAGGAAATCTCAGAGTTATGGACTAATTGGGCTGAAACTTAGTGGACAGGTTGTTGGGTGTGTGACGAGGACAAATTGATTAGATTTTGGTGAAGATCCGGATCCCAGAATTTTTACATGATTCTTCACCATTGTGTTGGAGGGCCAAAAAACGATATGTAGCATGATGTTTCAAAACGTTGTGGACAAAGTCTGACAAAATTTGGTGGATGAGTTGGGTTGGCCTATCAGTGGGATACAAAACGTAAACCGTTCAGCCTGGCGTCTCTTCCGAGCGCCGTTCGAGTTAATGTTGTGATGTGGTCGTGGCCTTTAGAAGATGGAGTTGTTTTCCGATTGGTGTGTTGACTTCGAAGCTGAGATTGTTTTAATTGTTGGCGTGCTACAGGAGTGCTTCTCGGAGAGCAATATTTTTGACAAATGACTTGTAATACCTTTTCACATCTGGATGAATGCCCATAATAGCTAATGCCGTGAAATGCTGTTGTATGTAATAAAGTGACTTACAGATGTCCATTGGGAAAACGCATGTTTTTCTAGGTGAAGGGAAACTCTTTGTGGTGTTTGTCCACGGCCCTTATTTATTGTCGTAGAAAATACTGCTTGCATCAGTAACTTGCAACAACGTGGCTCAAATGATCGTCATCATTTTTGGAAATGGCTTGAAGATGATGTCATAACGCAACAAGTGACTCGTCTTACCGAAACAAACTTGCTAAATGAACGCACAATGTTCAGTTAAAAGTGATGAAGTTTTTTTTTTCATTCGAATGTTTATCAAAGGTCAGCATTCAGGCAATTACAGTAGAGAATTTGTTTGCAAGTGTAAAACGGACGATGATGTAGCAAGATGGCACAGAACAGGATCACTTGTTTTTGTGTTAAAGAACAACAAGGTGGAAAGTTTGGTACCCAATCATGAATTGGGAAAGCTATGAATATATTTACACTTATGAAAAATAGGTGTAGAGCACTTGCGTGATGGATTTACATCAGGACATCTCTGTTCCATATGACGTGTGTATGATACATCATGGTACTCGCTCAGCTCGCTGAAAGTGGCCATATTTCATCTTTTTTTAATTTTTAATTCCATTAGGAATTGAAAGTTTTTATTGTGACTGACCACCCTCGTGTGAAAATATTTTTTGCACTGGAAATTTCAGGCGAACGAGCGTGTGCAGTCCAAACTCTGCCCTTGTCAACCGTTTCAGTGATATCATTATTTTCTTTATATACGTCATTAGTTTCATCAATCTGACTTTTTTGTTTTGCAGCATAAACTATAAATTTGCAGTCACACAATTATAGACCTTGACAAGATTGAGCGTCGAGCTGTTATCAATTTTTTTTATGCAAAGAAGGTGCCACTTTCGAAGAAATCCACAAACTCGTAGTTGCTCTGCATGTCAAGGTGTACCCCCTCATTATACTGCACTAACAAAATGGGTGGCTGACTTTAAGTGGAGACACCAGTCTCTTGAAGATGGCCCCAGGTCAAGACGGCTGGCAGATGTGACAGACCCACACATTGTTGTCCATATCGAGGCATTAATCATGGAGGAGCGGCACGTTAAAATCACCAAAATATCCACAGAATTTTGTTCAGGCAGCGTTATTTTCATCATCATCATCTTAGCCAATGAAACTGCCTCGGCAGCTCCTATGTGCCTCATAGCATGAAAGGAATGGTTATTATTATTCATAATAATAATATTATTACCATCCGTAAACACGTAGGCATGCCCATGGTCTCAACAAGATGGTTCCTGTGAAATCTCAGCACTCATGATTGACAGCAATGAGTGGCATCACATCAGGAGCTTCTCAAACGATTCAACACACTTGATCGATCCAGCCAACTTTATTCCTTGTCAGTTAACTCGTGATGAAATACGCATTCACCACTGGAATCCTGAAACCATATTGGAAATTGTGCAATGGCAGCACAAGAGCTCACTGCCACCCAAGAAATTTCACACCATACCCTCAGGCAGCAAGATTATGGCCACGATTTTCTGGAATACCAAGAAAATCCTGTAAATTGATAAAGGTCCTCGCTAAACTACAATTGTAGTGGAATATTACACCAGCCTCATGTGAAGTTTGCGGCAAGCCATCCTGGGTGAATGCTCAAATGTGTTTCTCTGTACATGGCAACATACCTGTGCATAAAGCTTGTTGCACAGACTACCATTCACATCTGTGGCTTTGAGCATCTAGAACATTCCCTCCCCCAACCACCCCCTCCCCTTCCTAACTCTTTCCTATCCCCAATCCAGATCTGGATGTTGGACCTCAACCGTATAACTATTATCTGTTTCAATGTCTGACGTTTCACCTGCTTGCCCACCGATTCACAGACGATGAGGAAGCAGGTGAAGCAACTGATTATGTGACTGAGTTATCTGAAGACTTGTATTTTACTGGGATAGACAATTTGAAGGGGAAATGCAACAAGTGTCAACATTGACATGTTATGGACAATATTTGTCTCATGCTTTGAACATTTTAATGACTCTCGTAGGATCAAAAATGTCACGATTTGTGTATACCAAAGATGTATCTCAAAGAGAGATATTTGGAGGCAAGAAAAATCAATTCAGCATTAATTCCTTCACCAAGCCATTCATTTGGATCATCACTCTTTGGGTCATCATTGAGCCACTCCCTGTGAGAGTGTGATTCACGTTATCTCAGCATAATTAAGTGATGCTCCCAATATGGGATATAAGACAAATCTATTAGAACAATAGGGGATTGTCAGTAAAAAAAAAGGTTTATACCTTTTGGAGGAGACTACTTTCTCCAAATACTTGGAATTCTTGAAATTATTACACAGAAATGCTACCAATGTAAAAAGTCCATTGTTTGTTTGTTTGTTTTACTAATTACCTACTTCTCTCCACCACCGAAGGTGAATGGAGGTTATGGTTTCACCCCTGTTTGTCTGTCTGTCTGTCTGTGAGTAGGATATCTCAAAACGTTATGGACAGATTCTGACGAAACATGATGGACAGTTTGGGTGTGTGACAATGACGAATTGATTCGATTTTGGTGAACATCTGGAGATGAGAATTTTAAAAGTGATTCTTTACCATTGAAGGATGAGGCAAAAAATGATATATAGCATGATTTTTCAAAACGGTGTGGACGGATTCGGACTAAACTAGGTGGATGAGTTGGTCAGGTGACACGAACAAGCCGATGAGATTTTGGTTCAGGTCCGGATCCAGATCAGACATATCGGTGGGATACAAAGTGCAAACTGTTCAGCCTGGCGGAGTTGTTTGCTCCACTGAGTGCCGTTCTAGTTTTGTTGATTGATTGATTGCATAGAATGTCGAAGCTCATGGAGGAGGTAGAACATAGAACGGATCAGGATGTAACACAACAAAAGGAACAGTAGAAAGAGAGGGAGGGAAGAGGGGGATGGGGGGGGGGACACCAACAGCAGGGATGAAGGACAAAAATAGAGGGAGACTTAGACAAATGAGGGCTGGGGATGAACAAGATAGATACAGCCACATACTGCCAGGAAAGAAAAACTGGAAACTTGGAAAGAGGTGGGCTTTTTTTTTTTTTAACCTTATCTCTGTTAACAGGAAAACACCATTCGATTATGCAGTTATGTTCCATTGTACCAGATGATTGGCCAAAACCCGATGCAAATGTCGTGCTAGAGAGTTCATAGAACACATTACCCCGTGCAGTGTTTAAGTGTATCCTTCAATTGTTTGATAAAATTATGATTTTAAAGATCGTTAAACATTCCATAAGTTCAGTGCTGTTCAAGCAGTCTTGCACATCACCCTTATACACCACCCTATTTAACACGTCCATGTACTGCAAAACTGGAGGTTCTTGGAAGTGCAAAGAAGGCAATTTGTGTTCTTCAGTGTTCAGTATATAATTCAACTTAAATAAAATAAAGATTGTAAAAGTCGTGTAAATAAATTAATTCCGGGATTTACCCCCATTTATGCAGTGTCTATTACACCACCCTATCTAACATGTTACATTAGGTATTCGTGCCTGTCGTATGTGTCCTTTAAAACGTCCTTAAAAACAGTGATTTTTCCGTTTGAAATGATTTTCAATTTTGCTTGACTGTCAAGCAGGCAAAGGGTAAAATAAAAAAAATAAAAATTATCTCGATCCTCTCAATGCATGTGCGTTCAGGACAAATTCAGAGCCAAAGCATGTTAAAACGAAAGACTCGTCTTCCAATTCATGTTCCGATTTGTGTTGAAAATATAACATTCAATTTAAACAAGTTGTTCCTCGATCATAAACTGACATTTACCCACAGACTGATGGACATGAACGAATCGCCTAACCCCGTTTTTCGCTTCGCGTGCACAGGGTAGTAAGCTAATGTGAATAACAGGGTGCTTTTATACAATAATACATGTGACCTATTATAATTAGCAATAACAATATGTTATAACAGATACAGCAAAAAACAAAAACACAAAAAACCAAGTAACTAATGCTGCAACATGTGACTAAACATTGGCCAAAACATTGTTCCGAAGCAATCAAGAAGAAGAAGAAGAAATTGTAAAGAACAATCAACAATTGCCTGGCATACATTCCTGGTTCATATGAGTTGGTAAATTGTTTAAAATTTGAAGGTGATCCGGTACCGATTCAAGGAGAAGAAGAAAAAGTCTGTGGAGAACCCAAAACTTTGATGCAGAGTCAGGATGATAATTGACATTGAAGTCTGCATAAACAAGATGGTGAACTCGGAATAAAGGTGGAAGGAATGCAGTGTGTCCCACGTATTGTTTGACTCGTATGGATTAGTCACGTACACAAGTGAAATGGGAAAAAAACAACGCAGCGCAGCATGGAAAAAAAATTGCATGATCGATGTGAAGATGGTCGTCAGTTTTTTGTTGTTGTTGAGGCTTGTGGAGGAGCTGGAACAAAGAACGGACCAGGATATGACAGAACAAAACAAACAGTGAAAATAGGGGAGGGGGGGACACACCAACAGTGGGATAGAGGGACAAATATAGGAGACCTGGGGGGAGAAAGGATGCTGGGAAGAATGTAAGGGGAGGAGGAGGAGGACACGAGGTGCCGACTCTCGATTCCGAGGTAGTAGAAGGGAAAACTGGAGAAAAAGCAGAAATGGAACAACAACAAAAAAAACTTAATAGGAGAGTGAGGGAGTGGGGGAAAACCTGATAACCTGGAAAAATGTAAAGAGGTGGGCTTGGGGAGAGTTAACAAGGGTGAAAAAGATCATTGGTATGGATGGGGGTGAGGGGGGGTGACCTGAGATGTTGGTGAACAGCTGTCTTGAAGCACAAGAGGGTAGAACGAGATTTAACAGACTGATAAGTTGGTTCCACAGGTGAGAGAAAAGAGGAACAAATGAGTGAAGATGAGCGGTGAGCCTGGATTTTGGGGGCTTCAGCAAAACTGGGTTGCTGGTGGACCACGTGCTTCCTGCAGAAACCTGGGGCGGGCAGAGAGTGCAAGACCAGAAAGACGGAGAAACCACCGACCTGCCTGCTGTATGAAAATAATAGGCCCAGAAACTCAGCTTCATCGCAGGAGATATCAATGATTTTGAAGGCCTTTGTTTCCATAGCATTAAGCTAAGGAAGGTGTCAGGCAGGGGCACCAGCCCAGAGGGAAGAGCGGTACTCCATAAAGCTCTGGATGAAGGCCTTGTAAGTAGACAAGAGTTCAAATGTACCAAGGAAAGGGTTTGCATGGCGGAGGATGCCCAGTCGGCGGCTGGCTTTGGAGGCAAACTTTGATAGAAATATAGCTTTAAGAAATATAGCTGGTCGTAAGGCCCAAATGTTTGAGTGAATTTACTGCTTCAAGAGTATAGTTCAGTAAATATATGGGAGGGTTCACCAAATGGTCCTTCCAGAGAGACATTGATCGTGTAAGATTTGTCAGGAAATTTTTTTTTTCACTGTGCCACACACAAGAGGACTTGAAATATCGATAAATTGGTATTTGTGGAAAAGCAATTCTCGTATTTTTTTATTGAGTGTTAAACCTCTTCAAAAATATAGTACAGTACTTGAGAATCTGCAAAGTGTGGCAGAAGAAAGTGTCATCTTTAGCCACTACAAATGGACCTTTAACTGGTCTGGTGAAATCCCCATAGCATGTGCTTGAAGAAAAAAGTAATGTCTAGTTTAGTCCTGTTTGATGTTTGCGTCCCATGGCGTGTTAATTCTTTGAGTGTATCTCGACCACATCAGCTGCTTTATCTAATATAAGGATTAGTCCTGTGAGGTTCTTAGCCAGTGCAACATGATAGTTTGTTCCTGTAATTGATCACCATTCGTGAAAGTTTGAGACTTTCTTTCAATCTCGATAATCCTCGATTTCCACTGACCTTCATGTAACCTGCTTACCCTCATTCTTATATGGTAGTTTGTAAGTGCTTGTACATTGGTATGCATGTACAAGCATTTTTATGAACTTATAGAGGAGAAAACATTTGCTTTTGTTGGCTTATCCACTGTCTCAACTGACAGTCGACAATAAGAAGGCTTTACATGTTTTGGAATTATTAATTTGATAATATCAGCTTAGTCCTTCATTCTCTTACAGGTTGCCCTTGCCACCTTGATACTCAACTTCTCAGTGGCTGCCTCCACAAAACTTGATGCAGATTTCTTTGCTCAGCTCCTCTCTGCAGTTTCGACGGCCTTGGAGTGCCGGCTCAGTCCTGAAGCCGTCTTCCGTGTACTGGTGGCAATGGGGACACTGGTGTCAGGACACGGTGGAGTGACTGCCCTTACCCTCGCCCAATCTCTTGGCCTGCGTGCACAAATTGAAGCGATAGAAGCAGCGGGACACCCACCCAAGCTGCAGCAATGCAGACGGGATCTTCTGAGGATTTTGTTACCATAGCTACTGCCTTTGTAATAACATGCACACAAAACAGCGAGTGAAATTGTGTTGTCGCCTGTCTGTCATGAACGGTGCAGGATATTCCATCATTGTGGATTTTTTTTCTTCACTTTTTTCCTTTAACCACTTCCGCAGTACCATCGCACAGTGCCTGGCTCAATAAGCGAGGGTTCTTGCCTGGTGGACCAGAAAATTTTATTTCAACTTGCAAGCTGCAGTAGTTACTATGACAACTTTGGCTGCAAACTCTGCTGACTACGGCAAGTCTGAGGTTTTTCATTTTTCCTCGGCTGGTTTCAAGCTCTTGTATAAACGTCACTTAATTTGCCGTTACAAATGTATTAAAGAGTTGCCTTCAAATCAGTTGCTTATGTATTGTTCTCTGATGATTTGAGATTTTGTGAAATGTGGTTAATGAAATGAGTGTTGCTGGAATCATTGATTAAGCTTGGATGGATTGTTACTTGGTTAATTGCTTTCAAAGTTAACAGGATAAGATGCTTACCTTGAAGCTTGATGTAGGATGAATTCAGTCGCTCGTTAATTTGGAGCAGTTGTGACTATCATCAGGGGAATGTGTCGAAGAGCCGACGCCTTTGTGCAAAGAATTAGCCTCGTAAAGATTGCTGTCTCTGTCCATGAGCCACTCATTTGTCAGTTGAAGAGGCCATTATCTGCATGACCTCATGCTTTTAACCATTATGGACAAACATGCAAAGTGCTACACATTCATTGAGATTTTGTGGAGCAAAAGCCTGGTTTAGCAAGTGATGGAAGCTGGTTGTTTCAAAAGTAATTGCATTAGTATTGACAACCAACCTTGGTGTGTGTGTGTGTGTGTGTGTGTGTGTGTGTGTGTGTGTGTGTGTGTGTGTGTGTGTGTGTGTGTGCGCGCGTGTGTGTCCTTCCTCTTAAAATGTCTTTTTCTTGGGATTTCCATCATCTATGGTGATAGTCACGAGCACTATATGTACCGTGAAGCTAATTGAGGTGCACCATTTTCGAAATTTCCCTAGTTTTTTTGTTTTTTTAACTCTTCCATTTATGATTGGAGTTAAGATCTTAGAAATCCACAAAAAAAATTCAGTACAGAGGTTGAATTAAGAAATAAGAAGACTTGCATGGTTTGGTCATGTAGCTAAATGTATAGAGGATGAAAATATTGAGAGGAAGTGTTGAGGCAAATGGAAAAAGACCAAGAGGCAGGCCAAGGAAAACCTGGCAAGGGTGTGTGAACAACATGAAAACATTAGGTTTGAAGAAAGAGAAGATGTAAATGAAAGAATTGAATGGAGATCAAGTAACCTCCAAAAATAGGAGAAAAGGTTGTTAAACGAATATGATGATGATGGTTTATGATTTAATGAGCATGGAAAGTTGGCTTCAAGATCAAAAGCTGAATCAGAAGTTGAGTGGTGGTGGTGGGTAAGTACCGTAGCCCAACTCACTCCGATATATTGGGAGTTGTGCAGCAAGTGTTTAATGCAACTCAATCAGTGAAGTGGTTTGTTCAAACATTGATCTGTGAAGGGTTCAGCATTGGGATATATTGCAGCAGATGAGTGGTGCATCATGTGGAAAATACACCATTTACTGATTTGTTATGACTACTTCAGAAGGTAACAATAGCTGTAGACCATACACAGTTCTTGTTGAGATAGTGATATCATTAGCCAGTTTTTTAATAACAAGTATAACGGTAACTTATGTGTGTGCCGTTTTGTCTTGCTTAATGGTTCGGGGGGGGGGGGTGGGCTTGGGAGCTTGGGGTCCTGAGTTGAAATCTTGCTTAGCTGTCGAATTAATACCAGGTGGGGTTGACTCAGCCTGTCATCCCTCTAAGGTCATCGACATGAGTACGAGCTTGCTGGGATGATTGAGCCATTCGAGTATCTTGCGTAGGAGTGGCGACCCGTCCAGGATTGTGCCCATTAGCCCAGGAGACTGCTTTAGCAGCACCAACGCTCTGTACAGAATATGGTCCCAATGGATGGATAGATTTTATGTTGACATGATGCTGCCAAATGGTTTACTTAAATTAAATAATAAAAAGATTAATTGCAAAAAGCAATTATTCAAATTTATTTTACACAAATTCCATATAAATAGTTTCTCTGCCATACATGGTATGCCAGGTTATGAATGATGCCTGGCACTCAGCAGGAGAGTTTTGGTAGATAGGCTTGCTCAGCCGCTCAGGACTTATCGGGAACTAAATGCCTGGGTGGCCTCGACTTCCAGGACAGAGAGAACTTTGATGTTTCTAGAATTAAAAGTTGCATAACTCAGACTTTTGTGGTGTTTTTGTTTTTTTTAAGTTTTTTAAAAGCCGATTCCCCAGGACAGACATCCTGAACACCAACCAGTGGCAGTGCCACATGGTTAACTCTCCACCAGGAACTGACTGGCACTTGAAATTACTGTTACTAGAAAACTTGCTCTCTACCGGAGTAGCAAGTTGGAGCTGGCCATCCCAAACTAGTTAACCATTCCCATGCACACCCTGAATACAATCACAAAGTTTCAACACTTTGTCTCACAAACAAACATACATATTGTTACGAATTCTGGCCCGCCTGGCGTGCGAGAGATTGCGTAACTCCAATCGCAACCGCGTCGCCCACCGGACGGACAATTCAGTCGTGACCCTCCTGGAACTACCGCCAGGAGCCAGTCACGGGTGGGGGTTTAACCTCACCACGATCGTGCCAATTGCCCACCCGCGCAGGATAGGGTTGCTCGCCAAATTCGACCTACCTAAGTACCTGCGCGAGTAGTCGACCGGGCGATCGTACCTCGCCGCAGGTCAGCCTAGGACACGAACCGCTTAAGCGGTCCGTTCCGTGCTACAGTGATAACCGAGCGGTGTTATCGCCGACCTCGACGGATGTGATTCTGTTTACCGGGCGTTCAAAACCCTCTAATAATTTATTCCGCGATTCAAGATAGCACTTTCAAAAGGGAAAAAGACGACGAATGGGATACATTTCAACAAGGACATTTATTATTACACACACAACACAAGTAAGGCAGTCATGCAATGTTCAAGCAACAAATAGAAAGTACTACTACCGACTACAGCAAAGATCAATTTACATGCACCGTTACTTAGGCAGTTTCTACTTGGCAGGACAGGCGCCATAGCATGCATACGAAAACAAAGAAAAACCCTCCCCATAGGCAGGGAGGTAGATGGGGTTCGTAAACCTTTATGGACGGGACCTGGAGGACCAACGGGTCCCGTGAGACCGAAGGGTCTTACCCGTGCCCTCGTGGCGCAACGGTGGGCAGGTCGGACGTCGACTCCCCACGGCCTTGCGTAGCCGCGCCTCGTGGCGCGACGGTGGGCAGGTCACGACGTCGACTCCCCACGGCCTTGCATAGCCGCGCCTGACTCGGCCCCTGGCGTGGTCAGCGAGCTCTCTCCGGCGTTGCTGCTGTGCTTTCACGACCCACGACCGAACAAAAGGACTGAAGGGCAGAAGGGGCTTCAGGACCAGAGAGAGAACGGATGATGGACCACAGGGCGAGAGCTCATGGACCAGAGAGAGAACGGTATGGACCACAGGGCGAGAGCTCATGGACCAGAGAGAGCGAGCCTCGTGCGCGTCCGCCCTTTTATAATCCGAGGCTCCCCCTTCGCCCCACCCACTTCTAGCTCCACCTCCCTTCGAGAAGGTTCCCGAAAAGGGGCGTTCCCTCACCCGGAGCCTCAGCTGTTCATCCCCCAATCGGCGGCGAGCTGCCCTCCCTGCCTCCGTCACACTCCTCGGAGAAACAGGCGGGAAAAATCCGCGCGCAATCGGAACTCTTTTGGTTTCCTTTTTCGTTCGACGGTTTTCAACGCGGCTTGTTGCTTGCGTGGAGGTTTGTTCAAAATAACAATAGAAAAAGAAACGGCTATCTCAAAGAGTCGCAGCCCGGTGAACACGAAGAATTCCCTTTAAACAACGGTGGGGAACTATCTGCACATAAACTTAGAGTCATAACTGATCTAAGGACTCTTTATGGTGTATTGCGAATTTCCACAGCCGTAACACTACCCCTCCCTTTTTTACAGACTCGTCCCAAGTCGTCGAATTTTCGTGTGCCATCATGTGTAAGTTCTCCCCTAGTACGTTTTACCTTCGTACCCTGAGTGCGACATTCAAGTGTATTCTGTCCCCAAAATAAATAACCTACGGGCTGAGTAACTAACTAAACAAACCCACTCATACAGACGACTTAAATAAATTGCCGGGCTAAGACCAACATGCCGGGGGCGCACTCATGTACAATTTACAACTTAACAACTTATAAATTTACACTAACCATGGCCCAGATCTATGGACTCTGTGGAAAAAAGAGTAAAAGTCACAAGCAGGGAGCCAGGCTGCTTAAGCCAGTCCAAGGCCTCCCCTTCTTAAAATGAATGCATGAACAAAAACGGTGCATGGGCTGCACAAATGCAGTCCCGTGTTGCAGCTGCCTACAGGGCAGTCCTTGCATCTTGCGCGATGATCCTGGCGCACATGGTAATGACAGGGGGGGGGGGAATGCAAAACAGAACGGGGCAGCAGGCATGGGTCATGGCAAAGGCAGGCAGGCAAGGCGTGGCATGACAAGGCCGCTGTACACAAACAGCCGGCAAATGAAGTGGCCGGCACAGGCCTCGAAGCAACAGCCAGCAGACGATCCGACGGCAGGCTTCAGCACAGCAGCATGATGGCCGGCACAGGCCTTGCAGTCAACACAGCCAGCAGATGAAGTTGGCCGGCACCTTTGCCTGGAAATGGAGGTTGGTGGAGGGAGTGCGGTGGTGCTGGCCATCGGAAGGCGGGCTCGCACCTACCCTACGTCTCCCTCCCAACCTATCGCCTTTGCCTGTCCCGGTCCATACCCACTCCCTTAATTTGTCAAAGATCAATTAAGCCCCACTTATTTTTTGTTTTTATTTTTATTTTTACTTCCCTTCTATAAATCGTCCCCTAACCCCTTTATCGTCCTTGTTCGGCTAACCTATCCTATCCTGACCTACTCCCAACCCCTACTTCCCTTCCTGGAGGGGAATAAGGGAGAACTAGCATCCTGTGTCGAGGCCCTATGAAGCCTCAGGATGGCCTCCTCGGAGTTCAGCGATCTTTACCCAAAGTGGGTCCAGCGGCCCACAACGAGAGCGAAGGGATGGATGGTGGCGAGGGGTTCACTTCCTAATCTACCCTAACCATTTAACTTTAAACTACCCCGGGGCTTTCAACAAGCGCCTCTTGCTTAAACTACTGGTTCTAAAAACCCAGATTCCTGTCGCCTGTGTTGGTGTCCTCTCAAATCTCGGGCCATGCCCCCAATTTTCTTTCGTGCCCTGCACGGTTTCGTGGCTGGGACGCGTGGCTCCCTTGGCAGGAACTACCCTCTGCGATTCCCCAACGATGGCACACCCGGGCACTACACTGCCTCCGAGCCTACCAGCTCCCTAAACACCGGAGAGTGCCTCTCCTGGCGACTCCCCTGAAACGCTCACGTGGCAGGCTGGCGCCCCGGGCCCCTTTCTGAGGGTCGCCCGTGCCCAGTACACTGCCCCCGTGCATATGGGCGCCGGGCCCCGAATCATGCGGGCCACCCGTGCCCACTACACTGATGCCCGCCCCCCCCCCCATGGCCTACCGCGGCCGACTAGCCCGATGCCGGGGTACCCACTCAGCGATACTCACCGTTCGTAGCCACGCTCCCAGCCCGTAACAGGGCTCCTGCACCCCTCCAAATGGGTTTCGAGCCTACACTCCCACCAACAGCAAAACGACCTCCATTTTGTCAATTTCACTAACCCACCTAACTCACATTACACTGACCCCGGGGTCCCTTGGGCGGGAATCACTCCTGCCCCCAATCACTCATCGCACCATGCATTCTACAATCACTCCATACACACAGACCCGCTGGCCTCACTCACATCATCAATTACAAGTTTCAACTCTCTTCTCTTCTCTCATCGCTGAACTCTGCCATTCTTCTCACTACCTCGTGCTCCCTCGTCGTCCCTTAAACTATAACACGTTCCTTTTAACACTACGTAGCTAAGCTACGTCCCTCTACACACTCACAGTCAGTCACTGTCTCCGAAATGTCATTTCCCATCCTAAATCTGAACTGAATCCCTCTACCAATCCATTCCACGGGCTCCATGAGGACTTACCCCTGCCCCATGAAGCCGGTCTATCTATCACTAACCCATCCCCCTAACTAGTGGTATCCTGTGCCCAGGCAGGGGGTCTTCCACCCCTTGCCCGGGAATACTGTTCACCCGAAGCGAGGCTTGCTTTTTTTTTTTTTTTTTTTTAATGCGCGTGCACCAGCGCGGCAACTCGCAACCTGCGCACCTTGCCCGTGACGTCATGGCAGCTGTTTGCGTACCTCGTCCCTCTTGGAGGTACCATCCGGCAGGGATCTCCCCTCCTGCCGCATTCCAACCTACGTGCAGCCATGACGTCACCCTGCGCATCAAAAAAACAAGCCTCGCGTTTCGAGGGGTTCCCTACACGAACACATGTGCTCTGCCCGTCGGAGCTTCACACACGCGCTCGCGTGGAGAACCCGTCCGGTCCTAATCCATTACCAGCCTACCTTTTGTCCGTCCGCGGGATCGGCAACATCCACCGCTGGCGTTTACGGACCGGGTTTCACTCCCGCAAGCGCATGTGGCGGCCTCGTGCGCTGCACGGCACGAACCTCGCACTCGCCGCGTGCAAACCCGGCGCGGTCCCCAATGCAACTACGGCCGCTACCCGGCCTTTGTCTCTCTGTCGCCGTCTTCTCGCCATTCCATCCACGCACTCCTGCGTGTTACGACGCTCACACACCATTCCATGACATTCACACCGGAGACGCGGCTGCTTGCTCCCGCATGCCCACCGTCATCTCCCTTACATACAGCGACCTCACACACGCTGCTCCTCTCACACTCGGGCCTCACTCACACACGGCTTGCTGGGAAGCACGCACTTCGGCACACTCGCAACCACGCACCCGGGACACTCACGCTGGGGAATCGTGTCACCACAAGGGTTCCGGGCCTCCATACCCCCAAGCTCCTCGTGCACCCGTTCGCAGCACTCGCCCCCTCTAACTCGCTTGACACGACCGAACTCACCTGGTCGCGATCAGCTTCAAGGGAGAATAGCGTCTCTCCTCCGTTCCCGAAGGAGGCTACCCAGCTGCTCGACCGGGTCACAAAACATGCTGCAGCTCCCCTCATGGTCCTCCACTACCTTAATGTGTGTGTGCTCGTCCTTAACCCCGTCTTTATCGTGCAGTCTCTCCTCTATTTTTTCTATCTCCCAGCGTCTTATACATTTTCTCTCCTTGTTCCTTATTTCTGTTTCTTCCTGGTTCCATTTTCCTTCCCATTTGAGTCGTTCTTCCTCTCTGAGCCCCATTAGCTGTTCGTTCTCTTTCCGGAGTTTTTCGATCTCCGTGGACTCAAATTTTGCTCTCCCCTCGAGCTGGTTAATTTCAAACTGGTATAGTTTTGTTTTTCTCTCCACTGTTCCTCATGCTTTTCAGTCTCCAATCTCATTGTTTCTTTCAATTGGCTTAGTTCTTTTTCCTGTTTCGTTCGTTGTTCTTTCATTATCTCTGCGTACTTCAACCTTGCTTTCTTTTTTAATTGTTCTTGTCTTTCTTTTTAAATTGCTTTCACCCCCTGTCCCTCATTCTCCAATATCATAGTTTCCTTCAATTGGTCGAGCTCCTTTTGCTGTTTGTTCGTTGTTCTTTCATTATCTCTGCGTACTTCAACCTTGCTTTCTTTTTAATTGTTCTTGTCTTTCTTTTTAATTTATTTCACCCCCTGTCCCTCATTCTCCAATCTCATAGTTTCCTTCAATTGGTTAACCTCAAATTTCATTTCTTTTTGTTTTCTATTCCACTGTTCTTCTCGTTCTTCCCTCTCCAATCTCGTTGTCTCCTTCAATGACTGATTTCTCCTTCCTGCTTCATTCCTTGCTCCTTCACTTTCTCCTCATACTCCAACCTTTTCTTTTCCTTTTGTCGTTCAGTTTCAAATTCATACTCTTTTTGTTTTCTATTCCACTGTCTTTCCTGTTCCTCATTCTGCAATCTTGTTATTTCCTTCAATTGCCTGATTTCTTTCTCCTGTCTCATTCCTTGTTCTTTGTGTTCTTTATTCCACTGTCTTTCTTGTTCCTCATTCTGCAATCTCGTGGTTTCCTTCAGTTGGCTGATTTCCTTCTCCTGTCTCATTCTTTGTTCTTTCAGTTACTCTTTCTTGCTCCTCATTCTTTAATCCAGCCTTTGCTTCCAGCTGTTCGATCTGTACAGTGTGGTTCCTTAACGTTTCATTCTCTGCTGTCGTTCTTTCTTCTCTCACCATCCTCAACTCGTTTTGTTAATTCCGTCTCTTTGTTTTGGTATTTCTGTAACTCAGAAGCTTTCTCTTCTAATTCTTTTCTCATCTCCGCACACTCCGACCTTGCTTTGGCTTCTAACTGTTTGATTTGCACAGTGTGGTTCCTTAACATTTCATTCTCCGTTCTCTTTCTTTCCTCTTTTAACATCCTCAGTTCGTTTTGTAATCCTCTCTCTTGGTTTCGTGTTTCAGTATCTCAGAAGTTTTTTTTCCAAGTTCCTCTCTCAATTTGCATGCTTCTTCCCCCGTTTCACTATTCTCTTCCTCAATTCATCCATCATCTTTCTCATCTTCTCACCTCTTGCGTATTCTCTCTCCCTCGATTCCTTTAGGTCTTCCTGATATTTCTTTCCTATTTCTATCTCCCCTTCCAGGGCTCTTCTTTTAATCTGGCCTGCCCTTACCTCTTGCTCCAGCAGCACCAATTCCCCACCTGTTTGCGTTTTTCTTTTCTATCTTTGTTTTCCTTTTCTATCTTTGTTTCCTTTCTCCTTCCTCCCTCATTTTTCACTGCAGTTCTTCGAACTGTTCTGACTTTTCCAGCAATTCCTCCGTCCTTTCCTCCAGATGTTCCTCTCCTCTTTTTATCTTCCGTTCTAGGCTTTCTCTTTCCTGATTGCCTGTTCTTACCTCTTCCTTCAGTTGTTCCAATTCCCATCGTGTTCGCATTTTTCCCTTTCCAGTTTTGTTTGCCTTTGTTCTTCCTCCCTCCTTTCTTCCTGTACATCGGCCCATCATTGTGACTCCGTTCGCATGTAATCCTAATGAACCCTGTCTATGTGCCGCCGTGCCTCGTCCAATTCAAAGGAAAACGAATGCAATTCCCCTATACAGTTGTCACCATTCCTCACCGCTGCAAGGACTTCGACACTTGTCTCCGAAGCCCGTCAATGCATGCTCCGGCATCCTGCCACGCCTGCCATGGCGCCTGCCGCGACCACGTGGTCTGAAGCGGTGGCTGAAAGCACTCACTTCGTGTCGTGCCGTTCGTTGTGTTAATAATAGCAGCTTGCTCCGTGTTGCGCTGATATGCGATTGCGCCGCCATTGTGCGACTTCGAGCTCGTTTGTCGGCAAAGTTCGTGCTCAGTGTAATGAGGTTGAGCTCCCCCGAAAGAACCATCCCGGGCCATGGACTCTACATTAAGACATACCTATGCCACCCGGCCACCGTTCGCCTTGAAAAGCCATCTTATTTCGCGGAATAATTAATTTTTAAAATCGCTCGTGTTTGGTGGGAATCGGGGGTCGCTCCACTCACCCCTGGTCCGATTCCCGTGAATTTAGTTGGAGACCGAGGTGGATTCGAATCCCACACTCCTGTACACCAGTGTTACGAATTCTGGCCCGCCTGGCGTGCGAGCGATTGCGTAACTCCAATCACAACCGCGTCGCCCACGCGGACGGACAATTCAGTCGTGACCCTCCTGGAACTACCGCCAGGAGCCAGTCACGGGTGGGGTTTAACCTCACCACGATCGTGCCAATTGCCCACCCACGCAGGATAGGGTTGCTCGCCAAATTCGACCTACCTAAGTACTGCGCGAGTAGTCACCGGGCGATCGTACCTCGCCGCAGGTCGGCCTAGGACACGAACCGCTTAAGCGGTCCGTTCCGTGCTCCAGTGATAACCGAGCGGTGTTATCGCCGACCTCGACGGATGTGATTCTGTTTACCGGCGTTCAAAACTCTCTACTAATTTATTCCGCGATTCAAGATGGCACTTTCAAAAGGGAAAAAGACGACGAACGGGATACATTTCAACAAGGACATTTATTATTACCACAACACAAGTAAGGCAGTCATGCAATGTTCAAGCAACAAATAGAAAGTACTACTACCGACTACAAGCAAAGATCAAGTTACATGCACCGTTACTTAGGCAATTTCTACTTGGCAGGACAGGCGCCACAGCATGCATACGAAAACAAAGAAAACCCTCCCATAGGCAGGGAGGTAGACGGGGTTCGTAAACCTTTATGGCACGGACCTGGAGGACCAACGGGTCCCGTGAGACCGAAGGGTCTTACCCGCGCCCTCGTTGCACGACGGTGGGCAGGTCGCGACGTCGACTCCCACGGCCTTGCGTAGCCGCGCCCTCGTGGCGCGACGGTGGGCAGGTCGTGACGTCGACTCCCACGGCCTTGCATAGCCGCGCCTGACCTCGGGCCCCTGGCGTGGTCAGTGAGCTCTCTCCGGCGTTGCTGCTGGTGCTTTCACGACCCACGACCGAACAAGAAAGGACTGAAGGGCAGAAGGGCTTCAGGACCAGAGAGAGAACGGATGATGGACCACAGGACGAGAGCTCATGGACCAGAGAGAGAACGGATGATGGACCACAGGGCGAGAGCTAAAACACACCAGACCAGAGAGAGAGCGAGCCTCGTGGCGCATCCGCCCTTTTATAATCCGAGGCTCCGCCCTTCGCCCCACCCCGCTTCCAGCTCCACCTCCCTTCGAGAAGGTTCCCGAAAAGGGGCGTTCCTCACCCGACCGCCTCACGCTGTTCATCCACCAATCGGCGGCGAGCTGCCCTCCCCCTGCCTCCGTCACACTCCTCGGAGAAACAGGCAGGAAAAATCCGCGCGCCCATCGGAACTCTTTTGGTTTCCTTTTTCGTTCGACGGTTTTCAATGCGGCTTGTTGCTTGCGTGGAGGTTTGTTCAAAATAACAATAGAAAAAGAAAAACGGCTATCTCAAAGAGTAGCAGCCGGTGAACACGAAGAATTCCCTTTAAACAACGGTGGGGAACTATCTGCACATAAACTTAGCGTCATAACTGATCTAAGGACCCTTTATGGTGTATTGCGAATTTCCACAGCCGTAACACATATGTTTCAATGCATTCCCCCACATCTATGACAATAGTTTTCATCTATAAAATAATGCGCTTGTTCATCCATCGGTCTGTCCATATACAACGCTCCTTTCCACCCATTGAGTTGACAGCTGGCTTGACTCCACCCACAATTGTAACCTGAAAAATCATACGGCTGCCATGTTGGTGCTATGCGAATCCAAAGCCTTCTTCAGAGCTGTCATATTCGCAATCGCCATGCCTCCCTATAAGTTTTCTCTAAAGTGTAAAACCAAAGTGACTTAAAAAGATCAT
>CM068962.1:45295333-45310488 GCA_035128595.1 Eptatretus atami
TTGAGGGAAAAATGGGAGAGAAAAAGGAAATGGAACAACAACAAAAAAACTTAATAGGAGAGTGAGGGAGTGGGGAAAACCTGATACCTGGAAAAATGTAAAGAGGTGGGCTTTGGGAGAGATTAACAAGGGTGAAAAAGATCATTGGTATGGATGGGGTGAGGGGGGTGACCTGAGATGTTGGTGAACAGCTGTCTTGAAGCACAAGAGGTAGAACGAGATTTAACAGACTGATAAGTTGGTTCACAGGTGAGAGAAAAGAGGAACAAATGAGTGAAGATGAGCGGTGAGCCTGGGTTTTGGGGGCTTCAGCAAAACTGGGTTGCTGGTGGACCACGTGCTTCCTGCAGAAACCTGGGCGGGCAGAGTGCAAGACCAGAAAGACGGAGAAACCACCGACCTGCCTGCTGTATGAAAATAATAGGCCCAGAAACTCAGCTTCATGCAGGAGATATCAATGATTTTGAAGGCCTTTGTTTCCATAGCATTAAGCTAAGGAAGGTGTCAGGCAGGGCACCAGCCCAGAGGGAAGAGCGGTACTCCATAAAGCTCTGGATGAAGGCCTGTAAGTAGACAAGAGTTCAAATGTACCAAGGAAAGGGTTTGCATGGCGGAGGATGCCCAGTCGGCGGCTGGCTTTGGAGGCAAACTTTGATAGAAATATATGCTTTAAGAAATATAGCTGGTCGTAAGGCCCAAATGTTTGAGTGAATTTACTGCTTCAAGAGTATAGTTCAGTAAATATATGGGAGGGTTCACCAAATGGTCCTTCCAGAGAGACATTGATCGTGTAAGATTTGTCAGGAAATTTTTTTTTCACTGTGCCACACCAAGAGGACTTGAAATATCGATAAATTGGTATTTGTGGAAAAGCAATTCTCGTATTTTTTTATTGAGTGTTAAACCTCTTCAAAAATATAGTACAGTGACTTGAGAATCTGCACAGTGTGGCAGAAGAAAGTGTCATCTTTAGCCACTACAAATGGACCTTTAACTGGTCTGGTGAAATCCCCATAGCATGTGCTTGAAGAAAAAGTAATGTCTAGTTTAGTCCTGTTTGATGTTTGCGTCCCATTGCGTGTTAATTCTTTGAGTGTATCTCGACCACATCAGCTGCTTTATCTAATATAAGGATTAGTCCTGTGAGGTTCTTAGCCAGTGCAACATGATAGTTTGTTCCTGTAATTGACACCATTCGTGAAAGTTTGAGACTTTCTTTCAATCTCGATATCCTCGATTTCCACTGACCTTCATGTAACCTGCTTACCCTCATTCTTATATGGTAGTTTGTAAGTGCTTGTACATTGGTATGCATGTACAAGCATTTTTATGAACTTATAGAGGAGAACATATTGCTTTTGTTGGCTTTCCACTGTCTCAACTGACAGTCGACAATAAGAAGGCTTTACATGTTTTGGAATTATTAATTTGTAATATCAGCTTAGTCCTTCATTCTCTTACAGGTTGCCCTTGCCACCTTGATACTCAACTTCTCAGTGGCTGCCTCCACAAAAAATTGATGCAGATTTCTTTGCTCAGCTCCTCTCTGCAGTTCGACGGCCTTGGAGTGCCGGCTCAGTCCTGAAGCCGTCTTCCGTGGACTGTGTGGCAATGGGGACACTGGTGTCAGGACCAGGTGGAGTGACTGCCTTACCCTCGCCCAATCTCTTGGCCTGCGTGCACAAATTGAAGCGATAGAAGCGGGACACCCACCCAAGCTGCAGCAATGCAGACGGGATCTTCTGAGGATTTGTTTACCATAGCTACTGCCTTTGTAATAACATGCACACAAAACAGCGAGTGAAATTTGTGTTGTCGCCTGTTGTCATGAACGGTGCAGGATATTCCATCATTGTGGATTTTTTTTCTTCACTTTTTTCCTTTAACCACTTCCGCAAGTCCATCGCACAGTGCCTGGCTCAATAAGCGAGGGTTCTTGCCTGGTGGACCAGAAAATTTTATTTCAACTTGCAAGCTGCAGTAGTTACTATGACAACTTTGGCTGCAAACTCTGCTGACTACGGCAAGTCTGAGGTTTTTCATTTTTCCTCGGCTGGTTTCAAGCTTTGTATAAACGTCACTTAATTTGCCGTTACAAATGTATTAAAGAGTTGCCTTCAAATCAGTTGCTATTGTATTGTTCTCTGATGATTTGAGATTTTGTGAAATGTGGTTAATGAAATAGTGTTGCTGGAATCATTGATTAAGCTTGGATGGATTGTTACTTGGTTAATTGCTTTCAAAGTTAACAGGATAAGATGCTTACCTTGAAGCTTGATGTAGGATGAATTCAGTCGCTCGTTAATTTGGAGCAGTTGTGACTATCATCAGGGAATGTGTCGAAGAGCCGACGCCTTTGTGCAAAGAATTAGCCTCGTAAAGATTGCTGTCTCTGTCCATGAGCCACTCATTTGTCAGTTGAGAGGCCATTATCTGCATACACTCATGCTTTTAACCATTATGGACAAACATGCAAAGTGCTACACATTCATTGAGATTTTGTGGAGCAAAAGCCTGGTTAGCAAGTGATGGAAGCTGGTTGTTTCAAAAGTAATTGCATTAGTATTGACAACAAACTTGGTGTGTGTGTGTGTGTGTGTTGTGTGTGTGTGTGTGTGTGTGTGTGTGTGTGTTTGTGTGTGTGCGCGTGTTGTGTTCCTTCCTCTTAAAATGTCTTTTTCTTGGGATTTCCATCATCTATGGTGATAGTCACGAGCACTATATGTACCGTGAAGCTAATTGAGGTGCACCATTTTCGAAATTTCCCTGGGTTTTTTGTTTTTTTAACTCTTCCATTTATGATTGGAGTTAAGATCTTAGAAATCCACAAAAAAATTCAGTACAGAGGTTGAATTAAGAAATAAGAAGACTTGCATGGTTTGGTCATGTAGCTAAATGTATAGAGGATGAAAATATTGAGAGGAATGTTGAGGCAAATGGAAAAAGACCAAGAGGCAGGCCAAGGAAAACCTGGCAAGGGTGGGTGAACAACATGAAAACATTAGGTTTGAGAGAAGAGAAGATGTAAATGAAAGAATTGAATGGAGATCAAGTAACCTCCAAAAATAGGAGAAAAGGTTGTTAAACGAATATGATGTGATGGTTTATGATTTAATGAGCATGGAAAGTTGGCTTCAAGATCAAAAGCTGAATCAGAAGTTGAGTGTGGTGGTGGGTAAGTACCGTAGCCCAACTCACTCCGATATATTGGGAGTTGTGCAGCACAGTGTATAATGCAACTCAATCAGTGAAGTGGTTGTTCAAACATTGATCTGTGAAGGGTTCAGCATTGGGATATATTGCAGCAGATGAGTGGTGCATCATGTGGAAAATACACCATTTACTGATTTGTATTGACTACTCAGAAGGTAACAATAGCTGTAGACCATACACAGTTCTTGTTGAGATAGTGATATCATTAGCCAGTTTAATACAAGTATAAAACGGTAACTTATGTGTGTGCCGTTTGTCTTGCTTAATGGTTCGGGGGGGGGGGGTGGGCTTGGGAGCTTGGGGTCCTGAGTTGAAATCTTGCTTAGCTGTCGAATTAATACCAGGTGGGGTTGACTCAGCCTGTCATCCCTCTAAGGTCATCGACATGAGTACGAGCTTGCTGGATGATTGAGCCATTCGAGTATCTTGCGTAGGAGTCGACCCGTCCAGGATTGTGCCCATTAGCCCAGGAGACTGCTTTAGCAGCACCAACGCTCTGTACAGAATATGGTCCCAATGGAGGATAGATTTTATGTTGACATGATGCTGCCAAATGGTTTACTTAAATTAAATAATAAAAAGATTAATTGCAAAAAGCAATTATTCAAATTTATTTAACACAAATTCCATATAAATAGTTCTCTGCCATACATGGTATGCCAGGTTATGAATGATGCCTGGCACTCAGCAGGAGAGTTTTGGTAGATAGGCTTGCTCAGCCGCTCAGGACTTATCGGGAACTAAATGCCTGGGTGGCCTCGACTTCCAGGACAGAGAGAGACTTTGATGTTTCTAGAATTAAAAGTTGCATAACTCAGACTTTTGTGGTGTTTTTGTTTTTTTAAGTTTTTTAAAAGCCGATTCCCAGGACAGACATCCTGAACACCAACCAGTGGCAGTGCCACATGGTTAACTCTCCACCAGGAACTGACTGGCACTTGAAATTACTGTTACTAGAAAACTTGCTCTCTACCGGAGTAGCAAGTTGGAGGCTGGCCATCCCAAACTAGTGTAACCATTCCCATGCACACCCTGAATACAATCACAAAGTTTCAACACTTTGTCTCACAAAACAACATACATATTGTTACGAATTCTGGCCCGCCTGGCGTGCGAGAGATTGCGTAACTCCAATCGCAACCGCGTCGCCCACCGGACGGACAATTCAGTCGTGACCTCCTGGAACTACCGCCAGGAGCCAGTCACGGGTGGGGGTTTAACCTCACCACGATCGTGCCAATTGCCCACCCGCGCAGGATAGGGTTGCTCGCCAAATTCGACCTACCTAAGTACCTGCGCGAGTAGTCGACCGGCGATCGTACCTCGCCGCAGGTCCCTAGGACACGAACCGCTTAAGCGGTCCGTTCCGTGCTACAGTGATAACCGAGCGGTGTTATCGCCGACCTCGACGATGTGATTTCTGTTTACCGGGCGTTCAAAACCCTCTAATAATTTATTTGCGATTCAAGATAGCACTTTCAAAAGGGAAAAAGACGACGAATGGGATACATTTCAACAAGGACATTATATTACACACACAACACAAGTAAGGCAGTCATGCAATGTTCAAGCAACAAATAGAAAGTACTACTACCGACTACAAGCAAAGATCAATTTACATGCACCGTTACTTAGGCAGTTTCTACTTGGCAGGACACGGCGCCATAGCATGCATACGAAAACAAAGAAAAACCTCCCCATAGGCAGAGGTAGATGGGGTTCGTAAACCTTTATGCACGGGACCTGGAGGACAACGGGTCCCGTGAGACCGAAGGGTCTTACCCGTGCCCTCGTGGCGCACGGTGGGCAGGTCGGACGTCGACTCCCCACGGCCTTGCGTAGCCGCGCCTCGTGGCGCGACGGTGGGCAGGTCACGACGTCGACTCCCCCGGCCTTGCATAGCCGCGCCTGACCTCGGGCCCCTGGCGTGGTCAGCGAGCTCTCTCCGGCGTTGCTGCTGGTGCTTTCACGACCCACGACCGAACAAAAAGGACTGAAGGGCAGAAGGCTTCAGACCAGAGAGAGAACGGATGATGGACCACAGGGCGAGAGCTCATGGACCAGAGAGAGAACGGATGATGGACCACAGGGCGAGAGCTCATGGACCAGAGAGAGAGCGAGCCTCGTGCGCGTCCGCCCTTTTATAATCCGAGGCTCCCCCTTCGCCCCACCCACTTCTAGCTCCACCTCCCTTCGAGAAGGTTCCCGAAAAGGGGCGTTCCTCACCCGACCGCCTCATGCTGTTCATCCACCAATCGGCGGCGAGCTGCCCTCCCCCTGCCTCCGTCACACTCCTCGGAGAAACAGGCGGGAAAAATCCGCGCGCCCATCGAACTCTTTTGGTTTCCTTTTTCGTTCGACGGTTTTCAACGCGGCTTTGCTTGCGTGGAGGTTTGTTCAAAATACAAATAGAAAAAGAAAAACGGCTATCTCAAAGAGTCGCAGCCGGTGAACACGAAGAATTCCCTTTAAACAACGGTGGGGAACTATCTGCACATAAACTTAGTGCATAACTGATCTAAGGACTCTTTATGGTGTATTGCGAATTTCCACAGCCGTAACACTACCCCCCTCCTTTTTTACAGACTCGTCCCAAGTCGTCGAATTTTCGTGTGCCATCATGTGTAAGTTCTCCCCTAGTACGTTTTACCTTCGATCCCTGAGTGCGACATTCAGTGTATTCCTGTCCCCAAAATAAATAACCTACGGGCTGAGTAACTAACTAAACAAACCCACTCATACAGACGACTTAAATAAATTGCCGGGCTAAGACCAACCTGCCGGGGGCGCACTCATGTACAATTACAACTTAACAACTTATAAATTTACACTAACCATGGCCCAGGATCTATGGACTCTGTGGAAAAAAAGATAAAGTCACAAGCAGGGAGCCAGGCTGCTTAAGCCAGTCCAAGGCCTCCCCCTTCTAAAATGAATGCATGAACAAAACGGTGCATGGGCTGCACAAATGCAGCTCCGTGTTGCAGCTGCCTACAGGGCAGTCCTTGCATCTTGCGCGATGATCCTGGCGCACATGGTAATGACAGGGGGGGGGGAATGCAAAACAGAACGGGGCAGCAGGCATGGGTCATGGCAAAGGCAGGCAGGCAAGCGTGGCATGACAAGGCCGCTGTAACAACAGCCGGCAAATGAAGTGGCCGGCACAGGCCTCGAAGCAACAGCCAGCAGACGATCGACGCACCAGAAGCCGATCCGGCACAGGCCTTGCAGTCAACACAGCCAGCAGATGAAGTTGGCCGGCACCTTTGCCTGGAAATGGAGGTTGGTGGAGGGAGTGCGGGTGGTGCTGGCCACTCGGAAGGGGGCTCGCACCTCCCTACCGTCTCCCTCCCAACCTATCGCCTTTGCCTGTCCCGGTCCATACCCACTCCCTTAATTTGTCAAAGATCAATTTAGCCCCCACTTATTTTTTTTTTTTATTTTTATTTTTACTTCCCTTCTATAAATCGTCCCCTAACCCCCTTTATCGTCCTTGTTCGGCTAACCTATCCTATCCTAGCCTACTCCCAACCCCTACTTCCCTTCCTGGAGGGGAATAAGGGAGAACTAGCATCCTGTGTCGAGGCCCTATGAAGCCTCAGGATGGCCTCCTCGGAGTTCAGCGATCTTTACCCAAAGTGGGTCCAGCGGCCCACAACGAGAGCGAAGGGATGGATGGTGCGGAGGGTTCACTTCCTAATCTACCCTAACCATTTAACTTTTAAACTACCCCGGGGCTTCAACAAGCGCCTCTGCTTAAACTACTGGTTCTAAAAACCCAGATTCCGTCGCCTGTGTTGGTGTCCTCTCAAATCTCGGGCCATGCCCCCCAATTTTCTTTCGTGCCTTGACGGTTTCGTGGCTGGGACGCGTGGCTCCCTTGGCAGGAACTACCCTCTGCCGATCCCCAACGATGGCACCCCGGGCACTACACTGCCTCCGAGCCTACCAGCCCCTAAACACCGGAGAGTGCCCTCCCTGGCGACTCCCCTGAAACGCTCACGTGGCGGCTGGCGCCCCGGCCCCTTTCTGAGGGTCGCCCGTGCCCAGTACACTGCCCCCGTGCATAATGGCGCCCCGGGCCCCGAATCATGCGGGCCACCCGTGCCCACTACACTATCCCGCCCCCCCCCCCATGGGCCCTTGGCCTACCGCGCCGACTAGCCCGATGCCCGGGTACCCACTCAGCGATACTCACCGTTCGTAGCCACGCTCCCAGCCCGTAACAGGGCTCCTGCACCCCTCCAAATGGGTTTCGAGCCTACACTCCCACCAACAGCAAAACGACCTCCATTTTGTCAATTTCACTAACCCACCTAACTCATTACACTGACCCCGGGGTCCCTTGGCGGGAATCACTCCTCCCCCAATCACTCATCGCACCATGCATTCTACAATCTCCCATACACACAGACCCGCTGGCCTCACTCACTCATCAATTACAAGTTTCAACTCTCTTCTCTTCTCTCATCGCTGAACTCTGCCATTCTTCTCAACTACCTCGTGCTCCTCGTCGTCCCTTAAACTATACACGTTCCTTTTAACACTACGTATGCTAAGCTACGTCCCTCTACACACTCACAGTCAGTCACTGTCTCCGAATGTCATTTCCCATCCTAAATCTGAACTGAATCCCTCTACCGAATCCATTCCACGGCTCCATGAGGACTTACCCCTGCCCATGAAGCCGGTCTATCTATCACTAACCCATCCCCCTAACTAGTGGTATCCTGTGCCCAGGCAGGGGGGTTCCACCCCTTGCCCGGGAATACTGTTCACCCGAAGCGAGGCTTGCTTTTTTTTTTTCTTTTTTTTAATGCGCGTGCACCAGCGCGGCAACTCGCAACCTGCGCACCTTGCCCGTGCGTCATGGCAGCTGTTTGCGTACCTCGTCCCTCTTGGCGGTACCATCCGGCAGGGATCTCCCTCCTGCCGCATTCCAACCCTACGTGCAGCCATGACGTCACCCTGCGCATCAAAAAAACAAGCCTCGCGTTTCGAGGGTTCCCTACACGAACCACTGTGCTCTGCCCGTCGGAGCTTCACACACGCCGCGTGGAGAACCCGTCCGGTCCTAATCCATTACCAGCCCACCTTTTGTCCGTCCGCGGGATCGGCAACATCCACCGCTGGCGTTTACGGACCGGGTTTCACTCCCGCAAGCGCATGGCGGCGCCCGTGCGCTGCACGGCACGAACCTCGCACCGCCGCCGTGCAAACCCGGCGCGGTCCCCAATGCAACTACGGCCGCTACCCGGCCTTTGTCTCTCTGTCGCCGTCTTCTCGCCATTCCATCCACGCACTCCTGCGTGTTACGACCTCACACACCATTCCATGACATTCACACCGGGAGACGCGGCTGCTTGCTCCCGCATGCCCACCGTCATCTCCCTTACATACAGCGACCTCACACACGCTGCTCCTCTCACACTCGGCCGCTCACTCACACACGGCTTGCTGGGAAGCACGCACTTCGGCACACTCGCAACCACGCACACCGGGACACTCACGCTGGGGAATCGTGTCACCACAAGGGTTCCCGGCCTCCATACCCCCAAGCTCCTCGTGCACCCGTTCGCAGCACTCGCCCCCTCTAACTCGCTTGACACGACCACTCACCTGGTCGCGATCAGCTTCAAGGGAGAATAGCGTCTCCCTCCGTTCCCGAAGGAGGCTACCCAGCTGCTCGCACCGGGTCACAAAACATGCTGCCAGCTCCCCTCATGGTCCTCCACTACCTTAATGTGTGTGTGCTCGTCCTTAACCCGTCTTTATCGTGCAGTCTCTCCTCTATTTTTTCTATCTCCCACGTCTCTATACATTTTCTCCCTTGTTCCTTATTTCTGTTTCTTCCTGGTTCCATTTTCCTTCCCATTTGAGTCGTTCTTCCTCTCTGAGCCCCATTAGCTGTTCGTTCTTTTTCCGGAGTTTTTCGATCTCCGTGGACTCAAATTTTGCTCTCCCCTCGAGCTGGTTAATTTCAAACTGGTATAGTTTTTGTTTTTCTCTCCCACTGTTCCTCATGCTTTTCAGTCTCCAATCTCATTGTTTCTTTCAATTGGCTTAGTTCTTTTTCCTGTTTCGTTCTTGTTCTTTCATTATCTCTGCGTACTTCAACCTTGCTTTCTTTTTTAATTGTTCTTGTCTTTCTTTTTAAATTGCTTTCACCCCCTGTCCCTCATTCTCCAATATCATAGTTTCCTTCAATTGGTCGAGCTCCTTTTGCTGTTTCGTTCGTTGTTCTTTCATTATCTCTGCGTACTTCAACCTTGCTTTCTTTTTTAATTGTTCTTGTCTTTCTTTTTAATTTATTTCACCCCCTGTCCCTCATTCTCCAATCTCATAGTTTCCTTCAATTGGTTAACCTCAAATTCATGTTCTTTTTGTTTTCTATTTCCACTGTTCTCTCGTTCTTCCCTCTCCAATCTCGTTGTCTCCTTCAATTGACTGATTTCTCCTTCCTGCTTCATTCCTTGCTCCTTCACTTTCTCCTCATACTCCAACCTTTTCTTTTCCTTTTGTCGTTCAGTTTCAAATTCATACTCTTTGTTGTTCTATTCCACTGTCTTTCCTGTTCCTCATTCTGCAATCTTGTTATTTCCTTCAATTGCCTGATTTCTTTCTCCTGTCTCATTCCTTGTTCTTTTGTGTCTTTATTCCACTGTCTTTCTTGTTCCCATTCTGCAATCTCGTGGTTTCCTTCAGTTGCTGATTCCTTCTCCTGTCCATTCTTTGTTCTTTCAGTACTCTTTCTTGCTCCTCATTCTTTAATCCAGCCTTTGCTTCCAGCTGTTCGATCTGTACAGTGTGGTTCCTTAACGTTTCATTCTCTGCTGTCGTTCTTTCTTCTCTCACCATCCTCAACTCGTTTTGTTAATTCCGTCTCTTGTTTTGGTATTTCTGTAACTCAGAAGCTTTCTCTTCTAATTCTTTTCTCATCTCCGCACACTCCGACCTTGCTTTGGCTTCTAACTGTTTGATTTGCACAGTGTGGTTCCTTAACATTTCATTCTCCGTTCTCTTTCTTTCCTCTTTTAACATCCTCAGTTCGTTTTGTAATCCTCTCTCTTGGTTTCGTGTTTCAGTATCTCAGAAGTTTTTTTTCCATGATTCCTCTCTCAATTTGCATGCTTCTTTCCCCGTTTCAACTATTCTCTTCCTCAATTCATCCACATCTTTCTCATCTTCTCACCTCTTGCGTATTCTCTCTCCCTCGATTCTTTAGGTCTTCCTGATATTTCTTTCCTATTTCTATCTCCCCTTCCAGGGCTCTTCTTTAATCTGGCCTGCCCTTACCTCTTGCTCCAGCAGCACCAATTCCCCACCTTGTTTGCGTTTTCCTTTCTATCTTTGTTTTCCTTTCTATCTTTTTTTCCTTTCTCCTTCCTCCCTCATTTTTCACTGCAGTTCTTCGAACTGTTCTGACTTTTCCAGCAATTCCTCCGTCCTTTCTCCAGATGTTCCTCTCCTCTTTTTATCTCTCGTTCTAGGCTTTCTCTTCTGATTGCCTGTTCTTACTCTTCCTTCAGTTGTTCCAATTCCCATCGTGTTCGCATTTTTCCCTTTCCAGTTTTGTTTGCCTTTGTTCTTCCTCCCTCCTTTTTCTTCTGTACATCGGCCCATCATTGTGACTCCGTTCGCATGTAATCCTCATGAACCCTGTCTATGTGCCGCCGTGCCTCGTCCAATTCAAAGGAAAACGAATGCAATTCCCCTATACAGTTGTCACCATTCTCCACCGCTGCAAGGACTTCGACACTTGTCTCCGAAGCCCGTCAATGCATGCTCCGGCATCCTGCCACGCCTGCCATGGCGCCTGCCGCGACCACGTGGTCTGAAGCGGTGGCTGAAAGCACTCACCTCGTGTCGTGCCGTTCGTTGTGTTAATAATAGCAGCTTGCTCCGTGTTGCGCTGATATGCGATTGCGCCGCCATTGTGCGACTTCGAGCTCGTTTGTCGGCAAAGTTCGTGCTCAGTGTATAGAGTTGAGCTCCCCCGAAAGAACCATCCCGCGGCCATGGACTCTACATTAGACATACCTATGCCACCCGGCACCCGTTCGCCTTGAAAAGCCATCTTATTTCGCGGAATAATTAATTTTTAAAATCGCTCGTGTTTGTGGGAATCGGGGGTCGCTCCACTCACCCCTGGTCCGATTCCCGTGAATTTAGTTGGAGACCGGAGTGGATTCGAATCCCACACTCCTGTACACCAGTGTTACGAATTCTGGCCGCCTGGCGTGCGAGCGATTGCGTACTCCAATCACAACCGCGTCGCCCACGCGACGGACAATTCAGTCGTGACCCTCCTGGAAACTACCGCCAGGAGCCAGTCACGGGTGGGGTTTAACCTCACCACGATCGTGCCAATTGCCCACCCACGCAGGATAGGGTTGCTCGCCAAATTCGACCTACCTTAAGTACCTGCGCGATAGTCAACCGGGCGATCGTACCTCGCCGCAGGTCGGCCTAGGACACGAACCGCTTAAGCGGTCCGTTCCGTGCTCCAGTGATAACCGAGCGTGTTATCGCCGACCTCGACGGATGTGATTCTGTTTACCGGGCGTTCAAAACTCTCTACTAATTTATTCCGCGATTCAAGATGCACTTTCAAAAGGGAAAAAGACGACGAACGGGATACATTTCAACAAGGACATTTATATTACACACAACACAAGTAAGGCAGTCATGCAATGTTCAAGCAACAAATAGAAAGTACTACTACCGACTACAAGCAAAGATCAAGTTACATGCACCGTTACTTAGGCAATTTCTACTTGGCAGGCACGGCGCCACATCATGCATACGAAAAACAAGAAAAACCCTCCCCATAGGCAGGGAGGTAGACGGGGTTCGTAAACCTTTATGGCACGGGACCTGGAGGACCAAACGGGTCCCGTGAGACCGAAGGGTCTTACCCGCGCCCTCGTTGCACGACGGTGGGCAGGTCGCGACGTCGACTCCCCACGGCCTTGCGTAGCCGCGCCCTCGTGGCGCGACGGTGGGAGGTCGTGACGTCGACTCCCCACGGCCTTGCATAGCCGCGCTGACCTCGGGCCCTGGCGTGGTCAGTGAGCTCTCTCCGGCGTTGCTGCTGGTGCTTTCACGACCCACGACCGAACAAGAAAGGACTGAAGGGCAGAAGGGCTTCAGGACCAGAGAGAGAACGGATGATGGACCACGGACGAGAGCTCATGGACCAGAGAGAGAACGGATGATGGACCACAGGGCGAGAGCTAAAACACACCAGACCAGAGAGAGAGCGAGCCTCGTGCGCATCCGCCCTTTATAATCCGAGGCTCCGCCCTTCGCCCCACCCCGCTTCCAGCTCCACCTCCTTCGAGAAGGTCCCGAAAGGGGCGTTCCCTCACCCCGACCGCCTCACGCTGTTCATCCACAATCGGCGGCGAGCTGCCCTCCCCCTGCCTCCGTCACATCCTCGGAGAAACAGGCAGGAAAAATCCGCGCGCCCATCGGAACTCTTTGGTTTCCTTTTTCGTTCGACGGTTTTCAATGCGGCTTGTTGCTTGCGTGGAGGTTTGTTCAAAATAACAATAGAAAAAGAAAAACGGCTATCTCAAAGAGTAGCAGCCCGGTGAACACGAAGAATTCCTTTAAACAAGGTGGGGAACTATCGGCCATATAAACTTAGCGTCATAACTGATCTAAGGACCCTTTATGGTGTATTGCGAATTTCCACAGCCGTAACACATATGTTTCAATGCATTCCCCCCACATCTATGACAATAGTTTTCATCTATAAAATAATGCGCTTGTTCATCCATCGGTCTGTCCATATACAACGCTCCTTTCCACCCATTGAGTTGACAGCTGGCTTGACTCCACCCACAATTGTAACCTGAAAAATCATACGGCTGCCATGTTGGTGCTATGCGAATCCAAAGACTTCTTCAGAGCTGTCATATTCGCAATCGCCATGCCCTCCCTATAAGTTTTCTCTAAAGTGTAAAACCAAAGTGACTTAAAAAGATCATCAAACGTCGAAAGGTTGGAGCCGTTAGGCTTTGCTTTGCGAAGCCAAAGACTTCTGCAGCACTTCACAAATCTAGGTCATGGTCCTTGTGAAGGCCATAGTAAATATAGGCCTCAGGTTTCAGGCCCCTGATGTCAGCCTATGGGCCAGTTTAATTGGAATTTACTCAACCTATATAACCACAATGTACTATAAACGCACATAGGCAGTGGCCATGTTTTTGCTTCAAAACTGGGTTTTTTATTTTTATTTTCAGGAGCGATTGAGGCAGTGGTCTGTTGCCTATACACCACCCAATAACTATGTGGCATTCTCTTGAGCAAAGGCTTTTACCGTGGAGGTTCCACAGGTCCTTGCTATTATTGCCGACTATTTTTCTCTTCAGCAACTCAACCAGGGACCATGAAACCCATGTCGTTATTAAGGTCTTTGTCCAAGGAGTTCCGTGAATATCACAAGATTGTGAAAGTAAACATCCTTTATTATTTACTTTTAACGATGTGAATATATACATCAGGAAGAAGATAATTGGTTTAAGGTCATTTATTGGTACAATTAAGTTGCTCATGATCACTTAAGAGTTGCAATTTCATGGGGTTTCCACATATCTTGTGGGATTGTGAGTTGTACAGGAGAACGTGATGGGCAGATGGCAGAGAACGTGACATGTAGGAGCCATGCTGTTGCTGTTTCGATCGTGGTTTCTGTGAAGTTGGTGATAGAATGACAGGGTAGGGGAAAAGTTAAATATTCTGCTGTTTTTTTGGATGAGGTAATGAAAAATGATGAAATGATCAATTTTGGAATGCTCTTTTGCTTTTTGAATCGGCAGATTGGTGGGGTGGGGGGGGGGGGGTGTGTTGAGAAGTTTGGTGGGGATGGGGTTTGAAGGCTTGAGGTGTTGAGGGAGTTAATTTGGGGTTGGGAGGGGAGGTCAAGCGCCGTGGGGTGGGAGATGGTGGTTGAGGACTTGCAGTTTGATGGGGAGGGATTAATGGGGGTTTGTGAGGTGAGGGGGGGGGAGTTGAGGATTTAAAATCACAAGGATACAAGAAATCTCACAAAGGTGGAGGCCATTCAGCCCATCATGCTGCATGAACACCATACTAATTTTACACAAGATCCAAAGAAGAAAATGCAAAAAAAAAATAAAAGTTTTAATAAATTAATTATCATTATTTTTAATTTTTTTTTTTAAGTTTTTGTAGTTTTTTTCTTTTTATTTCTTCACTCAGGGACTAGGGCAAGGATGTGGTTAAACACGACAATCAACCCCCCTTGACAAGACCCCCACCAACAGCACTCCATACACATGCACACAATCACCCATCAATGGCCAAATTACCAAAAAGTCCTGTAAACATCTCCATACCCCTCTATCTCCATAACATCCAGGTACCTATCTAATTCTAATTTAAACTTATCTACTGTTTCTGCTGCTGCTACCTTTCCAGGAAGACCATTCCATGCATTAACTACTCTCTGAGAAAAAGTCCCCTGCCTTACTACTGTCCTAACTCTCCTCTTCTTTACTATCAGGCTATGGCCCCTGGTCCTTTCATTATCTTTAAACATCTCTATCATATCTCCTCATAACCGCCTCCTTTCTAGTGTATAAAGTCCTGTCTCCTTCAGCCGCTCCTCATAGCTGAGTCTAGCTGGGCCTGGAATCAATCGAGTAGCCCTACGCTGAAACCTCTCTCTGGCATCTATGTCCTTCCTGAGTTGTGACCAAAATTGCACACAATATTCTAGATGTGGCCTCACTCACTAAATCACATTTTACATTCTGCGGATGTTCAGCGGGTCCCTGTTGGTTACAGTGCCTTCAGAAAGTATTCATACCCCTTGACTTTCTCACATTTTGTTGTATTCCAGACTGAATTTAAATGAGATTCAATTCAGAGTATTTTTTGTCACTGATCGACTCATGAATACCCCCATCATG
>CM068962.1:45323404-45335214 GCA_035128595.1 Eptatretus atami
ACTGTAGCACACAATAACATGCTAAATCACACGACAACAAACTCAATCACGCGATATCACCGATAACAAAAAATCACGCGATATCACATGATAAACTAAATCACACAATACTGTAGCACACCACAATAACAAACTAAATCATGCGATATCACACGATAACAAACGAAATCATGCGATATCACACGAATAACAAACGAAAATCATGCGATATCACACGATAACAAACTAAATCACGCGATATCACACGATAAACTAAAATCACGCAATACTGTAGCACACAATGACATGCTAAATCACACGACAACAACTCAATCACGCAATATCACACGATAACAAACTAAATCACGCAATATCACATGATAAACTAAATCACGTGATATCACACAATAACAAACTAAATCACGCGATATCACATGATAAACTAAATCACGCAATACAGGTAGCACACAATAACATGCTAAATCACACGATAACAAACTAAATCACGCGATACACATGATAAACTAAATCACACAATACTGTAGCACACAATAACAAACTAAATCATGCGATATCACACGATAACAAACGAAATCATGCGATATCACACGATAACAAACAAATCATGCGATATCACACGATAACAAACGAAATCATGCGATATCACACGATACAAACTAAATCACGCGATATCACACGATAAACTAAGTCACGCGATATAACATGATAAACTAAATCACGCAATACTGTAGCACACAATGACATGCTAAACCACACGACAACAAACTCAATCACGCGATATCACACGATACAAACTAAATCACGCAATATCACATGATAAATTATCACGTGATATCACACAATAACAAACTAAATCACGCAATATCACATGATAAACTAAATCACGCAATACAGGTAGCACACAATAACATGCTAAATCACACGACAACAAACTCAATCATGCGATATCACACGATAACAAACTAAATCACCGATATCACATGATAAACTAAATCACACAATACTGTAGCACACAATAACAAACTAAATCATGCGATATCACACGATAACAAACGAAATCATGCGATATCACACGATAACAAACTAAATCATGCGATATCACACGATAACAAACTAAATCACGCGATATCACATGATAAACTAAATCACGCAATACTGTAGCACACAATGACATGCTAATACACAAGCAACAAACTCAATCACGCGATATCACACGATAACAAACTAAATCACGCAATATCACATGATAAACTAAATCACGCGATATCACACAATAACAAACTAAATCACACGATATCACATGATAAACAATCACGTATCATGGCAATAGCTGTAGAACACCAGAACATGCTAAATCATGACGACGGAATCAACTCACTATTCATGGCTTATATCTATTCTAAACACGTTATACGATAACAGACTGGATATCAACGGCGATATCTGAACATGATATAGACGTTGATCAATTTCACACAATAAACTGTTTAGCGACATGTATGGTCAATAACTACAATATCATATGCGATATTGTTTACATTTCTTGATTTCGATTTCGATATATATCCAAATCGAAATCATGGTGATTCGCGATACGTGGAATTGAGGTTTGTGTTGGTACAGGTTATTCTAGGATACATGTCATTGTGTGCTACACAGTATAATACTAAACTTCATGCGACATAACAGCGTGATTTAATTTCGATAAATCCAAAATAATGTCACGTCGATATAATCGTGCCGGTGGAGACATGATAAAATTTAAAATCAGCAAATTGAGTTCTATGTCAGCGTGATAGAAACGATCCGAGCATAGACATGCTAACATCATACAACGACAAACAAACCAATCACGCGATAACCACATAGATTTCAAGCGTATAACAAATTCTAAATGTCTACTGAGTTCATATCTACATGATGACAAAATTCGGCGATAGATCACGGTGATCAAGTAAATACTAAACTAAATGCATATGCGATATCACATGATAGATACTACAAAGGTCACGCAATACCTGTAGCACACAATCGACAGCTAGATATCACATCGTACAACGTGTGTGACAATACTACAATCATCCGCGATGCGAGTAATTCATTCATAGATAGACATTTGTTTATTGTCTAAATCACGCATATGACGTAAGCACACATAGCTGAACATGCTTCATAATGTACACTACGACAAAACTCATGAAGGTGGCAAAATTCGTCCGAAGTATTACATGATAACACACTAAGGGATAGAACTACGCGATACTCACATGATTTAAAGCATTATCAGTCGATGGACTAAGTACTTGGTATAGTACCAGCGACCAATTTGACATGGCAGAAAATCACGTGGATACGACAAGGCCTAAACATCAAATCGCACCAGCGATGATTGACGAATCAGTGGTATACCTAGAGAGTTTCAACTTGGACAATTATAGACGTCGATGGTAGCACTACACAATTGACATGGCTTTAAGTATTGCACATGCACATACATGATTGTGTGATTTAGTTTTTGCTGGTCTTTTAAATAAGTACATTATGTCTATGAGGCATACTGCAGGTACTGGTGAAATGACTTCGAGAAAAAGGCAAAGGAAAGTGATGGCACTGTTCGAGAAAGTGTACGAGTTGGACAAGTTGGCCAGCGGAGTGAGTGGTGCTGCGATCGGACACCATTATCCATCCATCCATCCATCCATTGGGACCATACTCTGTACAGAGCATGTGTGCTGCCTAAGCAGTCTCCTTGGCTATTGGACACAATCCTGGACAGGTCACCACTCCGACACAGGATACCAGCAAGCTGGTACTCATTTTGCCGATCACGGAAGGATGACAGGCAGAGTCAACCCCACCTGGTATTAATTCAACAGCAGAGAGGGATTTTAACTCAGGATCCTAGGATCCCAAGCCCACCACCCTAACCATTAAGCCAACACCGGGCATGACACCATTATGGCGTTAACGAATCAACGATTCATTACATTAAAGAAAAAATGAAGACAGGAGGACATATTTGTGCCAGTGCTCCATCGAGTGTCAAAGTGTCATTTGTGAGTCGTTGTGATCTCATCCCTGAAATATGAAAAAGCCGTGTGTGTGTGTGTGTGTGTGTGTTTGTGTGTGTGTGTGTGTTGTGTGTGTGTGTGTGTGTGATGAAACGAAACGCAGAAAGGCATGTCACTCAGTGGTGCTGTTGTGATCACAGAGTTTGACTGAGATTCAGTTTAGATCTGGAGAATCCACAACCGAGATCTCTAGAATCTGGAGTTATTGCTTCTGATGTACTTGTTCGTGACTTTGAAAGTGCCCTTGAAGACGGTGAAAGAAAAGTGAAACAGTTATTCAGTGATCGCATATTTTCAGAGAATACACCCTTTGATGCTACAATCCACAGAAGTTCAAGGTGTAGTTTAGGCAAGCCACCTGTGAGTAAGGATGCAACACCAACCAAAGTGACAAAGACAGATGCTATGGAAAACCAAGAGATTGCATCAGTAATCTGGCTGGCACAGACAGCTGAAGAGAAAGTTACTCTTGCACAGGTGATGGAATACCGTGTGACAGTTGAGTGCCTGCCAATATTCAACATTAATGGCACCATGAAGAAATCCCAGAAATCAAAATTTGTCGAGAAACTACACATATAGCCCATCAATCCAGTTCCTGATAGGTACATTGCATTAGTCTATATGGGTTTCCTGTGGCAACTGGCTTCTCCATCTGCGAAAGACCACGAGAAACCAGACGGGACAACCTTCACATGGGGTGATTATGCAAAGAAATTGTTCTCTATTATTCTTGTGAGGCATCCACACACAAGCCAAATTGTGTTCGCGATTGACCTCTATGATATAGAAATCACAATCAAAGCTGGTGAGCATGAGTGACGTGTAACAAACCCATCATATAGGGATGGATCCAGAAATGTGTATATGAAGACATCAGATAAACTTCTAGCCTCCAAGGATTTTCACAACCTGTTCTGCAATATAGCAAACAAACAAAGACTGCAGAAATTTCTCAAAGATGGATTCAAGAAGCTCGCAAAGAAACTTCCAGGTTTTGGCTTTGTTTATGAAATTAGTCAAAATTGTTGGAACCTTTCCACGGGAGAAAGAATTGAAGATTTTGAATGTGAGCACATTGAGGCAGATACAATCATCTTCGACATATTTTCCCGGACACGGAAAGCAGGAATCATGGATGCCGTTGTGATTGATGCTGAGGACACTGATGTAGTTGTACTTTCTTTTTATGTTGCACACAAAACAGAGGGCATCCTTGCTATCTGTTCTTGCGTATGGCAGCTTGGCTGCCGGGTAGCTATCATTTCTTGGAAGCGCGGCTGTGCCACGAATGTTGTGCCCCTCTACCAACCAGTACACTGGTACTCATTTTGCAGACTTTGGAAGGGTAACAGGCTGAGTCAACCCCACCTGGTAATAATTAAACGAGTAAAAGGGGGTTCAAACTCAAGACCCTAAGATCTTATGCCAGCCACCTTAACAGTTAAGCCTTTACAACCTGCTGGGGTTTATTATACAAACTGTTTACCTAAGATAAGTTGCCACCTCAAAAGTCTTGAATTAATTCATAGCTGCATTAATATCTGTGACGTTTGTAATTTATTAATTTGGGGAGTCTTAGGAAAGCCATTTAGGGTTGCTTTTAATTAGTATTATTGTTTTAAAGGTAGACTGTCAGGAGTAATAAATATTATTTACTAGCAAAGGTACCCAGCGTTGCCAGGCAACGTCAGGCCCGGGTCCCTACTCCGGGTGAGTTGAAAAAGGTCCAAGTGGTCTAAAGCTCTAGTCTAAATAGTCAAGGGGTGTAGGGTGTGTCTGAAGGGTGTAAGGGGTCTTAGGAGTCAGAAGGGTCTTAGGTGTCTTCAACATCTTGAAGGATCTTTGGAGTCTTAAGGGTTTTAAAAGGTCTTTAGGGTCTTAAAGGTATTTGGGGTCTTCAGGGTTTTGGGGATATTTAAAGGGTTTTTGAGGTCATATAGGGTCTTATGGGTTTTGGGGTCTTACGGATCTTTGGGGTCTCAAGGGTCTTTGAGGTCTCAACGGTCTTCGGGGTCATTAAGTGTCATGGGTTTTGGGGATCTAAAGGGTCTTGGGGTCTTTAAATGCTGAGGTGGTGGATGAAACACCAGTAGGAGAATCCCAGGGTCGGACTTGATCTGTGTGTCAAATGTGGTGGTTGTCGGCACGGCAGTCTTTGCAAAAAACGTGAACATACAGACAGATGGATGGATGACATTTTATTTTGTCAATAAAATATCCTTCTGTCTCCTGTCGGATGTTGGTTTCACGCATAAAACAACAAGCAGGGCACATTGGTGTCCTCATTTATTTTCTGCTGTGACATCCTCCGGGTAACGCTTCAGTGCCTCGAGATGATTATAGTTTTCATTATACAGTACTATAACACAGAGAATTGGCGTGATTTGTACATCGTCCTGGAGTTTGATTTATTTTTTAGCGATAACATCCAGTTTTCAAGTTATTCTGTCCAGCCGTGCAAGAATACATTCGCACTTAGCAGTTATTATAATTCACCCACTTTCACATCAAAGTACAAATATGACGTTGACGTAGCCATCCCAACTGTGTCCTGACAGTGATGGGGAAAAAAAGTTGCACATACGGTATTGAAAATCACTTGAGAACCGAAGAAGTTGCAAACGGATTGCACACAGATGAGAATAATCAACTATTAAAGGTTGTAATCTTTGCAGGGTTGAAGTCTCATTTGAAGTTCAGTGAAATGAAGGAACAACAATTCACAAAGTCACCAAAAAAAAAAATTCATTCTAAACATGCCAAGAACATCGAACTTTTGATGTATAGTACAGAAGTATAATTTCCTACCAAATCTTTTAATTGCTCTGCAGCCCACTATGAAAAAGGTATTCAGCCAGTCGGACGGCTCATTGTCATGACATACTGATTTGTTCAAAAACGTAAGCATCATGTAAACAGAGTGGAATTAATGAGAAATTCTGAAAACGATGGAAGTTCAAGGGTAACTCACACTTTTTATTGCAGATCATGGGTAAAACCCAGCTGGCGGCCACCAGTCGCGTGCTGCTGTGGGTTGTGACGTTCCTCTTGAAGAAAAACATCAAACCAATTGACATTCACAAGATTATCTGTGAAATATGGTGATGTATGTCTTTCATGTAATTGTGTGTTTAATAGGTGCAATGAGATGAGAAAAGGACTGGCAGGATGGCCCAAGAGGTATGCACACTCACCTCTATGCTACGGTCTAGCCTGGGTTTGAATCCCGACCCAGCTATAAACTGTCATCCCGAGGTTTCACAGGAAGGGTGATTCATCAATGTGTGTGCCGCCCCTCAGATGGACGTTAAACTGGGTGTCACATCTGCCAGCATTAGTTTGTGGACTTAAAGATCCTATGGTGTCCTTCATGAAGAGAAGGAGAGCTATCGCTGCCACCCTGAATAAGTTACAAATTCCTGCCCCTGCCTTCTTCGGTGGTGACCAGACCAGCATTGTAGCCCAGTAACTGCTTCAGCAGCACCAACGCTCTGCATAGGGTATAGTTCATGATGACCTGAAAAAATGGCCATGAATTGACTGATAAATGATCACGAGCATTCTCTGATGCAACCAACTGGTGTTGCTCAAGTAAATATTACAATCGAGGGAATGCGTATTGGACAGATTTGATTATAACCTCAGCCCGGTGGTTGCGTAATTGCTGACGTCTGGCTGTTCCTGCTGATGCAGTTCACCATCAGCCATGACCTCTCTTCGGCTGACCATATTTGAAAGCTGGACTCAAAAGTCAATCGCTAAGTGGGAAGTCTGCCATTCCAAGTCATTCCTTGAAAAAGTAAAATGACTCAGAGCCAACTACACCTTTGTCCATAACTCAATTGAGTACTGTTGCTCTCTCCTATGGGCTGGTGGCCCAGAATTACATTTGTGTCTCCTGGATTCTGTGGAATCAAAAGCTCTCGATGTTATTACCATCTTCGAAGTAGTGGCCGACCAGGCATTAAGCTTCCAGGTTGCAGAAACATCAAGGTTTGTGATGATGCTGAAGCACAAGTGTCTGTTGCTTTCACATCACAGGCGGGTGGGTTGGTGGTCCCTCCGATTTTTAACCACCTCTTCTCTGATATTGCTTCCTCTCCTCCCTCAGTCCCCTAACCCTCCCCAGTAACTCCAGGATGTCTAAATGATGCTCCATACAGTACAGATTTGTCTCTACTGTTCAGGTGACTGCTAAGTGTGCCTCTCTCGTTCTTTTTCAACAATAATTCTGCCTTTAAGGCATTTGGCCATTACACCTCAGAAGGCAGTGCTGTATGTTGACAAGTCACCTTCGACCACTCAAAGAACATCCAATTTCTCATAAATTACGAATGATGACGTCAAAGCACATGCACTTAAATGGCTCCCGACCTGTCCTAAAGATTTGTACAAGCACGGACGTGATGCATGTGTATGTGCAATGAAGAAGTCAGTGAAGTTTCATTGACATCGCTATAGGCTGGCAGGATGGCCTAGACTCACGAGGTATGCACACTCACCTCTGAGCTGTCAAACGTGGGTTTGAATCCTGACCCAGCTATGAACTGTCATCTCGGTGTTTTGCAGACAGGATGAGTCATCAATGTATCTGCCGTCCATCGGATGGCCGTTAAACGGGGTGTCCTGTCTGCTGAACTTCTCAAGTTCCATGCTGAACTGCTGAACTTCTCAAGACTGGTGGAAATGCTGCACTCATGTCATTGTATGCAGTTCTGTGCTTTGCCTGGAACACAGGCATCATCCCAACTGACTGGAAAAGGGGCTTTGTTGTCCCTCTCTGGAAAGGGAAGGGTGATCGCCAGGACGACAACTACCGAGGGGTAACGCTGCTCTCAGTGTCGGTCAAGCTCTTTGCTCGGATAATTCTTCACAGGATTTGCCACCATCTGCTTGGGCATCAGCGTCCAGAGCAGTCAGGCTTTGCACCAGAGGACAACGATTGACTGTATCCTTGCTCTTCGGGTCCTCACCAAATGCAGACGAGAGTTTCGGCAGGGGCTGCTTGCAGCCGATGTTGATCTCTGCAAAGCATTCAATGCAATGAATCGGGATGCCCTCTGGAGGATTCTGAGTCTTCGTGGGGTGTCACCAAAACTGATCAATCTGATATCTGAACTATACTATGGTACTGAGAGTGCTGTGAGATGTGGTGATGCCATCTCCGACTTACTTCCAGTTATTACTGGAGTTTGTAAGGGGTGTGTGTGGACTGGCCCCCACACTTTTCAGCACTTGTATGGACTAGTTTCTGGGGAGGGTGTTGGAGAGATCAAGCTGAGGTGCAACATTTGGGAATGTCAAGATCTCTGACCTTGATTTCACAGATGATGCAGTCATCTTTGCAGAGACTCTGGATATCCTTTTGGGGGCCCTTGAGGTGCTGAATGAGGAGTCTGAGCTGCTAGGATTACGGGTTTCCTGGGTCAAAACTAAGATTCAGGCTTTCTATGACATATTGGATGCTGCTATCTCGTCTGTACCTGTTTGTGGTGAAGATGTTGAGGTCACGGAGAGATTCACTTACCTTGGCAGTGATATTCGTGTCTCTGCTGGCTGTGAGCCAGAGGTCAATAGACATCTGGGTCGGGCCTGGGGAGTCATGGATTCACTGGATCATGGGGTGTAGCGCTGCCGGTACCTGTACAGGAGGACAAAAGTCTGAGTCTTTAGGTCCTTGGTGCTTCCAGTCTTGCTCTACGGATGTGAGACTTGGACTCTGACCAGGGGACACTTTATTCCTTTGGTACCAGGTCTCTTCGAAGAATCCATGGCTATTGCTGCTCGGACTTTGTGTACAACGAGCGGTTGCTGAGAGAGACTCAAATGAGATTTGTTACCTGCATAGTCCGTGAGCATCAGCTGCAGCTGTATGGATATGTGGCTCGTTTTCCTGACTCTGATCCTGCTCACCAGATTCTCTCAGCGAGGGAACCTCGTGAGTGGAGGAGGCCAATGGGTCGACCACGTGCCTCGTGGTTGCAGCAGGTTGATCGGCATCTCAAGGAGATGGGAATAGGCCAGGCATCTGCCTGGGGTATGGCCAGACAGAGGACCCTGGAGTACCGGAAAGTGGACGCAGCAACGCGCTGCTCTGGTGCATGCTACCATACCTGACCTGACCTGCATGCTGACATTAAAGATCCTACTGTGTCCTTCCTGAAAGTAGGCAAGCTATTGCCAGCACTATGACCAAATTCCTGCTTTAACCTAAAGGGGGAACTGCATCAGCATACAGCCGTGCCCTCAGCCATTGATGCTACCACTCATCCTTGCACTGCACATGGAGGAAGAAGAAAAACATCCCTCCACTTTTTGATTTTCTCTAATAACACATCAACCGCAACCTTAAACTATCCTCGCGTACTAACCCTTTAACAAATGTTGCAGTCCAATAAGCCTGTGATTAATATTTAACTGTACCGTTCTTTGTATTGAAATAAATAAACGGATTATTTTGACATTTGTAATTTCTCCTGGAATTTGCAACATTGAGGGTTTCCTTACACAATAGAAATATTTCTCGGGTGAAACTGGCCTGGCTTATTGCCTTGTGAAATGATGTCTCATGATTGCGTTTGCAATGGATTTTCTTTCTCTCCCCTCTGACGATGCGAATGGATTTTGTTACTTAAGAGGCCTAATGCAGCGGACGGCTTTAGGCCAGCTACACAGGGTGCCAGCTGCGACGTCCCAGGGTGTTCAGGATTTCGAGGGGGGTGATGAAACCAGGAAGGATGACTTGCTTTCGGAAGATGGAACTTTATCGAATGTAAAGAAGATGATGGAACTTCACGTTACTTACATAATTCATTCATTAATTGTTTGGTTTAAAAAACAAAACAAAAAAAACGTTTAATATGCACATCATTTGCATATTTCATAAATGACATAATTCGTGGAGAATTAACAAACAGTGAAAAAGCATGAGAAACAGTGATGCCAAAGATGAGTTGTTCCATCACGCTTGAGAGATGTAAAAAGAACAAGGCAGAGCTGTCTGAAACTCCACCCAGGCCATCGGTTTGGATACGGATAAAGGGAATGATCATTGTTGATTGTTCTACCCTTTCTGTCTGTCTGTTTGTTTGTTTGTTACTTGCAAAATCGAAGATTTTTCGAGTATATTGGTCAGTCGATTTTGTTATTCTGCGTCTGTCTGTTTGACTGTCACCATCAATCGCCGACAGGTCACCATTTCAAACCGATCTTCACGAAACTTCACAAAGTTGTCAAGGTCATCTCAACTGAGAAGCCTATTGATTTTGCGGTCAAAGGTCAAATTTTTGAATTCGTCATTTTTCATCCGATTGACTTGATATTTGAAAACAAAATTGCATATTGCATCACTGAATTGGAAAACCAACTATTTTTGAGATCAAAAGGTCAAAGGTAAACTCAAGGTTAAACTTCTAAAATCAATTTTCAACTGAAAAATCATCAGATTACATCCTAAGTTGAACAGGATTTGCATTGTCCATCACTGAATTGGGAAAACACCTATTGTTGTGGTCATAAGGTCAACTGAAGGTCAAACTTCTCAAATTTCATCTGAAAAATCAATTTTCATCTGATTAACCTGAAAATTAAGCAGCAATTGCATAGTGCGTCACTGAATTTTGGAAACAACTATTTTAAGGTCAAAGGTCAACAAAGTCAAACTTTGAAAATCATCAATTTCAATCTGAAAAATAATCAATTTTCATCTGATTGATCTGAGCTTTGATTAAGATTGTCAATTTTAATCTTAATGAAGTGGACAATTTGATGTATCCATGGCAACCTTTGGAGAGGGGGTGGATTTTGCAAGTATCGTGCTCTGCACGACATCTTTTTCTTGCTTGTTTGTCAATCGTGTACAGGTCACAATTTTACACTGATCTTCCCGAAACTTCACCACATGGTAGTTTGTTATAAGCAAGAAGCCTATTGTTTTTGAGGTCAAAAGGTCAACATGAGCCAAAGGTCAACAAAATTGCAAACTTCTAAAATCCTCAATTTTCATCCGATTGACAAAATTTGAACAGGATTTTCATATCAGCTTACTGAAATCAACCACAAATTATTTTTAGGTCAACATAGGCCAAAGGTCAACAACTTAGGTGAGGTTTCCAAAATCCTCAGTTTTCATCCGATTGACTCGAAATTTGAAGAGGATTTCTATTTCAGGTCATTGAATTCAACCAGCCAATTATTTTTGAGGTCAACATAGACCAAAAGGTCAACAGAGGCCCAAGGTCAAAAACGAAGGTGGTATTGTTGTGGGGCCGGGTGTCGGTGGCGAGCACGACCGCTAGGTGGAGCAGTAGAGTCGGCTCCAGAGAACACCCGGAATCTAGATCGTGCTCCTCGGAGAACTCCGAAAGGCACGGGTCCCTTACAGGACCGTGAATCGCCAATAATTCAGCCGCGTGGAATAGGGTTAATTGCCAACTTCAATATACCTAAGTATCCACGTGGCAAAGCTACCGGGGAATTCACACCCTCGGCAGGCCTCGAGTGGAACGAGCCGTTATAGTGCTCGAACCGTGCGTAACCTGAGCGGATGGTTACCATGACCCGTCGGTTCAAATGCACAATTTACTGTTTCCCAATTTCCCAACACGCACCGTGCTAAGCTAATGAAAGAAATGACAGGGAACGAGCTGGTACATTCAATAATAGGGGTATTTATTTTACAATAGGGGGAAGGGAACACACAAAGAGCAGAGCTATCATGACTATAAGAAATGCAAA
>CM068962.1:45339781-45358295 GCA_035128595.1 Eptatretus atami
GATAGACAATTGTTCCAATTATGTAGTAAAAAGGAATTTGGGATTATATGAAGCACACCACTGAAAAATATAAATATATTGTTGTGAAACAAGATGAGATATTAAGGGATATATTTTTTATTTTATAAACAATTACATATATAAATGACAACTATTATTATAATCTTGTGGTAAATCTGCTTCTGGAAAAAACTTTCATACATCAAGGTTCTTGTATAGTACAAATGAGAATATTTTTAATTTGCTTAAAAAACACCCCATGATACGCATTGTATCTACAACACTCGAGCAATAAGACCTGGAGAAGTAGAAGGTGAAGATTATTACTGTATTTCAGTGGAGGAAACATATGCGATGGTGAGGATGAAGAAAATTATATGTGAGGAGGTTTCTCTTGGTACAACAAAATATTCACATTGCAAGAGTGAGTTAAAGAACTGAAATCTGGTGGTCTTGGGATATTAGAAAGTAATCCAGAAGAATGAGAGAAATTATTAAACATCTGAGTGGTAATGGGGTTAAGATTTTATCATTCGGTTTTGATGTTTGATGAAGAAACTCAACGCAAACGTATGAAAAGCAGAGATACAAATATTAGTGAGGAAGAAATTACAAATCGTATTAATGTTAATAAAGAATTTGATGAAATATTTAAAGAAATGATTTATTTGAACACATCTACTTTAATGATGAAGAAAAGGAAAATTTCCTGTTGACCTTATAATTCAGTGAATGATATTTTCCAATAAATAAATGGATGCGAAAGAAAGAGCAAGAAGATTTAAGGAGCATCAAGAGTTGGTTTCAAAAGTTGTAAAAACAACAGGAAGACATAAAGAAGAAACGCAGACAGAAACTAACGGGTGAAGAAGCATTTTGAAAGAAAACAAGATAAATTTTTTAAACCACTTTAAAAAACTCCCAAGAAAAAATTATTGATGTTTCCACAGTTCCCACAATAGAAATACTCCGAAAAAACTTCAATGTTAAAAGATTTCAGTCAAATGACGGAGGAAGAAATTAGAGCATATAGGAGAATTAGAATATGATGATGAAGGATTATTTCAACAACTGAAGAGATTAATCAACTCCTTGATTTATTTGTGAATGCTCTTCAAAACAATGAATATTCAGCGATTCATAAACCATAGCAGGACTCATTCCAAAGAACAACCAGCAATATTCCATTTTGTTCAAGAAAAGGTATTGATATTTAATGATGAATTAAGGTTCTTGAGTTCTGCTGAACCCCCTGTTAAACTAACTCGGAGATTAATGTTCTTATCACAAAAATATGGAAGACAAGGTTCAACTGTGAGGGATGAATCAAAGTATTTTGATAACCATTGGATATGAAAAATAATGATGATAGAGTATATATTGATCTGCTGGACTCTCTTAATTATAGGGTTCGTCTATCTGGTAAAAGTAGGAAGAATGAGAAAACAGATTATTCAGGCTTAAGTAGCCTTGGTTTCAGGTGTTAGTTTTCTTCCAAATGACCCATCACAATTTGTTAATAGTTGTTATTGCTGTTAGATAGTTAAGAAGGCTGGAAATAACAATTGTTTTAATGAAGCATCGGCCATTTTAGACCAGTTTGATAACCATGAAAATAATTAATAATGTCAAATAAAAGATATTTTTATCTCGTATTAAAATAAGATGAGAAGCACAATCCTTGTTTTCATTTTCACAACAATGAACCACACATCTTCATTCATACCCACTACAACTTTACGCAACAAAAGAATATGAGGCGTCTTTATTGTCCATGGAAAACTTATATACCTATTTTAATATCACCGAGAAAAAATGACAAGTTTAGAAAGGACATCAATTTAGAAAAAAAGGAGACGGGATATTGATACTCTAATGGGTTAGGTTCAAGTATCTTAAACATAAAGACCTAATTGGTTCAACTGCTTCTGCTGTGGGAATGTGGGGTGCTATGAAGAGTATAAAAGATGCCCAAAGGAATCTCATAAATTACAAGCAATAAAATAAATTAAGAAAGGCAAAACCTCAGTTGTCTCCCCAAGAACAACAGAAATAATTCAAATAGTTGGGTCAGGGTTTCAAAAGTTTTAACATCTTTTTTCCGAAATAAATACAAGTATGGAAGCAATTGATAGTATCTATGATTTGGATGATACCATTGTCATCTCAAACTCTACTAAAAAAGAAGATTACTTCAAGGTAAATGCAATAACTGGAATAGACTGGAATGCAAATGGAACAAAAAGTTTTGAAATAATAATCAACAAACTTATTTGAATCTATCCGAAAGTTTCTTGTTGTGTAAATTACATTCACTAAGGCTGCGAATAACACAAACACTACACTCGTAAATTATTTCTTCTGGAAAATGTTGATAGGTGTTCGTTTGTACATGAGAACACAAGAAGTTTAAGTAGTTGATTATGTCTCTGCTACATCTGAAATGATGAAATTTACACTATATTCATTTGGTGATAGAATGGGAAAGGGGGCTGTCGAAGGTATTACTCCTGATTGTCAACGGGAACAAACACAGACCCTTGATATAGTCAAAGAAAGGAATGTATAATGATGATGCAAAAGCAGGGAATAGTTTTACTGTGGCAGTTCCTCTTAAAGGTATATTTGGATTTTGTGATCATGATAAAGTTCTGTATGATCTTAAAATTAGATTTCAACTGCAAAGGAATGATAATGAAAATAGATTGCTTTTTGGTGTGGCTAATGCTTTGCTGCTCAGAAAAATTGTTATTGATGAAAATATTTGGTATATTAGTGAATTTTCTCCTAATCTTAAAACAGAAGAGATGTTGAATAGAAGACTTACTCAAAGAGCCACTCAATGTATCTACCTTAAAAGAAGATGCCAACACGTTAAACTGAACCAAACCACTTACACGTGGAATTTGGGTGTTCTGAAGGAAAGCCATGATGTCTGTGCTCATTTAAAAAAAAAACAGATGGTGATACTGGCGACTGATAAGAATAATGCATTGGAGATGATAATGTTTGCGAATCTGGAAGCCAGGATCACACAGAAATTCAGGTTCCGATAGCTTAGCTATTTTGATAAGTATGTGTTTTCTAGTTAGAATCATCCAATAGTCTAATGGGTGAATAAATGTAAATGCGCTGTGCGTTATTAATAGTTAGGATTTTTACACCCCATAACAACAACAACACGCCTTCACCTCAACGCCATTGGCAACGTGCGTTCGACCACGTACGTGGGCGGAGTTTCCTCGGCCACCAGAGCTCTGACTCCGCCCTGGAGAGATGGAATGTTCCCCCCGACCAATGGGAGGTGTGAGACAACTCAGACACCGACGTTCCCACGAACCCCGACCAATGGGAGGCCGAGACGCCTCAGACATCGACGTTCCCACGAACCACGGACCAATGGGAGGCATGAGACGTCTCAGACATCGACTTTCTCATGAACCCCGGACCAATGGGAGGCGAGACGTCTCAGACGGTGATCCTTCCCACGACACCCCCCCCACAGGAGAAATGCCATATAAGAAACGCCAGGCCTTGGAAAGTCAGTCAAAGTCAGTGTGAGCGTGAGCATCAGGGGAGGAGGTCAGTGTGAACATCAGCGTCAGGGTGGCGTCAGCTTCAGGGTCGGCTTGGCAGTGATCAGGTTCGAGGTGCCAGAGATCGACTTGTCTGGTCTGGTCGGCTTGCAGTGATCGGGTTGAGTGCCGGAAGATCGACTTGTCTGGTCTGTCGGCTTGGCAGTGCCTGCGTCTGATGCTTTTCCTCTGTCTCCTGGTGCTTGGAGTGGCATCGTGTTGCGGGTTTGAGTCCCGTCGAGCCGGATCGTCGAAGACCACACGAGGTGGACAGGTCCAAGCACAGGCTCTGGTCTCCAGCTCACCTGTCCTCGAGCTGGAAACCTTCAATAAAGACCTGACGGGGTCCATTTCTGTGTGTGGGCCCGTCTTTAAGTAGCAACTGTATAAGTGCTTGTGTGTAAATTTGCATTTCTTATAGTCATGATAGCTCTGCTCTTTGTGTGTTCCCTTCCCCCTATTGTAAAATAAATACCCCTATTATGAATGTACCAGCTCGTTCCCTGTCATTTCTTTCATTAGCTTAGCACGGTGCGTGTTGGGAAATGGGAAACAGTAAATTGTGCATTTGAACCGACGGGGTCATGGTAACATCCGCTCAGGTTAGCGCACGGTTCGAGCACTAAACGGCTCGTTCCACTCGAGGCCTGCCGAGGGTGTGAATTCCCGGTAGCTTTGCCACGTGGATACTTAGGTATATTGAAGTTGGCAATTAACCCTATTCCACGCGGCTGAATTATTGGCGATTCACGGTCCTGTAAGGGACCCGTGCTTTCGGAGTTTCCGAGGAGCACGATCTAGATCCGGGTGTTCTCTGGAGCCGACTCTACTGCTCCACCTAGCGGTCGTGCTCGCCACCGACACCGGCCCCACAACAATCACCTTCGTTTTTGACCTTGGGCCTCTGTTGACCTTTGGTCTATGTTGACCTCAAAAATAATTGGCTGGTTGAATTCAATGACCTGAAATAGAAATCCTCTTCAAAATTTGAGTCAATCGGATGAAAACTGAGGATTTTGGAAACCTCACCTAAGTTGTTGACCTTTGGCCTATGTTGACCTAAAAATAATTTGTGTTGATTTCAGTAAGCTGATATGGAAATCCTGTTCAAATTTGTCAATCGGATGAAAATTGAGGATTTTAGAAGTTTGCAATTTTGTTGACCTTTGGCTCATGTTGACCTTTTGACCTCAAAAACAATAGGCTTCTGCTTATAAACAAACTACCATGTGGTGAAGTTTCGGGAAGATCAGTGTAAAAATTGTGACCTGTACACGATTGACAAACAAGCAAGAAAAAGATGTCGTGCAGAGCACGATACTTGCAAAATCCACCCCCTCTCCAAAGGTTGCCATGGATACATCAAATTGTCCACTTCATTAAGATTAAAATTGACAATCTTAATCAAAGCTCAGATCAATCAGATGAAAATTGATTATTTTTCAGATTGAAATTGAGATTTTCAAAGTTTGACTTGTTGACCTTGACCTTAAAATAGTTGTTTCCAAAATCAGTGACGCACTATGCAATTGCTGCTTAATTTTCAGGTTAATCAGATGAAAATTGATTTTTCAGATGAAATTTGAGAAGTTTGACCTTCAGTTGACCTTTGACCACAACAATAGGTTGTTTTCCAATTCAGTGATGGACAATGCAAATCCTGTTCAACTTAGGATGTAATCTGATGATTTTTCAGTTGAAAATTGATTTTAGAAGTTTAACCTTGAGTTTACCTTTGACTTTTTGATCTCAAAAATAGTTGGTTTTCCAATTCAGTGATGCAATATGCAATTTTGTTTTCAAATATCAAGTCAATCGGATGAAAAATGACGAATTCAAAAATTTGACCTTTGACCGGCAAAATCAATAGGCTTCTCAGTTGAGATGACCTTGACAACTTTTGTGAAGTTTCGTGAAGATCGGTTTGAAATGGTGACTGTCGGCGATTTATGGTGACAGTCAAACAGACAGACGCAGAATAACAAAATCGACTGACCAATATACTCGAAAAATCTTCGATTTTGCAAGTAACAAACAACACAAACAGACAGACAGAAAGGGTAGAACAATCAACAATGATCATTCCCTTTATCCGTATCCAAACCGATGGCCTGGGTGGAGTTTCAGACAGCTCTGCCTTGTTCTTTTTACATCTCTCAAGCGTGATGGAACAACTCATCTTTGCATCACTGTTTCTCTATGCTTTTTCACTGTTTGTTAATTCTCCACGAATTATGTCATTTATGAAATATGCAAATGATGTGCAATTAACGTTTTTTTTGTTTTGTTTTTTAACCAAACAATTAATGAATGAATTATGTAAGTAACGTGAAGTTCCATCATCTTCTTTACATTCGATAAGTTCATTTCCGAAAGCAAGTCATCCTTCCTGGTTTCATCACCCCTCGAAATCCTGAACACCCTGGGACGTCGCAGCTGGCACCCTGTGTAGCTGGCCTAAAGCCGTCCGCTGCATTAGCCTCTTAATAACAAAATCCATTCGCATCGTCAGAGGGAGAGAAGAAAATCCATTGCAAACGCAATCATGAGACATCATTTCACAAGGCAATAAGCCAGGCCAGTTACACCCGAGAAATATTTCTATTGTGTAAGGAAACCCTCAATGTTGCAAATTCCAGGAGAAATTACAAATGTCAAAATAATCCGTTTATTTATTTCAATACAAGAACGGTACAGTTAATATTAATCACAGGCTTATTGGACTGCAACATTTGTTAAAGGGTTAGTACGCGAGGATAGTTTTAGGTTGCGGTTGACGTGTTATTAGAGAAAATCAAAAAAGTGAGGGATGTTTTTCTTCTTCCTCCATGTGCAGTGCAAGGATGAGTGGTAGCATCATGGCTGAGGGCACGGCTTATGCTGATGCAGTTCCCCCTTTAGGTTAAAGCAGGAATTTGGTCATAGTGCTGGCAATAGCTTGCCTACTTTCAGGAAGGACACAGTTAGGGATCTTTAATGTCAGCATGCAGGTCAGGTCAGGTTATGGTAGCATGCACCAGAGCAGGCGCGTTGCTGCGTCCACTTTCCGGTACTCCAGGGTCTCTGTCTGGCCATACCCAGGCAAGATGCCTGGCCCTATTCCCATCTCCTTGAGATTGCCGATCAACCTGCTGCAACCCACGAGGCACGTGGTCGACCCATTGGCCTCCTCCACTCACGAGGTTCCCTCGCTGAGAGAATCTGGTGAGCAGGATCAGAGTCAGGAAAAACGAGCCACATATCCATACAGCTGCAGCTGATGCTCACGGACTATGCAGGTAACAAATCTCATTTGAGTCTCTCTCAGCAACCGCTCGTTGTACCAAAGTCCGAGCAGCAATAGCCATGGATTCTTCGAAGAGACCTGGTACCAAAGGAATAAAGTGTCCCCTGGTCAGAGTCCAAGTCTCACATCCGTAGAGCAAGACTGGAAGCACCAAGGACCTAAAGACTCAGACTTTTGTCCTCCTGTACAGGTACCGCAGCGCTACACCCCATGATCCAGTGAATCCATGACTCCCAGGCCGACCCAGATGTCTATTGACCTCTGGCTCACAGCCAGCAGAGACACGAATATCACTGCCAAGGTAAGTGAATCTCTCCGTGACCTCAACATCTTCACCACAAACAGGTACAGACGAGATAGCAGCATCCAATATGTCATAGAAAGCCTGAATCTTAGTTTTGACCCAGGAAACCCGTAATCCTAGCAGCTCAGACTCCTCATTCAGCACCTCAAGGGCCCCCAAAAGGATATCCAGAGTTCTGCAAAAGATGACTGCATCATCTGTGAAATCAAGGTCAGAGATCTTGACATTCCCAAATGTTGCACCTCAGCTTGATCTCTCCAACACCCTCCCCAGAAACTAGTCCATACAAGTGCTGAAAAGTGTGGGGCCAGTCCACACACACCCCTTACAAATCAGTAATAACTGGAAGTAATGTCGGAGATGGCATCACCACATCTCACAGCACTCTCAGTACCATAGTATAGTTCAGATATCAGATTGATCAGTTTTGGTGACACCCCACGAAGACTCAGAATCCTCCAGAGGGCATCCCGATTCATTGCATTTGAATGCTTTGCAGAGATCAACATCGGCTGCAAGCAGCCCCTGCCGAAACTCTCGTCTGCATTTGGTGAGGACCCGAAGAGCAAGGATACAGTCAATCGTTGTTCCTCTGGTGCAAAGCCTGACTGCTCTGGACGCTGATGCCCAAGCAGATGGTGGCAAATCCTGTGAAGAATTATCCGAGCAAAGAGCTTGACCACACTGAGAGCAGCGTTACCCCTCGGTAGTTGTCCGTCCTGCGATCACCCTTCCCTTTCCAGAGAGGGACAACAAAGCCCTTTTCCAGTCAGTTGGATGATGCCTGTGTTCCAGGCAAAGCACAGAACTGCATACAATGACATGAGTGCAGCATTTCCACCAGTCTTGAGAGTTCAGCAGTTCAGCATGGAACTTGAGAAGTTCAGCAGAACAGGACACCCGTTTAAAGGCCATCCGATGGACGGCAGATACATTGATGACTCATCCTGTCTGCAAAACACCGAGATGACAGTTCATAGCTGGGTCAGGATTCAAACCCACGTTTGACAGCTCAGAGGTGAGTGTGCATACCTCGTGAGTCTAGGCCATCCTGCCAGCCTATAGCGATGTCAATGAAACTTCACTGACTTCTTCATTGCACATACACATGCATCACGTCCGTGGCTTGTACAAAATCTTTAGGACAGGTCGGGAGCATTTAAGTGCATGTGCTTTGACTCATCCATTCGTAATTATGAGAAATTGATGTTCTTTGAGGTGGTCGAGGTGACTTGTCAACATAGCAGCACTGCCCTTCTGAGGTGTAATGCCAAATGCCTTAAAGGCACGAATTATGTTGAACAAAGAACGAGAGAGGCAACTTAGCAGTCACCTGAACAGTAGAGACAAATCTGTACTGTTATGGAGCATCATTTAGATCATCCGAGTTACTGGGGAGGGTTTAGGGGACTGAGGGAGGAGAGGAAGGCAATATCAGAGAAGAGGTGGTTAAAAATCGGAGGACGCCACCAACACCACCCGCCTGTGATGGTGAAAGCAACAGACACTTGTGCTTAGCATCATCACAAAACCTTGATGTTTCTGCAACCTGGAAGCTTAATGCCTGGTCGGCCACTACTTCGAAGATGGTAATAACATCGAGAGCTTTTGATTCCACAGAATCCAGGAGACACAAATGTAATTCTGGGCCACCAGCCATAGGAGAGAGCAACAGTACTCAATTGAGTTATCGGACAAAGGTGTAGTTGGCTCTGAGTCATTTTACTTTTCAAGGAATGCACTTGGAATGGCAGATTCCACTAGGCGATTGACTTTGAGTCCAGCTTTCAAATCATGGTCAGGCCGAGAGAGGTCATGCTGATGGTGAACTGCATCAGCAGACAGCCAGACGTCAGCATTACGGCAACCACGCGGCTGAGGTTATAATCAAATCTGTCCAATACGCATTCGCCTCGATTGTAATATTTACTTGAGCAACACCAGTTTTTGTTGCATCAGAGAATGCTCGTGATCATTTATCAGTCAATTCATGGCCATTTTTCAGGTCATCATGAACTATACCCTATGCAGAGGCGTTGGTGCTGCTGAAGCAGTTAACTGTCGGGCTACAATGCTGGGTCTGGTCACCACCGAAGAAGGCAGGGGCAGGAATTTGTAACTTATTCAGGGTGGCAGCGATAGCTCTCCTTCTCTTCATGAAGGACACCATAGGATCTTTAAGTCCCAAACTAATGCTGGCAGATGTGACACCCAGTTTAACCGTCCATCTGAGGGGCGGCACACACATTGATGAATCACCCTTCCTGTGAAACCTCGGGGATGACAGTTATAGCTGGTCGGGATTCAAACCCAGGCTAGACCGTAGCATAGAGGTGAGTGTGCATACTCTTGGGCCATCCTGCAGTCCTTTTCTCATCTCATTGCACCTATTAAACACACAATTACATGAAGACATACATCACCATATTTCACAGATAATCTTGTGAATGTCAATTGGTTTGATGTTTTTTCTTCAAGAGGAACGTCACAAACCCACAGCAGCACGCGACTGGTGGCCGCCAGCTGGTTTTTACCCATGATCTGCAATAAAAAGTGTGAGTTACCCTTGAACTTCCATCGTTTTCAGAATTTCTCATTAATTCCACTCTGTTTACATGATGCTTACGTTTTTGAACAAATCAGTATGTCATGACAATGAGCCGTCCGATCTGCTGAATACCTTTTTCATAGTGGGGCTGCAGAGCTAATAAAAGATTTGGTAGGAAATTATACTTCTGTACTATTACATCAAAAGTTCGATGTTCTTGCATGTTTAGAATGAATTTTTTTTTTGGTGACTTTGTGAATTGTTGTTCCTTCATTCGCTGAACTTCAAATGAGACTTCAACCCTGCAAAGATTACAACCTTTAATAGTTGATTATTCTCATCTGTGTGCAATTCGTTTGCAACTTCTTCGTTCTCAAGTGATTTCAATACCGTATGTGCAACTTTTTTTCCCCATCACTGTCAGGACACAGTTGGGATGGCTACGTCAACGTCATATTTGTTACTTTGATGTGAAAGTGGGTGAATTTATAATAACTGCTAAGTGCGAATGTATTCTTGCACGGCTGGACAGAATAACTTGAAAACTGGATGTTATCGCTAAAAAAAATCAAACTCCAGGACGATGTACAAATCACGCCAATTCTCTGTTATAGTACTGTATATGAAAACTATAATCATCTCGAGCACCGAAGCGTTACCCGGAGGATGTCACAGCAGAAAATAAATGAGGACACCAATGTGCCCTGCTTGTTGTTTTATGCGTGAAACAACATCCGACAGAGACAGAAGGATATTTTATTGACAAATAAAATGTCATCCATCCATCTGTCTGTATGTTCACGTTTTTTGCAAAGACTGCCGTGCCGACAACCACCACATTTGACACACAGTATCAAGTCCGACCCTGGATTCTCCTACTGGTGTTTCATCCACACCTCAGCATTTAAAGACCCCAAGACCCTTTAGACCCCAAAACCCATGACACTTTAATGACCCGAAGACCGTTGAGAACTCAAAGACCCTTGAGACCCCAAAGATCCGTTAAGACCCCAAAACCCGTAAGACCCTATATGACCTCAAAACCCTTTAAATATCCCCAAAAACCCTGAAGACCCAAATACCTTTAAGACCCTAAAGACCTTTTTAAAACCCTTAAGACTCCAAAGATCCTTCAAGATGTTGAAGACTCCTAAGACCCTTCTGACTCCTAAGACCCCTTACACCCTTCAGACACACCCTACAACCCCTTGACTATTTAGACTAAGAGCTTTAGACCACTTGGACCTTTTTAAACTCACCCGGAGTAGGGACCCGGGCCTGACGTTGCCTGGCAACGCTGGGTACCTTTGCTAGTAAATAATATTTATACTCCTGACAGTCTACCTTTAAAACAATAATACTAATTAAAAGCAACCCTAAATGGCTTTCCTAAGACTCCCCGAATTAATAAATTACAAACGTCACAGATATTAATGCAGCTATGAATTAATTTCAAGACTTTTGAGGTGGCAACTTATCTTAGGTAAACAGTTTGTATAATAAACCCAGCAGGTTGTAAAGGCTTAACTGTTAAGGTGGCTGGCATAAGATCTTAGGGTCTTGAGTTTGAACCCCCTTTTAACCGTTTAATTATTACCAGGTGGGGTGACTCAGCCTGTTACCTTCCAAAGTCTGCAAAATGAGTACCAGTGTACTGGTTGGTAGAGGGCACAACATTCGTGCACAGCCGCGCTTCCAAGAAATGATAGCTACCCGGCAGCCAAGCTGCCATACGCAAGAACAGATAGCAAGGATGCCCTCTGTTTTGTGTGCAACATAAAAAGAAAGTACAACTACATCAGTGTCCTCAGCATCAATCACAACGGCATCCATGATTCCTGCTTTCCGTGTCCGGAGAAAATATGTCGAAGATGATTGTATCTGCCTCAATGTGCTCACATTTCAAAATCTTCAATTCTTTCTCCGTGGAAAGGTTCCAACAATTTGACTAATTTCATAAACAAAGCCAAAACCTGGAAGTTTTTTGCGAGCTTCTTGAATCCATCTTTGAGAAATTTCTGCAGTCTTTGTTTGTTTGCTATATTGCAGAACAGGTTGTGAAATCCTTGGAGGCTAGAAGTTTATCTGATTCTTCATATACACATTTCTGGATCCATCCCTATATGATGGGTTTGTTACACGTCACTCATGCTCACCAGCTTTGATTGTGATTTCTATATCATAGAGGTTAATCGCGAACACAATTTGGCTTGTGTGTGATGCCTCACAAGAATAATAGAGAACAATTTCTTTGATAATCACCCCATGTGAAGGTTGTCCCGTCTGGTTTCTCGTGGTCTTTCGCAGATGGAGAAGCCAGTTGCCACAGGAAACCCATATAGACTAATGCAATGTACCTATCAGGAACTGGATTGATGGGCTATATGTGTAGTTTCCGACAAATTTGATTTCTGGGATTTCTTCATGGTGCCATTAATGTTGAATATTGGCAGGCACTCAACTGTCACACGGTATTCCAATCACCTGTGCAAGAGTAACTTTCTCTTCAGCTGTCTGTGCCAGCCAGATTACTGATGCAATCTCTTGGTTTTCCATAGCATCTGTCTTTGTCACTTTGGTTGGTGTGCATCCTTACTCACAGGTGGCTTGCCTAAACTACACCTTGAACTTCTGTGGATGTAGCATCAAAGGGTGTATTCTCTGAAAATATGCGATCACTGAATAACTGTTTCACTTTTCTTTCACCGTCTTCAAGGGCACTTTCAAAGTCACGAACAAGTACATCAGAAGCAATAACTCCAGATTCTAAGATCTCGGTTGTGGATTCTCCAGATCAAACTGATCTCAGTCAAACTCTGTGATCACACAGCACCACTGAGTGACATGCCTTTCTGCGTTTCGTTTCATCACACACACACACACACACAACACACACACACACAACACACACACACACACACACACACGGCTTTTTCCATATTTCAGGGATGAGATCACAACGACTCACAATGACACTTTGACACTCGATGAGCACTGGCACAAAATATGTCCTCCTGTCTTCATTTTTTCTTTAATGTAATGAATCGTTGATTCGTTAACGCCATAATGGTGTCATGCCCGGTGGTGGCTTAATGGTAGTAGGGTGGTGGGCTTGGGATCCTAGGATGCCTGAGTTAAAATCCCTCTCTGCTGTTGAATTAATACCAGGTGGGGTGACTCTGCCTGTCATCCTTCCGTGATCGGCAAAATGAGTACCAGCTTGCTGGTATCCTGTGTCGGAGTGGTGAACTGTCCAGGATTGTGTCCAATAGCCAAGGAGACTGCTTAGGCAGCACACATGCTCTGTACAGAGTATGGTCCAATGGATGGATGATGGATGGATAATGGTGTCCGATCGCAGCACCACTCACTCCGCTGGCCAACTTGTACACTTTCTCGAACAGTCGCATCACTTTCCTTTGCCTTTTTCTCGAAAGTCATTCACCAGTACCTGCAGTATGCCTCATAGACATAATGTACTTATTTAAAAAGACCAGCAAAAACTAAATCACACAATACTGTAGCACACAATAACATGCTAAATCACACGACAACAAACTCAATCACGCGATATCACACGATAACAAACTAAATCACGCGATATCACATGATAAACTAAATCACACAATACTGTAGCACACAATAACAAACTAAATCATGCGATATCACACGATAACAACGAAATCATGCGATATCACACGATAAAAACGAAATCATGCGATATCACACGATAACAAACTAAATCACGCGATATCCAACACGATAAACTAAATCACGGCAATACTGTAGCACACAATGACATGCTAAATCACACGACAACAAAACTCAATCACGCCAATATCACACGATAACAAACTAAATCACGCAAGTATCACATGATAAACTAAAATCACTGATATCACACAATAAACAAACTAAATCACAGCGATATCAATGATAAACTAAAATCACTGCCAATACAGGTAGCACACAATAACATTGCTAAATCCACACCGGATACCAAACTAAATCACGCGATATTCACATGATAAACTAGAATTCACACAATACTGTAGCACACATAACAAACTAAATCATGCGATATCAACGATAACAAACGAAATTCATGCCGATATCACACGATAACAAACGAAATCATGCGAATCAACACGGATTAACAAACGAATCAGCGATATCACCGATAACAAAACTAAACCCAGCGAATCTACACGATAAACTAAGTCACGCGATATAACATGATAAACTAAATCACGCAATACTGTAGCACACCAGATGACATGCTAAACCACAGACAACAACAAACTCAATCACAGCGATATCACACAGATAAACAAACTAAATCACGCAATATCACATGACCTAAATTAAGATCCGTGATATCACACATAAACAAACTAAATCACGCAATACTCACATGATAAACTAAATCACGCAATACAGGTAGCACACAATAACATCGCTAAAATCAACGACAACAAACTCAATCATGGCGAAATATCACAACGATAACAAATAAATCACACGATATCACATGATTAACCTAAATCACCACCAATACGTAGCACACAATAACAAACTAAATCATGGCGATATCACACGATAACAAACGAAATCATGCGATATCACAACTGATAACAAACTAAATCATGCGATTATCACACGATAACAACACTAACACGCGATATTCACATGATAAACTAAATCACGCAATACTGTAGCACACAATGACATGCTAAATCACCCAAAACAAAAAACAATCCAAAAATCACACGCGATTATCCACACGATTAAAACAAACCTTAAATCAACGCAAATATCCCAAACATGATAAACTAAATCACGCGGATACTACACCAAAAACAAACTAAAATCACACATATCACATGATAAAACAAATCACGCAATACTGTAGGCACACAATAAACATGCTAAATCATACGACAACAAACCAATATGCGATATCACACGAATAACAAACTAAATCACGACGATATCAACATGATAACGAAATCACACAATACTGTTAGCACACATAACACAACTAAATTCATGCGATATCACACAATAACAAACGAAATCTGCGATATCACACGATAACAAACTAAATCATGCAGACATCACACGATAACAAATAATCAGCGCGATTATCACATGATAAATTAATCACGCAATACTGTAGCACACATGACATGCTAAATTCACACGACACAAACTCAATCACAGCGATATCAACGATAACAAACTAAATTCACCGCAATATATCACATGATGAACTAAATCACAGCGATATCACACAATAACCAAACTAAATCATGCGATATCCATGATAAACTAAATACGCAATACTGTAGCACACATGACATGCTAAATCACACGACAACAAACTCAATCACGCGATATCACATGATTACAACTAAATCACGCAATACTGTAGCACACAATGACATGCTTAAATCACACGACAACAAAACTCAATCACGCGATATCACATTGATAACAAAACTAAATCACGCATAATCACATGATAAACAAATCACGCAAAACTGTAGGCACACAATGACATGCTAAATCCACACGACAACAAACTCATCACGCGATATCACATGATAAACTAAATCACGCAATACTGTAGCACACAATGACATGCTTAATCCACATGACAACAAACTCAATCACGCGATATCACACGATAACCAAACTAAATCACGCAATTCACATGATAAACTAAATCACGCCGGTATCAACATGAAAAACTAAATCAACGCAATACTGTAGCACACGAATGACATGCCTAAATCACACGACAACAAACTCAAGTCTCGCGATATCACACGATACACAAACTAAATCACGCGATATCACATGATATAAACTAAATCACCGCAATACTGAGCACACAATAAATGCTAATCATACGACAACAAACTCAATCATGCGATACCACCGATAACAAACTAAATCACGTGATATTCACATGCCATAACGAAATCACACGCAATACTGTACACACAATAACAAACTTAAATTCTATGCGATATCGCACAATAACAAACGGAAATCAGCGATATACACGATAACAACTAAAATCATGCGACTCACCGATAACAAATTAATCACGGCGATATCACATGATAAACTAATCACGCCAATACTGTAGCACACAATGACATGCAAATCAACCGGACAACAAACTCAATCAACGCCGATATCAACACGATAACAAACTAAATCACCAATATCACATGATAAACTAAATCACGCGATATCACAGCATAACAAAACTAAATCATGCGATATCACATGATAAAGCACTAAATCACGCAATACTGTAGCCACACAATGACATGCTAAATCACACGACACCAAACTCAATCACGCGATATTCAACATGATAAAACAAACTCAACGCAATACTGCTGCAACACAATGAACGCTTAATCACAAGACGAACAAACTCAATCACGCGGATCACATGATAACAAACTATATATCACGCGATATCACATATAACTAAACTCACGCAATACTGTAGCACATCAATGACATGCTAAATCACACGACAACAAACTTCAATCACGCGATTATACATGATAAACTAAATCACGCAATACTGTAGCACACAATGACATCTTATCACATGACAACAACTCGCAATCACGCATCACAAAGATAACAAACTAAATCACGCAATATCACATGATAAACTAAATCACGCCGGTTCCACATGAGAACTAAAATCACGCAATACTGTAGCACAACAATGACCTGGTAAATCACACGACACAACAAAACTCAATCTCGCGATATCACAAGATAACAAACTAAATCACGCGATAGTCATATTGATAAACTAAATCACGCAATACTGTAGTACACAATTGACATGCTAAATCACACGACAACAAACTCAATCTCGGCGATTATCACATGATAACAAACTTAAATCACGCGATAATCACTTGATATAAACTAAATCACGCAATACTGTAGATCACAATAACATGGCTAAATCATACGACAACAAAATTCAATCTCGCGATGCATCACACAGATAACTCAAAATAAATCACTTGATATCACATGATAAGCGAAATCACGCAATACTGTAGCACACAAATGACATGCTAAATCACACGACAACAAACTTCATCTCGGCCGATATCACACGATAACAAATAAATCACGCCGATATCACATGATAAACTAAATCACGCGATATCACATGATAAAACTAATCACGCAATACTGTAGCACACAATAAACATGCTAAATCACACTGACAACAAACCTCAATCACGGATATCACATGAAATAAACTAAAATCACACAATACCATGCTAAATGCCCACAAAACAACTCAATCACGCGATATCACATGATAAAATAAATCACGCAATACTGGTAGCACACAATAACATGACTAAATCACACATATCACCATGATAAACTAAATCACGCAATACTGTAGCACACAATAACATGCTTAAATCACACGACAACAAATTCATCACGCGATATCACATGATAAACAATCACGCAATACGTGTAGCACACAATAACATGCAAATCACACGATATCACATGATAAAAACAAATCACGCAATACATGTAGCACACAATAACATGCTAAATCACACGACAACAAACTCATCAACGCGTATCACATGATAAAATAAATCACGCGCAATCTCTGTAGCACACAATAACTGCTGAAATCCACAGCACAACAAAAGTCAATCATGCGATTATCAACATGAAAAACTAAAATCACGCAATACTGGAGCACACAATAACATGCTAACATCACACGACAACAAACCTCAATCACGCGATATCACATGATAAAATAAATCACGCAATACTGTAGCACACCCAATGACATGCTACAATAACAAATTAAAATCATGCGAATCACCACAGATAAACTAAATCACGCGATATTCACATGATAAATATAAATCACGGCATAGTGCAGCACGCAATTGACATGCTAACATCATACGACAACAAACTCAATCATGCGATATCACACCGATAACAAACTAAATTCACGCGATATCACACGGAAACAAACTAAAAATATGGCGATATCACACGATAAACAACTAAATCACACGATACACATGATTAACAAAACTCAATCCAATGCGATATCACACCGATAAACTAAATCACACGATATCCACACGATAACACTCAATCAGAGCGATATCACACGATAAACTAAATCACACGAATCACATGATAACAAACATAATCACGCAATACTGTAGCACACAATTAAACATGGCTAAATCATTACGACAACAAACTCAATCACTGTGATATCACACAATAACAACTCAATACACAGATAACAAACTAAATATCACGGCGATATCACATTGAAATTGAATAAATACGCAATACTGTGCACACAAAGCATGCTAAAGCACCACGACAACAAACTCAATCACGCGATATCACACGATAACAAACTAAATCACGCACGATGTCACATTGATAAACTAATCACGCAATACTTGTAGCACACACAGCATGCTAAATCACACGACAACAAACTCAATCACGCGATATACATAAAACAATCAACGATAATCAATATAAACTAAATCACGCAATACTGTAGCAACACAATAACATGCTAATCACATGACAATCCAAAAATTGTTTATATCTATTGAATTTAACTTGAATAAAATAAAAGCATTAGCATTGTTTCTTATGGAGTGACAAGGGAGTTGAAAGTATGATTGACTAAGATAAATACAATTACAAGAAGAATGTCTCCCTCTTGTGTA
>CM068962.1:45358320-45377379 GCA_035128595.1 Eptatretus atami
TCGGTTATCTTATTTGATATTGTGTTAATGAGAGAAACCAAACGGTAATGGTGATAGCTACTAACACAAGAGGGCAGACACTCTCTTCGTAATTTATTTATCTTAGTTCAATCATACTTTCAACTCCCTTGTCACTCATAAAGAAACAATGCTAATGCTTTTATTTTAATCAAGTTAAATTCAATAGATATACAACAATTTTTGGAGATAGACAATTGTTCCAAATTAATGTAGTAAAAGGAATTTGGGGATTATAGTGAAGCACTACCACCGTGAAAAATTATAGAATAGTATTGTTGGTGAAACGGAAGATGAGATATTAGAGGGATATACTTTTTTTATTTTATAAACAATTACATATATGAAATGACTAACTATTATTATAATATCTTGTGGTAAATCTGCCTTCTGGAAAAAACTCTTCATGACATCGAGGTTCTTGCTATAGTACAAATGAGAATTATTTTTTAATGTTGCTTAAAAAACACCCCATGATACAGCATTGGTATCTACAACACTGGCAATACAGAACCTGTGAGAAGTAGAAGGTGAAGATTATTACTGTATTCGTGGAGGAACATATCGATGAGGAATGAAGGACAAATTATTTCAGGAGGTTCTCTTGGTACAACAAAATTTCACATTGCATGAGTGAGTTAATCGAACTGAAATCTGGTTGGTCTTGGGATTTAAGAAAGCTAATCAGTAACGAATGCAGAGAAATTATTAAACATTTTGAGTGGTAATGGGGTTTTAAGAATTTTTGCAGTTCGGTTTTGATGTTTGATGAAGAAACTCAACGCAAACGTATAAAAGCAGAGATACAATATAGTGAGGAAGAAATTACAAAATCGTATTAATGTTAATAAAGAATTTGATGAAATATTTAAGAGACAATGATTTATTTGAACACATCTACTTTAATGATGAAGAAAAGGAAAATTTCGCTGTTGACCTTTATAATTCAGTGAATATATATTGTTCCAAATAAATAAATGGATGCGAAAGAAAGACAAGAAGATTTAAGGAGCATCAAGAGTTGGTTTAAAAAGTTTGTAAAATGACAAACAGAAAGACATAAAGAAGAAACGCAAGACAGAAACTAACGGGTTGAAGAACATTTGAAAGAAAACAAGATAAATTTTTAAACCACTTTTAAAAAACTCCCAGAAAAAAATTATTGATGTTTTCCACGTTCCCACAATAGATATACTCCGAAAAAACTTCAATGTTAAAAGATTTCAGTCAAATGACGGAGGAAAGAAATTAGAGCATATAGGAGAATTAGAATATGATGATGAGGATTTTTCAACACAACTGAAGAGATTAATCAACTCCTTGATTTATATTGTGAAAGCTCTTCAAACAATGAATATTCAGCGGATTCATACAACCATAGCAGGACTCATTCCAAACGAACAACCAGGCAATATCCATTTTGTTCAAGAAAAGGTATGATATTTAATGATGAATTAAGGTTCTGAGTTTGCTGAACCCCCTGTTAAACTAACTCGGAGATTAATGTTCTTATCCACAAAAATATGGAGACAAGGTTCAACTGTGAGGGGATGAATCAAAGTATTTTGATAAACCATGGATATGAAAAATAATGATGATAGAGTATATATTGACTGCTGACTCTCTTAATTATAGGGTCGTCTATCTGGTAAAAGTAGGAGAATGAGAAAACAGATTATTCAGGCTTTTAAGTAGGCCTTGTTTCAGTGTTAGTTTTCTTCCAAATGACCCATCACAATTTGTTAATAATTGTTATTGCTGTTTAGAATAGTAAGAAGGCTGGTAATAAACAATTGTTTTAATGAAGGCTCGGCCCATTTTAGACAGTTGATAACGCATGAAAATAATTAATAAATGTCAAATAAAAGATATTTTTATCTCGTATTAAAAAGATGAGAAGCACAATCCTGTGTTTTCATTTTCAAGCAACAATGACGCACACATCTTCATTCCATACCCACTTACACTTTAGCGGCAACAAAAGAATATGAGGCGTCTTTATTGTCCAGGAAAACTTATATACCTATTTTAATATGCACGAGAAAAATGACAAGTTTTAGAAAGGACATCAATTTACGAAAAAAAGGAGACGGGATAGTGATACTCTAATGGGTACTAGGTCAAGTTATTCTTAAACATAAAGACCTATGGTTCAACTGGCTCTGCTGTGGGGAAATGTGGGTGCTATGAGAGTATAAAAGATGCCGAAAGGAATCCTCATAAATTACAAGCAAAAATAAATTAAGAAAGGCAACCAGTTGTCTCGCCCAAGAACAACAGAAAATAATTCCGAAATACTTGGGTCAGGGTTTCAAAAGTTTTTAACATCTTTTTTCCGAAAATAAATTACAAGTTGGAAGCAACTGATAGTATCTATTGATTTGGATGATCCATTGTCATCTCAACTCTACTAAAAAAAGAAGGATTACTTTCAAAGGTAAATGCCAATAAACTTGGAATAGCACCTGGAATGCAAATGGAACAAAAAGTTTTGAAATAAATTAATCAACAAACATATTTGAATCTATCTCGAAAGTTCTTGTTGTGTAAAATTACATTCACTAGGCTGCGAATAACACAAACACTACACTCGTAAATTTATTTCTTCTGGAAAATGTTGATTAGGTGTTCGTTTTGTTACATGAGAACACAAGAAGTTTAAGTAGTTGATTATGTCGCTGCCTACGATCTGAAATGATAAATTTACACTATATTCATTTTGGTGATAGAATGGGAAGGGGGCTGTCGAAGGTTCTACTTCCTGGATTGTACGGAACAAACACAGACCCTTGATATAGTCAAGGAAAGGAATGTATAATGATGATGCAAAAGCAGGGAATAGTGTGTTACTGTGCAGTTCCTCTTAAAGGTATAATTTGGATTTTGTGATCATGATAAAGTTCTGTATCGACCTAAAATTAGATTTCAACTGCAAAGGAATGATAATGAAAATAGATTGCTTTTGGTGTGGCTAATGCTTTTGTGCTCAGAAAAATTGTTATTGATGAAAATTAATTTGGTATATTAGTGAATTTTCTCACTAATCTTAAAAACAGAAGAGATGTTGATAGAAGACTTAACTCAAAGAGCCACTCAATGTATTCTTACCTAAAAGAAGATGCCAACACGTTAACTGAACCAAACCACTTACACGCTGGAATTTGGGTTGTTCTGGAAGGAAGCCATGATGTCTGTGCTCATTTAAAAAAAAAAAAAAACAGATGGTGATACTGGCGACTGATAAGAATAATGCATTGGAGATGAAAATGTTTGCCGAATCTGGAGCCAGGATCACACGAAATTCAGGTTCCGATAGCTTAGCTATTTTGAAAGTATGTGTTTTCTAGTTTAGAATCATCAATAGTCTTAATGGGTGAATAAATGTAAATGCGGCTGTGCGTTATTAATAGTTAGGATTTTTACCACCCCTATACTAACAACAACAACACGCTTCACCTCAACGCCATTGGCAACGTGCGTCGACCACGATACGTGGCGAGTTTCTCGGCCACCAGAGTCTCTGACTCCGCCTGGAGAGATGGAATGTCCCCCTCCGACCAATGGGAGGTGTGAGACAACCTCAGACACCGACGTTCCCACGAACCCCGACGCAATGGAGGCCGAGACGCCTCAAGACATCGACGTTCCCGACGAACCACGGCACCAGATGGGAGGCATGAGACGTCTCAGACACGACTTTCTCATGACCCCGGACCAATGGGAGGCGAGACGTCTCAGACGGTGATACCTTCCACACGACCACCCCCCCCACAGGAGAAAATGCCATATAAGAAACGCCAAAGGCCTTGGAAAAGTCAGTCGAAAGTCAGTGTGACTGAGCATCAGGGGAGGAGTGTCAGTGTGAACATCAGCTCAGGGTGGGCGTCACTTCAGGGTCGGCTTGGCAGTGATCAGGTCGAGGTGCCAGAGATCGACTTTGTCTGTCTGGTCGGCTGGCAGTGTGCGGGTTGAGTGGCCGGAGATCGACTTGTCTGGTCTGTCGGGCTTGGCAGGCCTGCGTCTGATGCTTTTTCCTCTGTCTCCTGGTGCTTGGAGTGGCATCGTGTTGCGGGTTTGAGGTCCCGTCGAGCCGGAATCGTCGAAGACACACGAGGTGGACAGGTCCAAGCACAGGGATCTGGTCTCCAGCTTCACCTGTCTCGAGCTGGAAACCTTCAATAAAGACACCTGACGGGGTCCATTTCTGTGTGTGGGCCCGTCTTAAGTAGCAACTGTATAAGTGCTTGTGTGTAAATTTGCATTCTTATTAGTCAGAGTAGCTCTGGCTCTTTGTGTGTTTCCGCTTCCCCCTATTGTAAATAAATACCCCTATTATTGAATGTACCAGCTTCGTTCCCTGTCATTCTTTTCATTAGGCTTAGCACGGTGCGTGTTGGGAAATGGGAAACAGTAAATTGTGCATTTGAACCGACGGGGTCATGGTAACATCCGCTCAGTTAGCGCACGGTTCGAGCAGCTAAACGGGCTCGTTCCACTCGAGGCCTGCCGAGGGTGTGAATTCCCCGGTAGCTTTGCCACGTGGATACTTAGTATAATGAGTTGGCAAGTAACCCTATTCCACGCGGCTGAATTATTGCGATTCACGGTCCTGTAAGGGACCCGTGCCTTTCGGAGTTTCCGAGGAGCACGATCTAGATCCGGGTGTTCTTCTGGAGCCGACTCTACTGCTCCACCTAGCGTCGTGCTCGCACCGACACCCGGCCCCCACAACAAACACCTTCGTTTTTGCCTTGGGCCTCTGTTGACCTTTTGTCTATGTGACCTCAAAAATAATTGCTGCGTTGAAATTCAATGACCTGAAAAATAGAATCCTCTTCATAAATTCGAGTCAATCGGATAAAAACTGAGGATTTTGGAAACCTCACCTAAGTTGTTGACCTCTGGCCTATGTTGACCTAAAAATTAATTTGTGTGTTGATTTCAGTAAGCTGATTATGGAAAATCCTGTTCTAAATTTGTCAATTCGGAGAAAATTGAGGGATTTTAGAAGTTTTGCAATTTTGTTGACCTTTGGCTCATGTTGACCTTTTGACCATCCAAAAACAATAGCTCTTGCTTATAAACAAACTACCATGTGGTGAAGTTTCGGGAAGATCAGTGTAAAATTGTGACCTGTACACGGATTGACAAACAAGCAAGAAAAAGATGTCGTGCAGAGCACGATTACTTGCAAAATCCCACCCTCTCCAAAGGTTGCCTGATACATCAAATTGTCCACTTCATTAAGATTTAAAATTGAAATTCTTAATCAAAGCCTCAGATCAAATCAGATGAAATTGCATTATTTTCAGATTGAAATTGTAGTTTTCAAGTTTGACTTGTTGACCTTGACCTTAAAATAGTTGTTTCAAAATTCAGTGACGCAACTATGGCAATTGCTGCTTATTTTCAGGTTAATCAGATGAAAATTGATTTTCGATGAAAATTTGAGGAAGTTTGACCTCAGTTGACCTTTGACCACAACAATAGTGTTTTCCAATTCAGTGATGGACATGCAAATCTGTTCAATCTTAAGGATTGTAAGCTGATATTTTCAGATTGAAAATTGATTTTAGAAGTTTAACCTTGGAGGTTTAGCCTTTGACTTTTGATTCAAAAATAGTTGGTTTTTCCAATTCAGTGATGCAATAATGCATTTTGTTTTCAAATATCAGTCAATCGGATGAAAAATGACGAATTCAAAATTTTGACCTGTTGACCGGCAAAATCAATAGGCTTCTCAGTTGAGATACCTTGAACAACTTTTGAAGTTTCGTGATAGATCGGTTTGAAATGGTGACTGTCGGCGATTGATGGTGACAGTAAAACAGAACAGACGCAGAATAACAAATCGACTGACCAATATAAACTCGAAAAATCTTCGATTTTGCAAGTAACAACAACACAAACAGACAGACAGAAAGGGCTAGAAACAATCAACAATGATCATTCCCTTTTATCCGTATCCAAACCGATGCCTGGGTGGAGTTCAGCCAACAGCTCTGCCCTTGTTCTTTTTACATCTCTCAAGCGTGATTGGAACAACTCAATTTTGCATCACTTGGTTTCTCATGCTTTTTCACTGTTTGTTAATTCTCCACGAATTATGTCTTTATGAAATATTGCAAATGATGTGCAATTAACGTTTTTTTTGTTTTGTTTTTTAACCAAACAATTAATGAATGATTATGTAAGTAACTTGAAGTTCATTTCATCTTCTTTACATTCGATAAGTCTCATCTTCCGAAAGCAAAGTCATACTTCCTGGTTTCATCCCCCCTGAAATCCTAACACGCCTGGGACGTCGCAGCTGGCACCATGTGTTATGCTGGCCTTAAAGCGTCCGCTGCATTAGCTCTTAAGTAACAAAATCCATTCGCATCGTCAGAGGAGAGAAGAAAATCCATTGCAAACGCAATCATGAGACATACATTTCACAAGGCAATAACCAGGCCAGTTCAGCCCGAGAAATATTTCTATTGTGTAAGGAAACCCTCAATGTTGCAAATTCGCAGGAGAAATTACAAAATGTCAAAATAATCCGTTTATTATTCAATAGCAAAGAACGGTACAGTTAATATTAATCACAGGCTTATTGGACTGCCAAACATTTGTTAAAGGGTTAGTACGCGAGGATAGTTTTAGGTTTTGCGGTTGACGTGTTATTAGAGAAAATCAAAAAAGTGAGGATGTTTTTCTTCTTCCTCCATGTGACCCAGTGCCAGGATGAGTGGTAGCATCATTGGCTGAGGGCACGGCTTATGCTGATGCAGTTCCCCCTTTAGGTTAAAGCAGGAAATTTGGTCATAGTGCTGGCAATAGCTTGCCTACTTTCAGGAAGGACCACAGTAGGGATCTTTAATGTCAGCATGCAGGTAGGTCAGGTTATGGTTAGCATGCCACCAGAAGCAGCGCGTTGCTGCGTCCACTTTCCGGTACTCCAGGGTCTCTGTCTGGCCATACCCCAGGCAGATGCCTGGCCCTATTCCCATCTCTTGAGAGATTGCCGATCACCTGCTGCAACCCACGAGGCACGTGTCGACCATGGCCTCTCCACTCACGGGTTCCCTCGCCTGAGAGAATCTGGTGAGCAGGATCAGAGTCAGGAAAACGAGCCACATATCCATACAGCTGCAGCTTGATGCTCACGGACTATGAGGGTAACAAATCTCATTTGAGCTCTCTCAGCAACCGCTCGTTGTACCAAAGCCGCAGCAGCAATAGCCATGGATTCTTCGAAAGAGACCTGGTAGCCAAAGGAATAAAGTGTCCCCTGGTCGAGTCAAGTCTCACATCCGTAGAGGCAAGACTGGAAGCACAAGGACGCTAAAGACTCAGACTTTTGTCCTCTGTACAGGTACCGCAGCGCTACACCCCATGATCCGCAAGTGATCCATTGACTCCCCAGGCCGACCCAATGTCTATTGACCTTCTGGCTCACAGCCAGCCAGAGACACGAATATCACTGCCAGGTAAGTGAATTCTCTCGTGACGCTCAACATCTTCACCACAAACAGGTACAGACGAGATAGCAGCATCCAATATGTCATAGAAAGCCTGAATCTGTTTTACCGCAGGAAACCGTAATCCTAGCAGCTCAGACTCCTCATTCAGCACCTCAAGGGCCCCCAAAAGGATATCCAGAGTCATCTGCAAAAGATGACTGCATCATCTGTGAAATACAAGTCCAGAGATCTTTGACATTCCAAATGTTGCACCTCAGCTTGATCTCTCCAACACCCTCCAGAAACTAGTCCATACAGTGCTGAAAAGTGTGGGGGCCAGTCACACACACCCTTACAAAATCATATAACTGGAAGGTAAGTGTCGCGAGATGGCATCACCACATCTCACAGCACTCTCATACCATAGTGATAGTTGCAGATATCAGATTGATCGTTTTGGTGACACCCCACGAAGACTCAGAATCCTCCAGAGGCATCCCGATTCATTGCATTTAATGCCTTTGCAGAGATCAACATCGGCTGGCAAGCAGCCCTGCCGAAACTCTCGTCTGCATTTTGGTGAGACCCGAAGAGCAAGGATACAGTCCAATCGTGTGTTCCTCTGGTGCAAAAGCTGACTGCTCTGGGACGCTGATGGCCCAAGCAGATGGTGCAAATCTGTGAAGAATTATCCGAGCAAAGAGCTGTGACCGACAACTGAGAGCAGCGTTACCCTCGTAGTTGTCGTCTGCGATCACCCTTCCCTTTCCAGAGAAGGGACACAAAGCCCTTTTCCAGTCAGTTGGATATGCCTGTGTTCCAGGCAAAGCACAGAACTGCATACAATGACATTGAGTGCAGCATTTCCACCCAGTCGTTGAGAAGTTCAGCAGTTCAGCATGGAACTTGAGAAGTTCAGCAGAAAGACACCCACGTTTAACGGCCATCCGATGGACGGCAGATACATTGATGACTCATCCTGTCTGCAAAACACGAAGAATGACAGTTCAATAGCTGGGTCAGGATTCAAACCACGTTTGACAGCTCAGAGGTGAGTGTGGCATACCTCCGTGAGCTAGGCCATCCTGCAGCCTATAGCGATGTCATGAAACTTCACTGACTTCTTCATTGCACTTACACAGTGAGACATCTAGTCCGTGGTTGTAACAAAATCTAATCATAGGACAGGTGAGGAGCATTAATGTGCATCGTGCTTTTGACTGCCATCTGTATCGTGTAAATTATAGAGAACATTGATGTTCTTCCTGGGTCGGTCGTACGGTGACTTCGATCAGCCATAGCAGCACTGCCCTTCTGAGGTGCTAGATGGCCAAATGCCTTAAAGGCAGATCAAAATTATGTTGAGAAACAAAGATATCGAGAGAGACGACACTTAGCAGTCACCTAACAGAGAGACAAATAAGTTCTTGTTACTGTTATGGAGGATCATTACGATCATCGAGTTACTGGGGAGGGTTTTAGAGGTGCTGAGGGCACGGAGAGAAGGCAATATCAAGAGAAGAGGTGGTAAAAATCGGAGGACGCCACAACACCACCGCGCCTGTAACTGTGAAGCAAAGACACTTATGTGCTTAGTCATCGATTGCAAGCAACACTTAGATGTTTCTGCAACCTGGAAGCCATTAATGCCTGCGTCGGCCAACTTCGCGAAGTACTGGTAATAACAGTCGCGAGGCTTTTGATTCCACAGAAATCCAGGAGAACAAATGTAAATTCTGGGCCACCAGCCTGGAAGCAATAGTAACTCAGTACGACAACAGGTGTAGTTGGCCGGTCATTACTTTAAGGCTGCCAGCTGTGAAGGCATCATGGCTTGCTTTGAGTCATGTTTCAAATCATGGTCAGGCCGAAAGTATGGTCATGCTTGGTGAACTGAAGCAGACGTTCCATGAGCCGCAATTATGCGGTTTCAGTCCACTTCGAGCAATTTGAGGTCACTGAAATAAGGTCCATATTGCGATGCATGGTACGCAAGAATCACGAACAATGTCAAAGCCACTCGAGCTTGTAGGATATATAAGTCACTTGCAACGCAACGACGCTAGTATAGTTGGACACAAACCTAGTTGCATCAGAGAATGCTCGTGGATCATTTATGCAGTCAATTCATGAAGACCATTTTTTGCAGGCTCATCCATGAACCTTATTACGTCACATGGACGTGCTTTAGAGCTGTAGACTGTGGCTCGGGCTCTATGATATTGCTAGTTACTGGTCCATGGAGCCTCATGTGAGGAATCCTGTCACCACGCGAAGAAGGGCTAAAGACGGCGCGGAATAATTGTAACTATTCAGAAAGGTGGCAGCGATAGCTCTCCTTCTCTTCATGAAGGAACATAGGATCTTTAAGTCGCACAAACTAATGCTGGCAGATGTGACAACCCAGTTAACCTCCATCTGAGGGCGGCACACACATTGATGAATCACCCTTCTGTGAAACCTCGGGGATGACAGTTAAGCTGGTCGGGATCAAACCAGGTCTGACCGTAGCATAGAGGTGAGTGTGCATACCATCTTGGGCGCATCCTGCAGTCCTTTTCTCATCTCATTGCGATCTATTAAACAACAATTACATGAAGACATACATCACCATATTTCACAGATAATCTTGGTGATGGTCAATTGGTTTGATGTTTTTCTTCAAGAGGAACGTCACAACCGCACAGCAGCAACGCGACTGGTGGCCGCCAGCTGGGTTTTTACCCATATCTGCAATAAAAAAGTTGTGAGTTACCTTGACTTCCATCGTTTCAGAATTCTCATTAATTCCACTCTGTTTACATGCATGCCTTACGTTTTTGAACAAAATCAGTTATGTCATGACAATGAGCCGTCCGACTTGCTGAATACCTTTTCTCATAGTGGGCTGCAGAGCATTAAAAAAGGATTTGTAGGAAATTATGACTCTGTACTATACATCAAAAGTTCGATGTCTTGGCATGTTTAGATGAATTTTTTTTTTGGTGACTTTGTGAATTGTTGTTCCTTCATTTCGCTGAACTTCAAATGAGACTTCAACCCTGCAAAGATTACAACCTTTAATAGTTGATTATTCTCACTGTGTGCAAATTCGTTTGCAACTTTTCGTTCTCAAGTGATTTTTCAATACCGTATGTTGCAACTTTTTTTCCCATCACTGTCAGGACACAGTTGGGATGGCTACGTCAAGTCATATTTGTACTTTGATGTGAAAGTGGGTGAATTTATATAACTGCTAAGTGCGAATGTATTCTTGCACGTGGAGATAACTTGAAAACTGATGTTATCGCTAAAAAAAATCAACACTCCAGGACGATGTACAAATCACGCCAATCTCTGTTATAGTACTGTAATGAAAACTATAATCATCTCAGGCACCGAAGCGTTACCCGGAGGATGTCACAGCAGAAAATAAATGAGGACACCAATGTGGCCCTTGCTTGTTGTTTATGCGTGACACCAACATCCGACAGAGACAGAAGATATTTTATTGACAAAATAAAATGTCATCATCCATCTGTCTGTATGTTCACGTTTTTTGCAAAAGACTGCGTGCCGACAACCACCACATTTGACACACAGTCATCAATCCGACCCTGGATTCTCCTATGGTGTTTCATAGTCACCACCATCAGCATTTAAGACGCCCAAGACCCTTTAGACCCCGCAAAACCCATGACACTTAATGACGCCGAAGACCGTTGAGAACCTCAAAGACCCTTAGACCCCAAACGATCCGTTTAAGACCCCAAAACCCGTAAAAGACCCTATATGCCTCAAAAACCCTTTAAATATCCGCCAAAATACCCTGGAAGAACCCAAATACCTTTAAGACCCTCAAAGACCTTTGTAAAACCCTTAAGACTCCAAAGATCCTTTCAAGATGATTGAAGACTCCTAAGCCGCTTCTGACTCCTAAGACCCCTTACACCCTCAGACACACCCTAACCCCTTGACTTTTAGACTAAGAAGCTTTAGAACACTTGGGGACCTTTTAACTCACCCGTGGCAGTAGGGACCCGGGTCTGGACGTTGCCTGCAACGCTGGGTACCTTTGCTAGTAAATAATATTTACTACTCCTGACAGATTCTACCTTTAAAAACCAATATACTAATTAAAGCAACCCTAAATGGCTTTCCTAAGACTCCCCCGAATTAATAAATTAGCAAACGTCACAGATATTAATGCAGCTATGAATTAATTTCAAGGACTTTTGAGGTGGCAACTTATCTTAGGTTAAACGTTTGTATAATAAAACCCAGCAGGTTGTAAAGGCTTAACTGTTAAGGTGGCTGGCATTAAGATCTTAGGGTCTTTGAGTTTGAACCCCCTTTTAACCGTTTAATTTTACCAAGGTGGGTGACTCAGCCTTTACCTTCCCAAAGTCCTGCAAAATGAGTCCAGTGTACTGGTTGGTAGAGGGGCAAACATTCGTGCACAGCGCGCTTTTCCAAGAAATGAAGCTACCCGCAGCCAAGCGCCATAGCCCAAAGAAAGATAGCAAGAAGACGGTGCCCTCTGTTTTGTAGTGCAAGCATAAAAAGAAAGTACAACTACATGCAGTGGTCCTCAGCATCAATTCACAACGGCATCCATGATTCCCTGCTTTCCGTGTCCGGAAAAATATGTCGAGATGATTGTATCTGCCTCAATGCTCACATTTCAAAATCTTCAATTCTTTCTCCGTGGAAAGGTTCCAACAATTTTGCGACTATATTTCATAACACAAAGCCCAAAACCTGGAAGTTTCTTTGCGAAGCTTCTTGAATCCATCTTGAGAAATTTGCAGTCTTTTGTTGTTTCTATATTGCAGACAGGTTGTGAAATCCTTGGAGGCTACGAAAGTTTATTGATTCTTCATATACACATTTCTGGATCCATCCCTCATATGATGGCGTTTGGTTACACGTCACTCATGCGTCACGCAGCTTTGGATTGTGATTTCTATATCATAGAGGTCAAATCGCAAACACAATTTGGCTTGTGTGTGGATGCCTCAAAGAATAATAGAGAAACAATTTCTTTGATAATCACCCATGTGAAGGTTGTCCGTCTGGTTTCTCGTGGTCTTTCGCAGATGGAGAAGCCAGTTGCCACAGGAAACCCATATAGACTATGCAATGTACCATCAGGAACTGGGATTGATGGGGCTATATGTGTAGTTTCTCGACAATTTGATTTCTGGATTTCTTCAATGGTGCCATTAATGTGAATATTGGCAGGCACTCAACTGTCACACGGTATTCCAATCACCTGGCAAGAGTAACTTTCTCCTTCAGCTGTCTGTGCCAGCCAATTTACTGATCAATCTCTTGGTTTTCATAGCATCTGTCCTTGGTGTCACTTTGGTTGGTGTGCATTCCTTACTCACAGGTGGCTTGCCTAAACTACACCTTGAAACTTCGTGGAGATTGTAGCATCAAAGGGTATTCTTGAAAATATGGCGATCACTGAATAACTGTTTCACTTTTCTTTCACCGTCTTCAAGGGCACTTTCAAATCAACGAACAAGTACATTCAGAAGCAATAACTTCCAGATTCTAAGATCTCGGTGTGGATTCTCCAGATCATAAACTGATCTCAGTCAAACTCTGTGATACAACAGCACCACTGAGTGACATGCCTTTCTGCGTTTCGTTTCATCACACACCACCACACACACAACACACACACACACATGATACACACACACACAACACACACGGATCGTTGTCTGGTTTTTTCATATTTCAGGGATGAGAATCACAACGACTCACAATGAACACTTTGACACTCGATGAGCACTGGCACAAATATGATTCCTCCTGTCCTTCATATTTATCTTTAATGTAATGATCGTTGCATTCGTTAACGCCATAATGGTGTCATGCCCGGTGGTGGCTTAATGGTATAGGGTGGTGGGCTTGGGATCCTAGGATCCTTGATGTTAAATCCCTCTCTGCTGTTGAATTAATACCAAGGTGGGTGACTCTGCCTTCATTCCTTCCGTGATCGCAAAATGAGTACCAGCTTGCTGGTATCCTGTGTCGGAGTGGTGAACATGTCCAGGAATTGTGTTCCAATAGCCAAGGAGACTGCTTAGTGCACACACATGCTCTGTACACGAGTATGGTCCCAATGGATGGATGATTGGATGGAAATGGTGTCCGATCGCAGCCAGCCACTCACTCCCGCTGGCCAACTTGTACACTTTCTCGAACAGTCGCATCACTTTCCTTTGCCTTTTTCTCGAAAGTCATTCACCCAGTACCTGCAGTATGCCTCATAGACAAATGTACTTATTTAAAAAGACCAGCAAAAACTAAATCACACAATACTGTTAGCACACAATAACATGCTAAATCAACGAAACAAACTCAATCACCGCGATAATCACACGATAACAAACTAAATCACGCGATATGCACATGATAAACTAAATCACACAATACTGTAGCACACAATAACAAACTAAATCATAGCGATATCACACGATAACACGAAATCATGCGATATTACCGATAACAAACGAAATTCATGCGATATCACACGATAACAAAACTTAATCACGCGATATCCCAACACGATAAACTAATAATCACGGCAATACTGTAGCACACAATGACATGCTAAATCACAGACAACAAACTCAATCACGCAATATCACACGATAACAAACTAAATCACGCAAGTAATCACATGATAACTAAATCACGTGATATCAACAATAACAAACTAAATCACAGCGATATCAATGATAAACTAAAATCACTGCAAACAGGTAGCACACAATAACATGCTAAATGCACACGAACCAAACTAAATCACGCGATATTCACATGATAAACTAAATCACACAAATACTGTAGCACACATAACAAACTAAATCATGCGATATCAACGATAACAAACGAAATCATGCCGATATCACACGATAACAAACGAAATCATGCGATATCAACACGATTAACAAACGAATCAGCGATATCAACACGATAAAAACTAAACCACAGCGATATCTACACGATAAACTAAGTCACGGCGATATAACATGATAAACTAAATCACGCAATACTGTAGCACAACAATGACATGCTAAAACCAGCAGACGACAACAAACTCAATCACAGCGATATCACACGATAAGCAAACTAAATCACGCAATATCACATGACCTAAATTAAATCCAGTGATATCACACATAAACAAACTAAATCACGCAATACTGCACATGATAAACTAAAATCACGCAATAACAGGTAGCACACAATAACATCGCTAAATCAAACGAACAACGAAACTCAATCATGGCGATATGCACAAACGATAACAAACTAAATCACACGATCATCACATGATTAAACCTAAATCACACAAACGTAGCACACAATAACAAACTAAATCATATGGCGATATCACACGATAAACAAACGAAATCATGCGATATACAACGATAACAAACTAAATCATGCGATATCACACGATAACAACACTAACACCGTCGATATTCACATGATAAACAAATCACGCAATACTGTAGCACACAATGACATGCTAAATCACCCAAAAACAAAAAAAAAAATCCCCCAAAAATCACAACGCGAATTATCCACACCGATTTAAAACCAAAACCTTTAAATTTCAAACGCAAAAATATCCCCAAAAACATGATAAACTAAATACGCGATACTACACAATAAAACAAACTAAAATCACACGAATCACATGATAACAAATCACGCAATAACTGTAGGCACACAATAACATGCTAAATCATTACGACACCCAACCAATATGCGATATACACGAATAACAAACTAAATCAGCGATATCACATGATAACGAAATCACACAATAACTGTGCACACATAACCTCAACTAAATCATGCGATATCACACAATAACAAACGAATCATGCGATATCACACGATAACAAACTAAATCATGCAGACATCACACGATAACAAAATTAATCAGCGCCGATTATCACAATGATAAATTCAATCACGCAATACTGTAGCACACATGACATGCTAAATCACACGACACAAACTGCAATCACAGCGATATCACAGCGATAACAACTAAATTCCACCGCAATATCACATGAATGAACTAAATCACAGCGATATCACACCAATAAACAAACTAACTCATGCGATATCCATGATAAACTAAATCACGCAATATGTAGCACCAATGACATGCTAAATCACACGACAACAACTCAATCACGCGATATCACATATTACAACAAATCACGCAATACTGTAGCACACAATGACATGCTTTAAATCACACGACAACAAACTCAATCACGGATATCACATGATAACAAAACTAAATCAACGCGATATCACATGATAAACAATCACGCAAAACTGTAGGCACACAATGACATGCTAAATCCACGACGACAACAAACTCATCACGCGATACTCACATGATAAACTAAATCACGCAGATACTGTAGCACACAATGACATGCTTAAATCCACATGACAACAAACTCAATCACGGCGATATCAAACGATAACAAACTAAATCACGCAATATCACATGATAAACTAAATCACGCGGTATCAAACATGATAAAACTAAATCAACGCAATATCTGTACACACAATGAACATGCCTAATTCACACGACAACAACTCAAGTCTCGCGATATCACAGATAACAAACTAATTCACGCGATATACATGAATAAACTAAATCACCGCAATACTGGAGCAGCCCAATAAAGCTAATCATACGAAACAAACTCAATCATGCGATACCACCGATAACAAACTAAATCACGTGATAATTCACATGATAAACGAAATCACACAATACTGTACACACAATAACAAACTAAATCTATGCGATATCGCACAATAACAAACGAAATCAGCGATATACACGATAAAACTAAAATCATGCGACTCACACGATAACAAATTAATCACGTAGCGATATCAACATGATAAACTAAATCAACAATCACTGTAGCACACAAATGACTGCAAATCAACCGGACAACAAACTCAATCAACGCGATATCAACACGATAACAAACTAAATCACGCAATACTCACATGATAAACTCAATCACGCGATATCACAGCAATAACAAAACTAAATCATGCGATATCACATGATACACTAAATCACGCAATACTGTTAGCACACAATGACATGCTAAATCACACGACACCAAACTCAATCACGCGATATTTCAACATGATAAGACAAATCAACAGCATACTGTAGCCACAATGAACGCTTAATCACAAGACGACACAAACTCCATCACGCGATATCACATGATTAACAAACTAAATCACGCGATATCACATATAACTAACTCACGCAATACTGTAGCAACATCAATGACATGCTAATCACACGACAACAAACTCAATCACGCGATATACATGATAAACTAATCACGGCAATACTGTAGCACACAATGACATGCTTATCACATGACAACACTGCAATCACGCGATATCAATACGATAAAAACTAAATCACGCAATATCACATGATAAACGTAAATCACGCGGTTCACATGATAACTAAATCACGCAATACTGTAGCACACAATGACCTGCTAAATCAACCGACCAACAAACTCAATCTCGCGATATCACAGATACAAACTAAATTCACGCGATATCATATGATAAACTAAATCACGCAATACTGTAGTACACAATGACATGCTAAATCACACACGAACAAACTCAATCTCGGCGATTATCACATGATAACATAACTAAATCCACGCGATAATCACTGATTAAACTAAATCAGCGCAATACTGTAGATCAAATAAATGATGCTAAATCATGACGACAACAAATTCATCTCTGCGATATCACACGAATAATACAAAATAAATCACGTGACTATCACATGATAAGCGAAATCACGGCAATATCTGTAGGCACAAAATGACTGCTAAATCACACGACAACAAACTCATCTCGCGATATACACGATAACAAATAAATCACGCGATATCACATGATAAACTAAATCACTGCGATATCACATGATAAACTAATCACGCAATACTGTAGCACACAATAACATGCTAAATCACATGCAACAAACTCAATCACGAGATTCACATGAATAAACTAAAATCACACAATACCATGCTAAATCCCACGAAAACAAACTCAATCACGCGATATCACATGAATAAATAAATCACGCATCTGTAGCACCAATAACATGCTAAATCACACATATCACATGATAAACTAAATCACAGCAATACTGTAGCACACAATAACATGCTTAAATCACACGACAACAAATTCATCACGCGATATCACAATGATAAACTAAATCACGCAATACTGTAGACACAATAACATGCAAATCACAGATATCACATGATAAAAAACTAAATTCACAGGCAATACCTGTAGCACAGCAATAACATGCTAAATCACACGACAACAAACTCAATCACGCGATATCACATGATAAATAAATCACCGCAATCCTGTAGCAGCACAATAACTGCTAACTGCACAGCACAACAAAAGTCAATCATGCGATATCAACATGAAAACTAAAATCACGCAATACTGGAGCACACAATAACATGCTAAATCACACGACAACAAACTCAATCACGCGATATCACAATGATAAAATAAATGCAGCCAATACTGTAGCACACAATGACATGCTAAATAACAAATAAAACATGCGATATCACAAGATAAACTAAATCACGCGATATCACATGATAAATTAAATCCCGGCATAGTGCAGCACCGCAATTGACATGCTAACATCATACGACAACAACTCAATTCATGCGATAATCACACGATAACAACTAAATCACGCGATATCACACGAAACAAACTAAAAATATGGGCGATATCCACGAATAAAAACTAAATCACACGATATCACATGATAACAACTCAATCAATGCGATATCACACCGATAAACTAAATCACACGATATCACACGATAACACTCAATCATGAGCGTATCACACGATAAACTAAATAAACACGATATCACATGATAACAAACTAATCACGCAATACTGTAGCACAGCAATTAAACAGCTAAATCATACGACAACAAACTCAATCATGTGATATCAACACAATAACAAACCAATACACGATAACAAACTAAATATCAGGCGATATCACATGAAATGAATAAATACGCAATACTGTGCACACAAAGCATGCTAGCCACGACAACAAACTCAATCACGCGATATCACACGATAACAAACTAAATCACGCGATGTCACATTGATAAACTAATCACGCAATACTGTAGCACCACAAGCATGCTAATCACACGACAACCAAACTCAATCACAGCCGATATCACACGATAAAAACTAATCACACCGATAATCACATGATAAAACTAAATCACGCAATACTGTAGCAACACAATAACATGCTAATCACATGACAAGAGGTTCTTTTTTGATTTATCCAAATCTTGGGGAGAAGGTATATCATCCGTATTATCACCAAGAATACAAATTATCGGCTTTGATTTATTATTATATCTTCAATGTTGTAATCATTTAGTTTGTTTTGAAGTTTAAATAAACCGATTATATCTTCTTT
>CM068962.1:45383575-45395324 GCA_035128595.1 Eptatretus atami
ATTTAAACCAAGAACTAAGTTCCAAAGTAATCTTTGTTAATATATTCAATGGTGATGAATGTAATAGGAAAATTAATTTATTACCGAAAGTAGAACATGGGCAAATATTCATTGGCATGGGCAAAAAAACTCTTTGAATGGAATGAAAATATAAAAGGAAAAAAGTGTTTTCATCAGTAAGTCTCAATTTTACATTTTCTCAATGGGGCAGAGATCAGTCTCCTATTTTGGACTTTTGGGCCTTGAGACAGTCTCAATTTTTACATTTGTTTGCATGGGAGGGGAGAAAATCAGTCTCCTGTTTTGGGCTTTTGGGGCTTGATTCAGAGAGTTTTTCCCTTTTTCCCCATTCATTTGAATGGATGCCTTGGAAACCCCATTTATCCTCGACTGTCGACAGCAGATTAGTGGTTGAGTGGGTAAAGCCATGTTGCATTGATCTCACGGTTGTGGGTTGGTTTCATTCCCACTGTTGCTTGCAGGAACCTAGCCCGAAAAGGAGATGGCTACCTCTGGGTCTATTTTCCCAGTGAAACGCCAACGATCTTCATTAAGTTAGGGGACCACCAAATCTGTTTTGTGACGTGGGAACTATATCTGGTCTCTGTTGCAGTGCCAGGGTGAGGCAAGAGGTTCTTGGTCCTTCTTGTTGGGGTTTTGGTGAAATGAGATGGAACGAAGAGGGAGCAAGGAGTGGCAAAGATAAATAAATTAAGTGCATAAGCACACATAGGCATAGAAAGAGAAGAACGGAATATGGGTGTATGACCCAGTGAGGGGCGAGACCAGAGCAAAGGTAATACGGGGCCCTGAGACCTGCCTACAGTGGAGGGGATATTTTCTCGAAAACCACCATCCTGGTCCTCCTTATGAGAAATGGCAACTTCATCCCCGTATATTCAGTCGTGGCAGGTAGTCCAACAGACGCTCTTTAGGGAGCACGGTACATGAATGAAGTAGTCCCAGGTGGGTGGGTGGAGCCCGTCCATCCCACAGTGGAGAAGTGCATTTCTATGAACAGCAAACAAAGGCTTTGTAAAGCTGTCAGAAACTGGGTGATGAAGAGGAACTTGGCTTCGTACAGCTGTCCCTGCATGTTAACTCAGCGATGTGGTTCGCCAAAGTTTGCTGTGGTTAGATGGCAGATAAGTTCCAGAACTGCCACTTCTGAGAGGATGTGTGTGAGCACATGAGATTTCCCTGGATTAAAGGTCATGTTCCTTGTGGGTGGCCAATGTAACCAGATCGTGGAAGACCACGAAGGCAGCAGGATGCCCCTCCGATGGATCTTGGATTCATTGGAGTTGTTTGCCACTCGTCATGCAGGTAGAGCCCTGGCTATATGATGCTCGTGGTTGTCTCGTTGCCAAGCACTAATTCCTTCATTATATATATATATATATATATATATATATATATATATATATATATATATATATATATATATATATTATATATCCTCATTGGAAATTGCAATGTTGGGTTACCTGTGAGCATTGCAGCACCCCTATTCTCCATCCATTATAGTATACCTTTCCCACCAGGAGCAATGGCGGTGTTCCCTTATGTGCCAACTCGATTATTGTCACACGCGAGGATCTCACAGTCCCGGCCATATAGGAGAGGCAAGATGGAGCGATATTGATGGCTTCCGTTTAATGCCCGTTCGGCCACCACTTTGTTCTAAATGTGCTCCCATCTCCACTCTGGGCTCCTCATTACATATTGATGGCGCATTAACGGCGCTCTCCCCTCACTCGTTCGCTCTATCGCTTTTTATAAGCCCAAGCTTGTATGGCCGGCCATTCGGTTGCTTCCCAACTGCCGTCAATTCCCGGCACGTTTCTCTCCTTGATCTATCCCCTCCTTGATCTATCCCCTCCTCTTCGTCCACGTCTGTAATTCACCTTCTCGTTTTAACCTTCACTCTTTGGAACGCTCACTCGATTCCTCTATCGCTTCGCTCCAGAACTAATCTCTGAGCGTTGGCTCTCTCTCCGTCCTGAACGGTCGCTCTCATCGAGCATCACGGCACGCACCATCCGCACGACGCTGCCGGCAATGCGGCGCCACCGAGCACTCCCCAGTGGTTCGGAAATCTCAGGGAGCTACGGGCCTCGTTTTTATATGAGCCTCGTCTTTATCTTCTGCCGTTTCTTCTTTCAAGCGCTTTCGCTGTAGCGATCGAAACACATTATCCACCCCTTTGATGTCTTTCTCCCGGCACACTCCAACCAGTCCCAGCCATCTTCTATCCCCCCCCACCCCACTCCTTGCGCTTCGCCCGTGTCTGCTTATGAGCTTGTCCATCCATTCATTCCTTTGGCCGTTTCCCGCTCCCTCGTTCCCTCCTCTTTAACCAAACCCCACTTCAGAACCAAGGACAGCTCCGACCTCGCCCCGCCACTGCTGTGACGTTTGCTCCCTCCACGAAAGATTTCTGGTGGAGATCCCACACCCATATGGGGGTAAATAGACGAGGTAGTACCCATCTCCTCCCCAGGCTGTTTCAGAGCAGCCGTGGGAATCGAACTCACCCGTGAGGTCAATGCAACGAGCGCTTTACCGAACCAACCACCCTCCCGGTTAAAGAGCGTTTGGTCTGTCGCAGCAGTTTCTTGGCAAGACTTGTACTGGGTAGTTTGCCATTGCCCTCCCAGCAGTAGTTAGAGCAGGTTTTTGGAATTTGTTCAGGGTACCGGTGATAGCTCGCCTACTCCGCGAAGGACACCATGAGATCATTAACGTCCACCAACTAATACCAGCAGATGGGTTTATAGCTGGGTCTGGATTCCAACCCAGGCTAGACAACTTAGAGGCGAGTGTGCAAACATCTGGGCCATGCTTCTGCCAGCCTGGAGACGGATCTACCTTTGGAAAATGTTTCCTTTTCACTAAACCGACATTGGGGAAAATTGAACAGGACCAAATTACACCATTTCCTCTTTCAATCACGTCGATGTCTCCACCATCCATCAGGCTCATTTAACTGACCCTCCTCTGACGGAGGAGTCGTCATGGAGAGTGTGAGGGTACCAATGTGATAAAGGTACAAGTACTGTACGTTAAATCAGAAACATAAACAAGGACACTTATAGAAAACACAAAAATCATTTTATCATTAATATTTCATTTCGGCTCGAGATATCCATTAGCTTGGAATGCGATTTAAAAATCGGAGGGGGGGGGGAAGAGAGAACATACAACACCAACAAGGGTACAAGAGAGTAAAAAGCACACCGACAATTCGGCATAATTAAGGAAATGTGACGTCATATCACCACGATATAAAAAGCAAATCGACAGATCGGCATAATTAAAGAAATGTGACGTCATATCTCCACAATAAGACGTCATGAGGAAGTTCACATCGAGACCGCAATCAGTTCGGTGGAAATCTGTGGACTGAAAGACATTTAGAACACGGAGGTGTAAAGTGCTTCGTGCTTGAAAATCTTTATTTATTATAAAAGTGCGTTGAGGGTTGAATGGGGGGGGGGGGGTGATGGGGAAAGGGGGTACGACAAAATGTGCATCTTTTCAACTGGGCTGAATCATGATTAATCATTTCGTTCAACGACCTCGGTGCCATTTCAATCAAGTTTGTGGGCAGTATGACGTCACACATGACGTCAGTCTTCCAAGCGTCACGAGACAGGCCGTGAGTATAATGAAATGCACAACAAGCTGCAAAGGTGTGTAACCAGTAGTTAAGCTGTTAGGGTGAGAATATTGACTAGCGGTTTACAATTCCTCGTTTATGATGTCGATGTGAAGGAGTTGATGATGTACCACTACGAGGGATGATATTGCACCCATTGAGGGAAATTTCTCTCCTTTAATATTGGATGTCCAATCAGGTGAAATATCAGCTGCAATTTCCCTCCTTTGATTTTGACAAAGAAGGCTGTCTAAAAGATTGGGATCATTAGAACAGTCGGGAGGCTTTCACTTTCATGCGTTTTTAGTCATTCGTGCGAACAAAGAGCGAATTGATGGACAAGTGGAGGTATTTTTTCTGAGCATTGAGACTTCATTGCACTTCAAGTGGGACAAGGACATCAGCAGCAGACAATGGATAAATTAACAGAATATAATGGGATTTGATCCTGGGCTCGTGCTCACATGGTAAAAACAATAATTCATTTGTTTTGATAGCAATAACCGATCCCTCCGGGAGTGAAATATGGTGTTAGTACACCACTCCCCCCCCCCCCCGATCCCCAGCCCCACCACCTCCCTTCGGCAGGTATCGGTGGTTAAACCACTTACAACTATTCCACATGTGCAGGTGAAAATTACAAGTCGTCTCCCCACCCTCACAGGGAGGGGTGTTGGTTTTTACCCATGACTCGACCCTGGTACCCTGAGCACATTTGCAAAACTTGGTGGGAGGTTGACCAAGCCGTTTTCGAATCTATTAATTAATTATCAGAGGAGCGCATGTACGCAGACACCCCACACATACGCAGACACACACACACACACACACACACACACACACACACACACACACACACACACACACACTGTTGCGGTTTGGGGTGTTACTCCAATACACCATTGAGTTACAGCCAGCACATAAAGGAACCCCTGAGTTTAGATATATCGGTAGTGTTTTGTTTCCATCGATACCTCTCCCCTCGTATCAGTGGACAGGGAAATGTGTGAGTTTTGTGTAGCAGGTTCGAACCCCCTTTTGTAACTCTTATTTTATCCTCTCAATTTCTCCCTCCTCCGCACCTCTTTACAGCGTATCCATACACACAAACAGCACGCTTTACAAAACCAACATCACAACTACAAAACTCACGTTACCAATCGCCTGCATCATAGCACTTGGGTGCCATTCGGTCCTGCGTAGCACCTGCATGGACATTAATATACCAATGAGTGCAGCCTGACAACAGCAGCGCTCCAAAGAGAAGGCAGTGCCCATGAGGAACAAGCAGCGCTAAGTCCCGAGACCACACCTCTAGAAGGGCTTTAGAAACCTGGGCAGCCCAGGACTTGGTCGTGTGCGTCCAGCGAACAACGAGAGCCAGATGGAGTTTTGGAGGAACAAGCCGGGTGAATGCGACCCTCTGCATGGACGAGCCCTACTGGGAGCGATCGAGCCAGCCACAGAGTGAGTGCTGACAGGCTACGGAGCTCTTTCCCTGGATGCGCCAGCAAACACACACTGACTTACACTATCTTTCTCTTTCTTTTTCCATTCCTTATCGTTCAGTTGGAATGCACAAGAGCAATAAATGGTTGCACCCTCGACTTGTTCAGAGCTGGGTTACTGACTTGCATTCACGATTTGATTTCCTCCATCACATGATGAAGCATTCACCTGCATCTCTCCCCACACAGTGCATCACATCATCATCCTCTCTCTTCTCTCTCTCTCCCCCTCCCCTTTTCACGTCGGGACCAACGTATGCCTGCAGGCTTACGTCGGGTGAGGGAGGGGTCACCAACGAGCCCCGCCTTCTTTACCTATCTATCACTCTTACGTGTCTAATTTCCCAAGATGAATGAGGCACCTACATCTGTACTTTCATGATAAGTTGACTGTCTAAGGGGCTTGTTTGTTTAAGGTTAAGGCTCTCTTTTGTGACATTGCACTGTTTGTGTGTACGTGCTTGTTTGTTAACATGACCATCGTTTCCCAACCTGCCCGATTATCTCTTTCTCCATTGGTTAAGATACTCTTGTGTAAATCGTAGATGGGAGTTTTGCCCTGTGCTTTTGTTACGGTCAGAGATGAGCAGACCTCCCACTTACGGTTCTGCTCGGCCGTTTTCGATTTGTAGGAGGGGAGCGTCGAGAGCACGCACGGTTACCTCACTGGGGGGTTTCATTTGCTGGGAAGGTAACGTGGAAATTGGATGCCAGGACCCTACCTAAATGAATTGTCTCATACATCGTCCCTAGTTGCTTAGCGACCCATCATGGCACGGAGTTATATGCGGCTCGTCGGCTTCAGGGTCAAAGGTTGAGAAGTGGATCCAAGGAGACCCTTGTGACATGGCCGGCAAACCAGTAACAATACATAAATACACACACAGTCATACATACGTACACATAACTGCCTTATATTTTATATAATAGGATAGAATTGTGTTCCCATTAACTTTGTATTTCATTCTCACAAACACGAGGACCGTTCAGAAAGTTCTCGGAACGAGATACTTACTTAGAGGATGGAAGTAAAAGGCGGTGTTTCATGTACCGACAGGACCTCCCTCGTTCCAATAACTTTTTGAACAGTCCAATTGCATATTCCATTTCAAGGATGATATTTGGAACACAAGGAGTTTTGACACAGGAGGACATTTGGTCCAACATGCCTGTACTTTATCAACACATTAATCATATCGTTCAGTTTATCAAGTTCATTTCATTGGAGATTGGCAATAGGGGTGGGGGGGGGGGGAGGGGGTGTTAGAATGGAGAGAACAGTGGGACAGCCACTGGGTCAACACCATCAGGGTGCTATAGTAGTAGTAGTAGTAGTAGTAGTATAACCAGAGAGTTGTGTCAAAGCCACCCAACACTCGCCTGTTTATACATTTATTCGTTTTTAAAAGACTAGTCTAATAATATTTTTTGTAAAGCATTGCAGTGAAGTCTGATCCAAATAAATTTAAAGTAATATATGTATTTGTATATTGGAATCAGTAAAAAATAGTGTGGTAGATAAAAACATTAGAAAGGAAATAACTTGCACCAAAAACTTTAACATTTTCACGCTCACGCTGACGCTGACGCTCACGCCGGGGGTATCGCTATAGCTCTCTGTTCTTCGAACAGGCGAGCTAAAAATGAAGAGGGTCAGAGGGTGAGAGATGAACAACCAATGACAGCACATCCAGTTTTTCATGATATCCTCTCACAGGCATCACAATCACTACAAGTCATATACATAATCATCCATACCTAAGCTTGCGGTCTCGTCGATATCCATGTACTTCATCCCCAATTCTTCGACTGCTACCTAATTGTACCTGTATCATTTTGGTTCAAATCTATCTCCTGTTTCTGCTTCCACGACCTTACCATTAGCGAGACCGTTCCATGCATTTAGTACTCTGAGCAAAAGACCCCTACATTACCATATTGTCCCAACTCTCATCTTATTTACTCTAACGCCGTGGCCTCTGGTCCTGTCCTTGTCCATTATACCCTCGTAGTAATATATATTGGCAAAGTCCTTAAGGACGGGTTAAACCTTCCACTTCTTAATGATATCTATGGCGTGTCTATGATGTCCATGACGTATTTATGATGTCTATGACGTATGTCTATGACACGAGCGAAGAAGCAGTCTTTGAGGGCTGGTTAAACCTCCCCGGTTCTTTATGATGTCTATGACGTACAGTATCTATGACATATATATGATATATCTATGATGTATTTAACCAGGTGTCACTATGCGATACAGATCGACATCGAGAGAATTGGGGTGCGGTCCCTACCCTGAACCTCTGGGGGGCTATGATGTCTATTTTATCACCTACAACCAACACCCCAAGTACAAGCAGCAATTTTCAACTCATTCAGTCCAGCGGTTCAGGCGTGCATAGAAGGAAAACAAAGAAACACACAAGCAGCCAAATTATACCTGGTGTGATGTAAACAACAAAAAAAAAACAAATTGGTATTATAATAATGATGGGCAAACCGACGTAACATGATGACGTTGATGAGTGTTGCTTTCTAAACCTTAATCAGCCAACACAAAGAAAGCAATGTACATCAGTTCACTTGCTTTGCTTTGTTATAAAACATTCATGAAGCGAATTGCGAATGTGGGCTAATGGTACAAATCCAGGTCGGACAACGCATCAGAGAGGACAACATTGCCTTTGTGAACCGACAAGGACTCACAAACGATCAGGGTCCATCATCTGACAACTTGTCGGTGAACATCCATTCGGTGTACGTCGTAGGTTGACGAGCGAGGGAACGAATCAAAGAGAGAAATCGTTGTTAACTGCATCCCCGAAACTACACAATCGGTTCACGTGCGCGGAATCGTACTCAGATGCCATCTTGCTGGTTCACCCTCGGCAACAGATGAGTTGGAACAGGTTTGTGAAGAACAAATCAAAATGTCTCTTCATCAATAACAAAAAAAACAACAAGGGAGCAAGAGGGAGTGAGAACCGTGGACCCACCCTGCTCGAGAGCGTCGGTGATGCCAAAGCACTTTCTTGACAAGCAGGCTGCACTGGGTGGTTTGCCATTGCCTTTCCAGGGGTAGTTAGGGGAGGAATTTGTAATTTGTTCAAGGTGCCGGCGATGGCTTTCCTTCTCTTCACGAAGGACACCGTGGGATCTTTGACGTCCACCAACTAATGCTGGCAGACAGGACGCCAAGTTTAACGTCCATCCGAGGGACGGCACACACAGAGATGAATCACCCTGCCCGTGAAACACCAGGACGGCAGTTTATAGCTGGAACCCAGGTTAGAAAGCTTCGAGGCAAGCGTGTATACCTCCACGGTCTAGGACATCATGCGTGTAAGATATATATATACATATATATAAACATATATATGTGTATATATATATATATATATATATATATATATACTTAACCAGGTGACAAAAACTCAAATAATCAACCCTTCGTCAACTGCTTTGGCATTGAACTCTCTGGAGAGCATGCTCGATAGAAACGGTCGATCGAAGTGACAGACATATAGAGAGAGACAGAGAATTCGTGATTGACAAGTATCTGAAACCGAAAGGGAGAGCTGCAGCAAATTATACCTGCGCGAGGGAAGAGACCCTCACGCTCATCAATCATCGGGGACGTCACGTGCTCGGGGACACGCTCACCCTCTCTAACCTGTCCCCTCAAAATCTCAGACTCCCTGACATGCACACATCGGCAATCAGCACTCACCTCCTTCTACACTCCCTGGCTCTTCACCCACATGTCAAAGCTGCTTTCCCCATCCCCCATATTCCTGCCTGAATATTCTACGCCTATCCATCCCCGAGACTCAAATTTCAACATCGACCCGCTCCATCCCACACCCTCCCTCCCCCCCCCCTCCAGCCCCCTCTTCCTTTCCACTCTAACTCCCCACCTCCTCTCTTACATCTGCACCACGACCAACGCCCTAAACCTCCCTCTGTATTCCCCCCCACCCGATCCTCCAGCTCTCCTCTCCCTACATCTCTCTCGTCCTCTTCTCCCAGCGTCCGACCTTCACCCTACAGCTCCCTGTTTGTCGCGCGTCCCGACACTGTCAGGCAAAGAGAGCATTTCGCTGTCACAGCCGTCGCTGCCCCTATCCTGCCCATCCAGGTACGTAAAGGCATTCGGAGCCACTACGCCTTCCACCTTGTGTATACCTCTCTTAATTGGATTCGTTTTCTTAAGGTGTTCGTGCTGATCACATGCGGCACTGGAAGAGTGCAGCACATCAAAACGATCATTGAGCTTTTCGCTAGCACAGTGCAGGCAGCACATCGAAACGATGACCGAGGCCCCTACCCTTCCAATCAGGGAGAAAGAGGTCTCAATAATGGCCTAGGTGCTTGCTAGGCATCGTGCGGGAGACCTCGATGATCACCGAGGTCATTGCTCTCACGGCGCAGGACGTGTGAATGAATGATGGCTCAGGTCCTTGCGAGCACAGTGCACACCATCTAACGGATGACTCGCCCTTCATAGCGCTTGAATGGACACCTGAGCGGTGATTGAGATCCCTGCAGCGATATAGACAAAAGTCAAACAGCGGTAATTGTGCGGACAACAGTTGTCCAACGGGCGTGACAAGTGCAACTTCGACCAACACCAAAGCTTTGCCGGTGAGAAAAGCACTAATTGTTGTTGTTGTTGTTGTTGTTGTTGTTGTACAATGTGGTGTGCTGATCGATTTAATCCCCCTGATTCTCCAAAGCATGGCATGTGATCATCGTCACGACGTGTTCGCGTCGCTGTGCCCACGTGTAACTTGCAATTCTGTCCATCTGTAGCGAGCAGTCACATGGGCTGGGGTTTCCCTGTCCCGACACCGCCTTTAACTTCTGTCAAATGAAGGCGCTTTGTGCGCAAGGGCGTAGCCACAGCAGGGAGCTGTTAATACAGTGATTCTAAAATAATATACCCGAGTTCATTTGATATTGTCAGTATATAATTCATGACTTTCATACAATTGGGGAAAAAGAAAAATATTCTCAGTGTGAAGCTTATTTTACATGACAACCTATTTACTGTATACATACATACATACATACATACATACATACATACATACATACATACATACATTGTATATTGCAATTCGCAAAAAAAAACAGCACATTGGTTAAATGTTAATTGTTTCGTATTGTCATAATGTTATTGCCGTATTGTGTGACGTGCTGCCCATCGTTGGTGTGTTGCGACTCGAGTGTCGCGCGCACGCTTCGGCCAATCAGCACCTCGCGCTGGGGCGGCTCCGACGTGTTGTCGGTAATCGCATCTGTAAAGCACCAGCCCTGTCGGATGACTGGGGTGATGGTACCTGGATATTGTTGCTGCGTAATATTTATCGATGGGCTTTTTGCATTTTGAGGAAGAAACCTAACTTTAAAAAAAAATCAAAAAGTCATCCCAACACTGTGTGCTAATGTACACTTTTGCAAATCCACCTCACCATGGCATACACTTAAGGTGTTGGTGCTGCTCCTCTTGGGTGGTGGTTTATTGTACTGTCCTGGCAAAAGATCTCTCCTCTCCTTATCGGAAAAAATTAACCATTTTGTAGATCTCTATGAGGCTAAAAACAATCATATATTGATAAGGCATCATCATTATGATATCATCATATGGAATCATCATTATGATATCATCATATGGAATCATCATTATGATATCATCATAAGGAATCATCTTGATATCATTTTCATATCGTCATAAGGAATCATCTTGATATTGTCATCATAAAGAATCATCATCTTGACGTCATCATCATGAGGAATCATCATCTTGATATCATCATTTTGATATCGTCATCATACAGAGTCATCATCATAAGGAATCATCATCTTCATAAGGCATCTTTTTCATATTGTCCTCATTTTGATATCATCATCATAAGAAATCATAATCTTGATAAGGCATCATCACATCATTATTTTCAATTATATGTTACGTCTCCATGAACCTAAACATTGTCCATTCCATGTGGCATCAACATAAAGCTGCAAATTGTATCACATCTTCATTAAACAAAACATTTTACAATATCACGTCTCCAGAACGCTAAACCATCACGTCATCATAAAACGAGGATAAACATTTTTCCTTCAATATCACATCTACACAAAGCTAAACATTTTACAATCCGTATCATGCCTGTATAATTTTTAGCTCACCTGGAATGTAATTCCGGGGAGTTTAGGGGATGGCGCGTTATCCGTCCGTCCGTCCATCCACAAATACTTGCAACTTCTTCTCTGAAACGACAAATACGATTTCGATGAAATTTTACCACAACCTTCATCACCCATGGTGTACCAAAGTTTGTTCACACCATTAAAAAAATATCCGGGTCTATGGGGTTTACGGGAGGGTTGCCCCCCAAAATAGGTATTTGCTTTCTTCTCAGAAACTACACCCACAATTCCGATGAAACTTCACCACCACCTTCATCACCCATGATGTAACAAAGATTGTTCACACCATATGAATATATATATATATTATATATATATTATATATATATATATGTATATATATGTATATATATAGATATGT
>CM068962.1:45404710-45415955 GCA_035128595.1 Eptatretus atami
GCGAGAGAGTCTTTCTCTACCTCTGTCTAGGGTGGAAGATCACCTGAGATCAACTTTGGGACAAACCAGATTAAACTCACTTTCATTACTATGCATTGAATCTGACCTCCTACAATCCCTTGACACAAACAGTATCATTGACAAATTTGCCATAGAAAAAAGCAGGAAAATGTCATTTTGAACTTCACATAGTTGTGCTTGCAAAATTTATTATGCTTCAGTTTCATTGTATTTTTCCATTATTCCTATGTGAAGATGTACATGATATGGAACTTGATTTACTTTCATGTACTTTGATGTACTTGATATGGAACTAATTTGATTAAAAATTATTGATGTGTTACATTATGTTGTAATTCTTTTTTTTTACATTACATATTACGATATATATATACATATATATAATAATTTATTTTTTTGGGGGGGGGGGCACTGATAAGGTTTGGCCTAGGGCCCACAAGCAAGTAAATCCGGCACTGTTCCCACGCCCACCCCTCTTGTCTCATGCCCCCCTTGCTGTGCGTTGTGTGTTTAGCTCTCATACGAGCCTCAACAAGGTATACAAAAAAAGGCAGAAAACCCCCTTGGGAGAAGGGCACATGAAGTCGCCACAACCTCTGTTGTGTGTCCACTAGTCCCGCTGGCAAGTTTGTTTGATAATGGATGAGTAACAACCGAATGTATTGTGGTCAGACAGATAGACACACCAATTTGCATATTTTAGTATGATTGGAAGCAAGCTCACTGGCATATAGTTGGTAGGGACTGTTTTTGGAACTTTCTTGTGTATGAGAATAATGTTTGCTGACTCCATGCAGAGTGGAGGGTTGCCGAAGGACGACAGACTGAACAGGGCAGAAAGAGGGAGCAAGAATTGCAGGGCAGGATTTGAGACATGGGAGATGATGCCATCTGAGCCTGTCACCGAAGCAGGGTCAATGTTGGACAGAACTTTCTCTACCTTCTTGGGTGAGATAGACACAGAATCGAGCAGACAGTTGGGACATCGGGGTAAGATGGGAACAAAGCGAGAGGGGTTGGGTATACGAGATTTGGAGGCAAAGAGTTTAGACATTCTGCCTTATCTCATATCTCTGGCAGAGTCTGCAGCATAGCATTTGAGGTGAGGGACAGGACAAAGGTGGAGCATATACCAGAGACAGACTTGCCAAGGTGCCACCATGAAAGAAAACTAGTTGGAAAGTTCAGCTTGAGATTTGGAAGATGATGTTTTCTGACTTGCCTCATAGTGCAGGGGCATATGTTGAGATACATGGTCATGTTTGCAAACTATGTTATTTATGTTGTAAGGTTTTTTTTTGTGACTACAGGAGTATATTGAATATTGAAAAATCTTGGTGCCAATTTTTTTATGCATGTTTAGTGTGATTTTTTTCCAGAAAATACGAGATGACCGTGATCGTGTTATAACAAAAATTTATTTTTTCAAAACTTAATTATAAGTATGTCATATAGCACCTTAAAATGACCAGTGAGATGTACAGACTAATTTTGGCAGGAAATTATCATGCTACTTATCTTATATAAATTGTTATATATTTTAAAATATGGAAATATAGTGTATTTTCAATTTATTGAACAAATTGGTGCATGCCGCTTGGCCAACTTAAGTGTTATATTTTATATTATTTCAGAGTTCATCATTATAGTTCATCATCACTGTCATCTGAATCAGAGCTGCTGATTGTTGAGTGTTCTCACAGATGTCATCAGATGCCTCACAATTGCACGTCTCTGTACATACAACATTTGCTCGCTTGCAGGAACAACGTGCCGTTCTAACATTTGTTTAACACATTGCAACTCACAAGTTCCAGCACAGCCTTTGGTGCAGTGGTAGATGGGTTATCACTGGCCTGTATAGGTTGTTCTCTAATGTCCAACCATATTCTGATGGTTCTGGTAGTTTGGGTTTAGGTATTTCATCATGGTACCACACCATAGCCTGATAATGAGCTCGCTTGATGTGTTGTTCCAGTGCTCCTTTTGTAGGTGGCAATTTCTCGGATTCTGCAAATGAGTTCACATTCTTGGGTATATGTGTCACTTGCCTTTGGGTTTTCACTTCATAAATTATGTTCTGTGCAATGTTGATGGTTGCTCTATCAATGTGGTTTGCACGTTCATCAGCCAAGGACATGGATGGCCTTCTAACACCCATCGGAGCAGCGCTGTCAAGGATGCTGGGACGTTATCATCTCTTACTACCACTGTTAAGTGATCCGTCAAAGACCCATGGCGTTCTCTGCCATGAAGAATGTCCTTTCGAAGAGTATTCGCACATTCAAAATGCTTTTCATGTTCTGTTCCATACTTCGGGAGTCAATTTCCTTTCTGATGGCAGAATCTTTCGATAGTCTTGGAGCATAACAATTCAGATTGTCTCGCACTGGGACGTGAGAATTCAACATTTTCAAGGTGTGTCTTGATCAGATCTTTAACATGTTTATTCTGAATCAATTTTCTCCTACCACTCCATGCATTCTGCGGATGCCAATGTAGGTGTTTGTGACATCATTCATTGAAACAATGTGCCAGAGTGAAGTACATTTTTCAATACAATGAAGAACTCGATGTCGGCAAGAATAGTCCTTTGGTTCTGATCCACTTGGTGAGATTCAACGTTTGTTGCTGTGGTTGACACTGTACATGTTTCACGTAGCAGGGGAGATGATATTTTACATCTATGGCTCGAGTGTCATTTGGTGATAGGCTTGTAATCGAACCTTCCATTCATCATTATCACTGATTTGGACAGCGTCGTAGATTTTTTTCCAACGTCAAAATGAACACACTTCATGCAATTGTTTGTCGTTCCATCTCCACATACAGAATATACATTGCATCTTGTTATGTGAGACGATGATGATCGATGCATAGGAGTGAATGTTTCGTCCCTGTGTGGCATCTGAACACGGTGAGTTATCATCACATTTTGATGCTTGGGAAGATGACGGACGGCCTACTGGATGATAGCAGAATGGCAGAATCTTTGGGCTGTACTTTTCTGAAATCGCATTCGACGATCAATTTTGAGTTATGTACAGTCTCTTGAAAGCACTCCCTGTGCCAAAGCGCCCATATATTGAAGATCTGATGCATCAACATCTAGGAGTCTGCTGCTCAATGGTAGATAACCAGGATCACCATAACCTGCATGCTCATGAACACTGTCCAGGAACTTGTATATGAGGTGGGATTGGCAACCAGTTGTCCACCTGAACTTGACACTTCAGACATATTGCATAGTTTGTTCTGAAGTTACACGAGGATGCTTGGAATGAGGTTTCGTCCATTTGATATTCAGAGAGATACCTCAATTTTATGATTAGTGGTATGGTACAGCATATGTAAGTACATCTAAATAAACAGAAGCAAGAAAGGTAAAGCAAACTTGTTACCAAATGCACATAATGATTGTATTGGATGACTGTGTGATTTTATGCACGAGTATTATGATTATATAACTGCGATGTCATCCACTCTCTGAAAGATGAAAATTGTGAATCTTATGCACAAAATTATTGTAAGGGCATTATAAATAGTTATATAGCTACGATGTTGTCTATTTTCTAAAAATGTATAATCAGCAAATAGTAAGATAATAATTAATTATTTATTTATTTATTAATTATCTGCTAAGTTGTATTTAAAGATATCTCAATCAAATAACTCTTCTGAAATGGGATTCCTCATGATCAACAACTGTAATTTATTACAACAAATAGACTGTGTTGTTATCTTAACAATTTTTGCATATATACATATATGCCAATTAGTTGAATTTCATGATTTAGAGGTGGCCATCTTGGATTTACGGTACTATTTAATTAAACTATGGTATGTTATAAATTCTGACATTTTCATTGTATACCATGGTCCACACGATCATTTTGAGGTGCAACATGACATGGTTCATCAAAGATATAAAAAAAATCATGTCAAAAATTTTGCTGAATCGGTCAATTATATGTTCTGATGTATATACCTGAAAAAAACATAGTCAAATATCTCTAAAAATTGGCACCAAATATTTTTCTTGTTCAGTGAAATACTGATCAGAAAACTTTGGTGCCACAAATTAACATAATTTGCCAACATGCAAACATAATGCCCCTGCACTATCAGGATGGATACACACTTGTTGCTAAGCCTTATGGAATGAGTGAAAGTTGCCCTCAATCAGTTAGTTTTCAAAGTTGAAAAGCAAGCTGCCTGGCTGCAACTGCCTCTCCACAAATTCAGTGTACCAGAATGTAGAGGATGGCTAGAAAGCCATAGACTGGATGGCATAAACTGGGACATAAGAGAAAGTAAGGCTGTCGTTAAAGTATTGCCAGATGGAATGAATTTCAGGTGCTATGGAGATGGTGATCCAATCCTTTTCTGAGAGGGCATATTGAAGTTCTCTCACTTGGTCTGTGCAAATAGCCAATTCTGCCTCGTTGAGGTTGCCCCTTACAATTCTGGATGCATGTAGAAAATTCCTGGGGAATAAAAACTGGGCATGACTGAAGCGTACATGTCTGCATGGCCGAACAAAGTTGGCTGGCATACTTGGTGGCGTTGGGCAAGGTGTATATCGGATGCTTGATAGAGGACCTGGGTCCTTATGTTTAGAGAGGCCATGTTTTCTATAAGCTTCAAAGACGTTAACAATGTTTGGAGATCTCCTTCCGAGTGAGCAGAAACTGAAGTGTCATCTGCAAATTGAGTTCAATAACTGAGATAGTAGTAGTTTTCCTCTTAGATCATAGCTGACTAAGATTAAAGATCTGCCATACATTCTACAGGTTTTCCACACCAACAAGGAGCTTGTTCTTAATAAGTGCAAGTATGGTAGCAATGTACATGCAGAACAGTGTAGGGTGATGACACAACCTTGCTTAACACCTGTTTTTACATTGAAAGGTTAAGTTTCACCACCGTTATGAAGGACAACAGTGGACATGTCATAAAGTATGTGCAATATGGTTATCAATTTTGGTGGACATCCAATTTTCCTTCAGACCTTCACAAGGTCACACGAGGAACAGAATCAAAAGCCTTTGTTAGGTCAAGAACACAGTGTAGAGCGACCTGTGTTGCTCACATTTCTCCTGGAGCTGTCATGCAGTGAGGTCTGAAGCCACACTTCTATTCTGAATGGATATCCTCTGCAACAGGTAATACACAACTGGCAAGAATCCTTGAATGACTTTCCCCATTTCTGAGAGAATGGTATGCCTCGGTAGTTTCCGCAAATAGCTTCGTCACCCTTCTTGCAGATGATTACTGTCATAGGATCTCTCAGTTCACGAGGACTTCCTCAGCATCCCAGATTTTGTAAATTTAAATATAAAACTGATGCATATGCTCCTCTATACCAACTTTGAAAATCTCTGCTAGAACCCCATTGGCTACTGTTGCCTTGCTCTTCAATCTTTTGATGGCCTTCTTGACCTTATTTGATGTGGGAGCTCTCTAAGAACTGCCTGGACTGTGTTGGGGGATAGAATTAAAGGCATCTTCATCGATTATGGTATCACAATTGAGGAGCTCCTGGAAGTGCTCTCTCATTGAGCATTGATGGAATTCTGATCTTTAAGGACAGTCTGGCTCTTTGGATCTTGTGGAATTTGTGCCTCGATTGTTGTGTTTTGTCACTTTGAAGAAGCATGTGAGTCAGGCACATCCAGTAAAATCCTCTACCTCCTTCATCTTGTCTGACCACTTGTCTTCAAGTCTCTTGTCTCCGAACTTCTGCTTCTGCTGCCTTGTAGAGTATGCCTGTTTTTTTAAAATCTGATGTGACGTCCTGTTCCCAGCCAGAAGACCTTTCTTTTCCAATCGATAAGGTGCTCAATTTCTTACAATTTTTCATCAAAGCAGTATCGATGTTTCTTGGTGGTATATATACAATGGTCGACTCAAAGCAGGGAGGATGGCTTTCTTGAGACACTGAGAGCTCTTTCACACTTTCAGGAAAATCTGTCAATTCTCATGAAGTTTCTGTTGAAGAAGTTCTTGTTTGGATAATCTTTAAGGCATCAAGCCTGGTGTTGGCCAAACAGTTAAGGGTGACTGGCTTAAGATCTTGGGGTCCTGAGTTTGAGCCTCTGTTTTTTACATGTTGAATTAAAACTAGGTGGGGTTGACTCAGCCTGTCATCCTTCCTAGTCAGTGAAATGAGTACCAGTGTACTGATAATAGAGGGCACTGCATCAGCAACACAGTCACACCTCAGAGAATGATGCAACCAGCAAGCCACAGGCTGCACACGATAGCTTTAAGGTGATGAAGACTATTTTGTACCTGGCTTTCTTTTTTTTGTGATGATCTCTTGGTGCACACTTGATCGACATGATGAGTGGAAGATGGTGCATGCGTCATCAGCGCTATTCTTGTTTTTGAGATACGTAGATCTTTGAAAATCACAAGCACGGACAATGATGTCTTTCAGGTGCACCAGTGCTTCAAGCCTGGATGCTGCCATGATGTCTTGAATTTATTATTCAATCGGAATAGGGTGTTTTGTTATGATAAGCTCATGCTCCCGCACATTTCATCAGAAGTAGCATCCCATTTGAATTTGTCTTCCCCACCTCTTTTCCTGATCATGCCTTCCCAGATATTCAGTCATGCCCAAACTCATACATTGAAGACATCTATAGGACAACTTATCGTCTTTTGGAACATCAGACAGAGTTTGGTCAAGCTCTGCACTATAACTCCTCTTTCGTCTTATCTTCAGCATCAAAGAGGTGGTGCATAAGCACTGGTGAGAGTGGCATGCTGGATGTTGACTCATTTGAGCCAGGGTGACATGAGGTTGCTCACCGATGCCATAGGTAATTCCAAGAGTTTGTTGACAATCCGTTTTTAATTTGCAAAGCCCAGCATGTGAATACATCTCTCCTTCTGTCCTTTTCCTTTCCAAAAGAGGTGTACCCTCCTTCTTGTTCATTAAGGTGTTCTTCACCTGGGTTGTCTCAATTCGATGAGTGTGGCAATGTCGACATATATTCTTTTCAACTCTCTGGCGACAATGGCCGTTCTTCTTTCCGGTGAGCTGCTATAAGGGTACGGCGTTCTATAATTCAAAATCTAACTCTATGGCTCCCAATTAGGGAAAATGATAAGCCAAACGTTTTACAATACTTTTACAAAACCATGTCTCCATTATGCAAAATATTTTCAATTCCATATCACACTTCATTAAGATTAAACTATTTCCTTCCATATCACATCTCCACAAAAGATAAGCAGTTTTACATTTCATCAACACGTCTCCATAAATTTCAACATTTTTCTCGCAATATCAACATCTCATAAACGTAAAGTAAAAAATTCATAATATAATGTCTCCATAAGGCTTAACATTATCAATTCCATATCAGGTCTCCATAAACCTAAACAGTTTACAATATCACATCTGCCTAAATCTATACATTTTCAATACCTTTTTACATCTCTATAAAGCGAAACAGTTTCCATCTTTACAACATCTGCATAAAGCTAGACATTTTAACATCCATATCATGTCTGCCTGAAGTTAAATGTTTCACACCATCACGTATCCCTAAGCTAAACGTTTTACAACATCACGTTTCCGTAATGCTATATTCTTTTATATTCCATATCACGTCTGCATGAAGCTAAAGATTATACATTCATGTCACTTCCCCGTGAGGCTAAATATTTTGTATTCCATATCCTCTCCAAAATGCTCTAATAATAATATAAAACCATTCCTTTCGCCGCCGTAAAGGCACATGGGCTGCAAGGCAGTTTCATTGGCAAGGAGCACGTCCTGGACGGGTTGCCACTCCGACGCAGGTTACCCCGGATGGTTATTATTGCAGTACACTGGTACTCATTTCGCCGACCTCGGAAAAGATGACAGGCCGAGTCAACACACCTGTGTCAATTCAAACGGAAACAGGTGCTCAAACTCAAGACCCTTAGGTCCCAAGCCAGCCACCTTAACTGCTAAGCAAACACCAGGCATCCAAAACGCTCATACTGCATATCACGTTTTCTATTGGGCGAATCCATCATGTCTTAATTGAAACAAAACGTTACAATTTCACATCTCCACAAGGATAAACAGTAAACATGGTGGCCATATATACCTGACACATTTATATTTAATACAAGAGAGCCTTTTAACAGAAAATGAGAATATTAGCATATCATATGAAACTACAGTCTCAGGAGATTACAAATACCTCCTGTAGTCTTTGAAACAATGCCTTTTAAGTATCCATCATTTTCCTTTTTGCATTTATGCACACAGGCAAGTGTTTAAGTTCAAGTGGAATACAGGCTATTCCTGTTTCAATTTGCTTCTGTAAAATCTTAATGGTCCTTGGTCTCCTCTGGTATACTGTTGATTTAGGGTACCACCACAAGAAGAAATTGGGCACAAGTCAAGTCCAGGCTTTCGGCTGCCATGGAACTATCTCAATCGTGAAATGAGATGTGGGAACAGGCCTTCAGTGAGTGGACATTGATGCCGAGCAGTTCCCATCCTTGTTGGAACCAGGTTTGATCATCAAATGTCATGTTGTTCGTTTTGGAGCAAGAAAATTGCTTATCATTTCTTGATATCACTCAGATGTCACAGTGACATGCCCCAATGGCATCAGAAAAAAAAAATGGCCCTATGACTCCGACCCAATAAATGCCACATCACACTGTTCACTGTATATGCTGGTGTTGGCTTAATGGTTAGGGTGGTGGGCTTGGGATCCTAGGATCCTGGTTCAAATCCCCCTTGGCTGTTGAATTAATCCATGTGGGGTTGACTCTGCCTGTCATCTTCCGAGGTCGGCAAAATGAGTGCCAGCTTGCTGGTATCCTGTTCGAGAGTGGCGAACCGTCCAGGATTGTGCCAATAGCCAAGGAGACTGCTCGGCAGCATCAACGCTCTGCACAGAGTATGGTCCCAATGATGAACGCTGTTCACTGTGTAAATAAAGTTGTTGGTGAACTGCTCAGGATTTTCTTCTGCCCAAAATTGGGTGTTCTGCTTTGTTAACATACACTGACAGCTGGAAATGAGCTTCATCTGACATGATTAGTCTCTCACTAAACTTGTCATCCACCTCGCTCATCGAGACATGTTTCACAAAATTCCATCCTGCTTCGTTTATCACCATCATTAATCATGAAACACTTGAATTTTGTCTGTAACATGTGCAAATCATACTTCAGCATGGACTGAAGGGATGTTGTCTTTATGTCAATACTGTGACTGTTTTCTTGTCGAACAGCACAGATTACGCTGAACATATACTGTACACACAACTGCAATCTTGTGAGGTGTATTGATGTTTTCTGGATCGTCCTGGAAGATCAGGCTTGTGCACAGCAGTTTCACAAATATTTTGACATACGAGTATCGGTTCCTGGAAGGACATTTTCTACATTGCAAATTATTTTGAAGCGTCTGAGCCTGAATTATGACACCAACTTGAAGTCGAGTTTCAGGATCCTTGCGCATTTTAATATTTGTCCATTTCTTCAACTTCATAAAATCTAACAGAAATCCTTTTATAATTTGTGATAGAAAAACATATATTCGCATTGCTTTGGATTTACTTGAATTTTCAAATGTGTCAGTTATTTATGGACACCTTGTACATTCTGATATCACATCTCTATAAATAGGAACACATTTTTTACCAAATATCACATTGTGCAATGCAAAGCATTTTACATTCCATCTCACATCTCCCAGTAAAGGTTAAAGTTATTAAATACCATGTAACTTCCCCATAAAACTAAACATTTGCATTACACATCAATTTTCCATAAGTTAAAATTTTCCACACAAACAGTATTCTCTCTCCTCATGCCCCCCTTGCTGTGCGTTGTGTGTTAGCTCTCATACGAGCCTCAACAAGGTATACAAAAAAAGGCAGAAAACCCCCTTGGGAGAAGGGCACATGAAGTCGCCACAACCTCTGTTGTGTGTCCACTAGTCCCGCTGGCAAGTTTGTTTGATAATGGATGAGTAACAACCGAATGTATTGTGGTCAGACAGATAGACACACCAATTTGCATATTTTAGTATGATTGGAAGCAAGCTCACTGGCATATAGTTGGTAGGGACTGTTTTTGGAACTTTCTTGTGTATGAGAATAATGTTTGCTGACCTCCATGCAGAGTGGAGGGTTGCCGAAGGACGACAGACTGAACAGGGCAGAAAGAGGGGAAGCAAGAATTGCAGGGCAGGATTTGAGAACATGGGAGATGATGCCATCTGAGCCTGTCACCGAAGCAGGGTCAATGTTGGACAGAACTTTCTCTACCTTCTTGGGTGAGATAGACACAGAATCGAGCAGACAGTTGGGACATCGGGGTAAGATGGGAACAAAGCGAGAGGGGTTGGGTATACGAGATTTGGAGGCAAAGAGTTTAGACATTCTGCCTTATCTCATATCTCTGGCAGAGTCTGCAGCATAGCCATTTGAGGTGAGGGACAGGACAAAGGTGGAGCATATACCAGAGACAGACTTGCCAAGGTGCCACCATGAAAGAAAACTAGTTGGAAAGTTCAGCCTTGAGATTTGGAAGATGATGTTTTCTGACTTGCCTCATAGTGCAGGGGCATATGTTGAGATACATGGTCATGTTTGCAAACTATGTTAATTTATGTTGTAAGGTTTTTTTTGTGACTACAGGAGTATATTGATATTGAAAAATCTTGGTGCCAATTTTTTTATGCATGTTTAGTGTGATTTTTTTCCAGAAAATACGAGATGACCGTGATCGTGTTATAACAAAAATTATTTTTTTCAAAACTTAATTATAAGTATGTCATATAGCACCTAAAAATGACCAGTGAGATGTACAGACTAATTTTGGCAGGAAATTATCATGCTACTTATCTTATATAAATTGTTATATATTTTAAAATATGGAAAATATAGTGTATTTTCAAATTTATTGAACAAAATTGGTGCATGCCGCTTGGCCAACTTAAGTGTTATATTTTATATTATTTCAGAGTTTCATCATTATAGTTCATGCATCAACTGTCATGCTGGAATCAGAGGCTGCTGATTGTTGAGTGTTCTCACAGATGTCATCAGATGCCTCACAATTGCACGTCTCTGTACATACAACATTTGCTCGCTTGCAGGAACAACGTGCCGTTCTTAACATTTGTTTAACACATTTGCAACTCACAAGTTCCAGCACAGCCTTTGGTGCAGGTGGTAGATGGGTTATCACT
>CM068962.1:45428285-45439158 GCA_035128595.1 Eptatretus atami
ATGGGTCTGGAACTGTGAACCAGAACTGCACAAAGTTCCTTGACTTTGCAAGAAGTTATGGACTAAGGGTAGCTGGTGCATGGTTTCAGCGCCCACAGGCTCATCGCTAGATTTGGTATTCCATCGCTGGCGGTGTGGAAAAGGAGAGTGACTATGTGATCATTGATGGTCGCTGGAGGATGATCCAGAACTGCAGGGTCTACCGGAGTGCTCAGTTCCTCAACAATGGCCACCGGCTTGTTGTCGCAACTCTGAAGTTGCAGCTAAAATCCAGGAGAATGGTAGCATCCCAGCCGAGGCTGGATGTTGGCAAGCTCAAGGATGAGAGGATAGCTGAGGAGTTTGCGAACAGGCTGAGTAGAGATTTGGGGAGCCTGGGTGCTTTGGGGGATCCTGAGGAGTTGTGGAGTGACTTCAAGACCACTGTCCTTGATATTGTCGGAAGATGTCTTGGAACTCACCGTCGGGCGAAGAAGAATTTTGTGTCTCAAGGGATACTGGATAACATTGACCAGAGTCGCAGGGCCAGGCTGAATGGCAGAGCTGAGCTGTTCAGGGAACTGAGGCATAAAACTGTACGTGCACTAAGGGTGGACAAGGAGGCCGATGTGTGAGGAATCTGTGAGGGGGGAGAGCATCACCTGTGGTCAAGTGATTCTCGTCCTACTTACAGGGGAATTCGCACATTGTGTTCCTCCAAGCCCGTCCCTCGGTGTACTGCAGTTAGAGCAGAGTATGGTGGGCTCTTGACAGAGGAGTCCGAAGTCGAGGCCCGCTGGGCTGGTTTCTTTGAGCGGCTGCAGCAAGCTGATCCACCAACTATTGAGTTGGATGTCAGGGGTGTTACAATCCCTATTGTTGACCCTCCAATCAACTGTGGTCCACCTTCCTTTGTGGAAACACAGGCTGTGGTGAACGGGTTGAAATGGGGTGAAGCTCCAGGGATCTGTGGCATCCATGCTGAACTTCTCAAGGCTGGTGGAAATGTGGTACTCATGTCATTGCATGAAGTTCTGTGCTCTGCTGGAACACAGGCATCATCACAACTGACTGGAAGAGGGGCCTTGTTGTCCCTCTCTGGAAAGTGAAGGGTGATCGCCAAGACTGCAACAACTAGCGAGGGGTGACGCTGCTCTAAGTGCCGGGCAAGGTCTTTGCTCGGATAATTCTTGATGGGGTTTGCCATCATCTGCTTAAGCACCGGCGTCCAGAGCAGTCAGGCTTTACACCAAAGATATCAACGTTTGACCGTATCCTTGCTCTTCGGGTCCTCACAGAACGCAGACGAGAGTTTCGGCAGGGGCTGTTTGCAGCCTGTGTTGATCTCTGCAAAGCGTTTGATTCAGTGAATCGGGATGCCCTCTGAAGGATTCTTGGTCTTCGTATGGTGCCTCTAAAACTGATCAATCTGATGTCTGAACTATACTCTGGTACTGAGAGTGCTGTGAGATGTAGTAATACCATCTCTGACTTATTTCCAGTTGTTACTGGAGTTCATCAGGGGTGTCTACTGGCCCACACACTTTTCAGCACTTGAATGGACGAGATTCTGGGGATGGATGTCAGAGAGATCAAGCTGCGGCGCATCGTTTGGGAATATCAAGATCTCTGACCTTGATTTCGCAGATGATGCAGTCATCTTTGCGGAGACTCCAGATATCCTTTTGGGGGCCCTTGAGGTGCTGAATGAGGAGTGGGAGCCATTGGGATTATGGGTTTCCTGGGTCAAAACTAAGATCCAGGATTTCAATGACATCTTGGATGCTGCTTTCCTGTCTGTACCTGTTTGTGGCGAGGATGTTGAGGTCACGGAGAAATTAACTTACCTTGGCAGTGATATTCATGTCTCTGTTGGCTGTGAGCAAAGGTCAATAGACGTCTGGGTCGGACCTGGGGATTCATGGATTCACTGGATCATGGAGTGTGGCGCTGCCAGTACCTGTGCGGTTGGACGAAAGTCTGAGTCCTCAGGTCCTTGGTGCTTCCAGTCCTGCTCTATGGATGTGAGACTTAGCCAAGGATTCTCCGAAGAGACCTGGTACCAAAGGAATTAAGTCTCCGTCTCAGATCCCTGATCAGAATCTATCACTGGTCAGACTTTGTGTCCAATGAGCGGTTGCTGAGACTCAAATGAGATTTGTTACCTGCATTGTCCGTGACAGTCAGCTGCGGCTGTATGGACATGTGGCTCGTTTTCCTGACGCTGATCCTGCTCACCAGATTGTCTCAGCGAGGGAGCCTCATGAGTGTAGGAGGCCAATGGGCCGACCATGTGCCTCGTGGTTGCAGCAGGTTGATCAGCATCTCAAGGAGATGGGGATGGGCCAGGCATCTGCCTGAGGGATGGCCAGACGGAGGGCCTTGGAGAACCGGTGGAAAGTGGACGTAGTGACGCGCTGCTCCGGTGCATGCTCCCATACCTGACTTGACCTGACATCACCACAATGTATTGACCCTTTTAAGAGACAAGGCAGTAAAGAAGAGTCTACGTATCCTGTAAATGAACCAAAATTGTTTTGCCAATTCAAAATTTTAATGTTTTGGATAAAATATACATGTTTAGTCTTTTCTTCTGTAAGTATGGTACGATAAAGATTTCACGTCTTTAATAATATGGATGAGACAAAAATCGGAATAGTATACCATAAAACAACAACAATTATGTCTGACTCATTGTGACCTGCTGTGTATTAGCTGCTTCATTTGATTTTTCCAATTATATCCTGCCATGCTGCAGCCTCAAAGAGTTTTCAACGTAGAGTATAAAGGTTGAGGAATCATTCTATATACAAACGAAAAATGGCACTGTAGCGTGCATACCTCCGCCTGGCTGAACAGTTTATGTTTTGTATCCCACTGATAGGCCAGATGTGGAATCGGACCTGAACCAACATCAAATCAGCTTGTTCTTGTCACCGACGCAACTCATTCACCAAGTTTTGTCATAATCATCCACAACGTTTTGAGATGTCTTGCTATGTACAATTTTTGGCCCTATCAAATTGTGAAGAATCACTTAGAAATTTTTTTTTAAAACTCTTGTATCCGGATCCGGATCTTTACCGAAACCTAATCAATTCGTCCTTGTCACACTCTCAATCTGTCCACCAAGTTTCGTCCGATTATTTTCCGGTTCTGGGTTGCAGCATCGGCAGGTTCTCTCAGGGGTCTCTGCCGACTCTCTCAAAGTTAAGTTTCCGGTCGTTATTTGTCCCGTTTTAACTGTTTATTTTCTCACCTATATGTTTCTGTGTTCCAAGTTCGGTTTTGTTTCAAAAATCATGCTATTTTGTGAGTTTTCATCGACCTTGTCTTCCCGGGTTCCTTGAGGCCTACCTGTCCTTCCCCTCTAAGTGTACGATCGTTTTTATTTGTATTCTCTCCCTATTACCTTCATTTCCTATTTTCCCCACTTTCCCAACATCCCCCATCCCTCCCAACTCGACACTGGTTCTTGTCTTAAATTTAAATGAAAAAAAAAACAAAAAAACCTACCATACCCACAAGATCCGATCCGATACCCCTCCACCTCCTCCCGCCACACCATCTTTATTCTACTTGAGCTGACCCTCTCTCACCATTACCTTCACAATTTCTTCCTACAACCTTCCATTCCTGAATCTTACCTAATCTTCAAAAATCCATCAAAAAATAATAATCTTCCTTGTATCCTTTCTATTTATACACCTTCTGTAACCACGTGTCTCTCTCCCCTCTTCCTGGTAAATTTCATTGATCCATCAGCTTCACTCTGTGTTTACCATTCCAAATTCACCACACACCTCCACAATTTTACTTCAACTTTCCCTTTTCTGAATGTTACACAATCCTTATTTAAAATAAATAAAGAAACAAATTCACTTTTGACTATACACCTCCCATAACCACGTGGTTCTCCCGTAACCACGCGATCTGTTTCCACCCCCTGCGTTTACCAATCCAAATTCACCATTCACCTCACAATTTTTTCTTCAACCTTTCCATGACCTAATCTGATGAAAACTCTCTCTCTCAAAAAACAAAACAAATAATAATAATAATAATCTATCTATAATTCCAGCAATCTCTGTGTGTCTGTCTGTTTGTCTGCGACCGCCGTTTTCTCGACGACCGCCGGTCGATCTGATTGAAACTTGCCAGGATATTTGCCGGGGATCCGCGGATGTGCCTTTTCGAGGTTTGATATCGATCGACAAGCGGTTCCAAGTTACGGCCATTTTATTGCTTTTTCAGTGTTGAAAAGGTGTATATATGGCAGCTGAAGGTGTCGTTCCACCTTCTCACCTTATCATGCCATTTTTTCCCAATTATTAATAACCAGACGACCACCGTCCGATCGGATTGAAACTTGCCAGGAATATTGCGGGGCCCCGCGGATGTGCCTTTTCAAGGTTTGATATTAATCGACAAGCGGTTCCCAAGTTACGGCCATTTATCTGTCAACCAATGACAGGACACGGTGCTATGACATCACGAATGACGTCACAATTAATGTTTGTTTAATATTTATTTATTTTTAAATTTTTTTTGGCACGATTGACGTCAACAATTATTTTCTTCTCGTTTGGTATGACGTCACAATCGACACTGGGGACCTGAGTATGTGCCTTATTATTTATTATTATTGTTGTGCTTGGTAGACATTTGTGGATACATTTACAGAGAGAGGGCGAGAGAGGAGGGGGAGAGAGGAGAAGGAGAGAGGGGGGGAGAGAGAAGGGCGAGAGAGGGGGGAGAGAGGAAGGGCGAGAGAGAAGGGTGAGAGGGGGCAAGGGGGCAAGAGAGGGGAGAGAGAGGAGGGGGGACAGAGGAGGGGGAGAGAGGAGGGGGGAGAGAGGAGGGGAGAGAGGAGGGGGAGAGAGGGGGGAGAGAGAGGGGGCATCACAATTCTTCTTCTTAGGTTGATATGACGTCACAATTGATGCTGGGGAACCTGATACTGCAGGCACGAAGCTGCACATACTGGCACGCACCTAAGGGCCCGCCCCTACGGCCCGCACTAGTCCATCTATAATTCCAGCAATCTCTGTGTGTGTCTGTCTGTCTGTCTGCGACCGCCGTTTCTCGTCGACCGCCGGTCCGATCTGATTGAAACTTGCCAGGAATATTGCCGGGGCGCGCAGATGTGCCTTTTCGAGGTTTGATGTCAATCGGACGAGCGGTTCCCAAGTTACGGCCATTTATCTGTCGACCAATGACAAGACACGGTGCTATGACATCACGAATGACGTCACAATTAATGTTTATTTATTTATTATTTTTATTTTTTTTGTCATGATTGACGGTCCCATCTGATTGAAACTTGCCAGGAATATTGCTGGGGACCGTGGATGTGCCTTTTCGAGTTTGATATTAATCGGATAAGCGGTTCCCAAGTTACGGCCATTTATCTGTCCTCCAATGACAAGACACGGTGCTATGACATCACGAATGATGTCACAATTAATGTTTATGTATTTATTTTTTTGTTTTTGTGAATACATTTGTGAATACATTTACAGAGAGAGGGGTGAGGGAGGAGGGGGAGAGAGGAGGGGAAAGAGGGGGGAGAGAGGGGGGGATGACAAGACCAATGACAAGACACGGTGCAATGACATCACGAATGACGTCACAATGAATGTTTTTATTTTTATTTTTTTGCACGATTGACGGTCCGATCTGATTGAAACTTGCCAGAAATATTGCTGGGGACCCGCGGATGTGCCTTTTCAAGGTTTGATATTAATCGGATAAGCGGTTCCCAAGTTACGGCATTTATCTGTCGACCAATATCTGCAAGAGAGGGGGACGGGAGAGGGGGGATGAGAGTGAGGGCGAGAGAGAGGGGCGAGAGAGGAAGGGGGAGAAGAAGGGCGAGACTAGGGGGGAGAGAGGGGGCAAAAGAGGGGGGAGAGAGGGGGGCAAGAGAGGGGGCAGAGAGAGGGGGCAGAGAGGGGCGAGAGTGGGGGGATGAGAGTGGGGCGAGAGAGGGGGCGAGAGAGGGGGGCGAGAGAGGGGCGAGAGAGGGGCGAGAGAGAGGGGGTGAGAGAGGGAGAGGGCGAGAGAGGGGGCGAGAGAGGGCTGCACATACTGGCACTCACCTACGGCACGCACCTACGGGCCCGCCCCTACGGCCCCACCCTACGGACCCGTACTAGTAACAATAATAATAATAATAATAATAATAAAAACGATCTCTGACAATGCTTCATCTTCCTTTCACACGTGTGGTACTCATTACTGTATCATAATGCACTACTCTTCTGCTATTTAAACAGACCGCTCTCAATTCAACCTTTCCCCATACCTGGCCTAAAAAATCCAACTGTGACAGCGTTTCTTCTCTCCATTCACTGAATTTGCCGTTATTGCATCTATCAAGAAATGTCTGAAATCGCATTTCTGAACTAAAAATTAAAAAAACCCAGTTTGCTATGAATGTTCGCTTTCCATCAACCATTCTTTTTTTCCAACTACAGTGCCAACTCACCCCTCTCACCCCTCCCTCTCAAGCAACCATCACACTCCTCTCCCTCCAAGCTTTCCTCTCACCTTTCTCAAAAACTCCCCCTCACCTTTCTCCCTCAACTCTCCCCACTCACCCTTCTCCCTCACTCTCCCACTCACCCTTCTCCAACATTCACCCCCTCACTCACCCTTCTCAAAGTTACCTCCTTCCCTGCCCTCCCACCTCCAACTCATCACTCCACCTCCTCAAATCCTCAACTGCCTTCTGCCCCTCTCTTTCCTCCCCCTCTCCTCCAGCACCACAGAAACTGTTCTCCTCCCTCATCCAGCCCCCTCCTGTAGCTATTCTGCAATCCCCCACACTCTCTCAACAACTCTCCTTACGTCCCCCCCCTCCTCCCTTGTCCTACCCTCCCCCTCCCCTCCCATCTCCTGCACCCAAAGACTCATCCCTACCTCGTCATTAACAGTGTGGACCTCAAATATCCGGGGCTTCGCTCAAACCTTACAGATATTTCCATATAGGTTGCACTGATAACCAGACATAATCTGCCTAACAGAACTTTCCTCCCTCAAGACATCCCTGACTCCCAAGTATCTCTCCCTGGTTACTCCCTCCTCCGGTATGACAGACCTGAGCATCGTCCTGGTAGAGATTTGCTCTCTTCATCAAAGACTCTATTCCTTACTCTCCATGCACTGCCCTCACTCCCCCACACCCCCAGGAATACCTCTGGCTATGGCTTCCCCTCCACTCCCACCTCATGTTTATATGTGTCCTGTACTGTCCACCAAACAGTGATGACTCCATTTACACCCACTATCCGAAAACATGGACCAAACTTCTATCCTCTCATCCCAACTTCTCTTCCTCATATGTGTGACTTCAATTGCATCATGCCAGTTGGCTGGGTGTGGGTACCTCTCTCACCTGTCATGGCACTTCAGCAAAAGATTTCTGTGACTCATTGAGACTGCCTCAATCGGTCAACTTCTGATTTGGATCTCAACCAACAGCACTCCATCTCTTCTGATCTGATTTTGACAAATTTCCGTGAAAATTATTGCTGTTCTTCCTCCACTCCAATCGTTCTTCTGACACGTGCTCGTCAAAGTGCGAATCTCCCTGGCTGTTATCAGAGAACCACCTCAGCGCCGTCGAGTCTGGCATTTCACTCAAGCTGACTGGCAGGGTCTCCAAGCAGCATCAAACTTCCAGACTGGTCTCCCATCGCTACTTTCTCCAACATCAACTCATCCTGGGAATTCTTCAAAAGAAACTTGCTTTCCCTCATCACAGATATTCCCTTTTGTCTTCAGTTGGCCTACCCTTCCTCCCGCCCATGGTTCACTGAAGCTTGTGCGAGGCAGTTGTCCTGAAACAACTTGTCTTTGCCTCGTGGAAAGCAACCCCAACTGAGGTAATCTCAGTCCTTCCATAAAGCTCGGAACAAGTGTGTATCAACCCTCAGGAGAGCCAGAAAACAACATCTTTCTAATCTCAACTATGAACTCTTCAAACCTCTCTCCTCCTCCAAAATCCTGGTGGCATCAGTCAAATCTTGTTTCTGGTGTATGGTCCCCCTCCATCCCCTCCCTTACCTCAAATGGGCCCACATGCTGATACAGAGAGCTTGCTGTCAAACCTCGACTCAGATTCTGCAACCGATCCAGACGGCATCAGCCCACGTTCTAAAACCTGCTCCTTCTGCTCTTGCTCACCCTCTCATGTTCTATTCAGCCTCTCATTTGCTCAAGGTGATCTGCCATCTACTTGGAAATCAGCAAACATAACTGCCCTGCACAAAAAGGTGCAAAAAACAGATCCCTGCATCTACAGACCAATCAGCCTTCTCCCATGCAGACGGGATACAAGCTCGACAAGGATATACCAAACAAAAAAAAACCTTTTGAGATACTGTGCTATATATTGTTTTTGGCCCTATCTCTCAAATGGTGAAGAATCATTTTTTAAAAATTTTTTATCGCATCCGGATCAGGATCCTCTCTCACCTGTATTGGAGGAATAACCATCAGCTCTCACCAAATCAATTACCCCAAGGTGGCAAGAATTATAAATAACTTGACTCCTTCCATGCTCTTCTACCGTAGATGTCTGCATAAAAACAACCATGAAAGTGCACAAGGTAATCCCTTTGCCTGTATCAAAACTCTAGCCGAGTTGCTCTACACTTGCAAACATTCACAACACTACATACATGAGAATCCCAATGCTAAACACTCCCTCAGCCACCAGACTGGTTGCATTTGGCTTATTGGCGAGCCATTCAGCCGACAGCGTAGAAAAGAAACACGCACCCATGAGGCTCTCAAGCATGTTCCACCTGCAATGTCAATAGCAGTTCAATATAAATGTAAAACGTGATTGGGTCTTATTTTCATTTATATTTAAACTTTGTGTAAAGAACATGTTTCCCGATTGTCTTGGGTTGCTCACCTGAATTTGGATTTTTCATTTAATTTATTTCATTAATTTTTTCCCATTTATTTATATTTTCATATATTGAATTGTTGTTTACGATTTTGTTTTTTTTTCCTGTGTGTATCAGCTTCGGATGTCTGTCGGCACACGAAAATACTTGTGCTTCCCCTTGTCTTCGGGTTTGCTCACCTGAATTTGATTTTCATTACATTTATTTTTATTTATTTTCTGTGGTCCCATGTTATTTATATTTTATATATGAATGTGTGTGACGATTCTTGATTTTTTCCGGTATCGGCTTCGATGCCATCGGGCACAAAAACATTTCGCTTCCTATCTCGACCCGGAATGGTCCCATCTGTAATATCATTCAATCAGTCAGTTCAGTGGTTAGAAAGAGCTGTTTATATTTCATAACTGTACATATATATATATATATATATATAATAATATAATATATATTGTTGCGAATTCGCCCCCGTCGGCGGCGTATCGCCAACGTGGACTCGATCGCGCGACCGCGTTCGCCCACCGGACGGACAATTTCAGTCGTGACCCCTCCCGGCTAACGCCGGATCAGCTCGCGTGACCTTTCGGCCCTCACCACAACCCAGCCGCATTCTACCGCGCGGAAATAGGGTGAATCGCGCGAAAGTCGATATACCTAAGTACCCGCACGGGTAAACCTACGAGGGGTTGTACCTGCCACAGGCCGACTTCGGACACGATCCGCTTAAGCGGCTCGTTCCGGGCTAAGGGATAACCGAGCGGTGTATCTCGGCCTTGACGGTTCCAGATTAATTAGTCGGGCGGCCCGCGCCACCGACGAACCCTGTACGTGAAACAAGATGAGACCCAACGAAGGAAAGGACGCAGCGACACGTGGGAAGAATTCAACAGACAAGCATTTTATTTACAACAACGACAAAGAATAAGCACACATAAAGCAACAAGAAGAAATGCACATATATCAATAGAAACAAAAGAATGCACACAAAAGAAACAACGACGCAGAGCTACAACCGAACTAACGCGACACACGGACCACTTACACAAACTACTTGCCGGACTGGCGCCACACCCATTTACACAAAACCCCAAAAAGAAATGGAAGTTTCGCGACTTCCCTGAGTTGTTCTTTGGCGCCGTCCCGCGGTCGTGACTCCCCTCGTGAGCGCGGCGGCAAGGCCTCCCGGCGCGCCTCGCGCCTGCTCTGCTGGCCTCTCGACGCCTTCTGCCGACAATCGAATCAACGACCAAGGAAAGCGAGGCAGGCCGAAAGGAATCAACGACGAAGCACAGAGGAGATCGAACGAATGAAGACAGAGAAATCGACGAAGAAGAGCCGAGAGAAGCTCAGCCGCCTCCGCCTCTTATACGCCCGGCGCCACGCCTCTCGGACTCCACCCCTCCTTTCGAGGCGCTTCGAAAGGGGGGCGTTCCCTTCTCGTTTCCCTCCCACCTGCTCTTGTGGGGGGCGGAGGCGAAGCCGTTTCGACGGCCTTCAACCGCAAACCGTCTACGTAGACCGCTGAGGATGGCGTTCGTTGCGTTAGGTCGCTGGTGAGTTGAGATGGTGGCGTGGTGTGAGCGGTGGTGGTTGTGGCGTTGTAGAGTGGTGGCGTGTTAGCGTTGGTTGTTGTTGGCGTTTTGAAAGTGGGCGATTGGCGTTGTTGTTGTTTGTTGGCGTTGTTGACGTGAAAAGGTGGTTTGGTTCGAAAATAAAGGCAGACAGAAAAACGCCTAACTCAAAGATCGCAGCCCGACTTGATCACATTATTCCCTCTAGCAATTGGGTTTGGCTAACTACACATGTACTTCAGAAATACCTCACCTATGGGACCTTTATGATGTTTGGCGAATTTCCACAGCCGTAACACTACCCCTTCCCCTTTTTACAGACTCGTCCGAGTCGTCAAATTATTCGTGTGCCATCATGTGTAGTTTCTCCCCTAAAGTCACGTTTACTACGGAATCTCTCTC
>CM068962.1:45490653-45516884 GCA_035128595.1 Eptatretus atami
AATGTAGGCTCGAAACCCGTTTGGAGGGGTGCAGGAGTCCTGTTGACGGGCTGGGAGCGTGGCTGCGAACTGTGTGTATCGCTTAGTGGGCACCCCGGGCACCGGGCTAGTCGGCCGCGGTAGGCCAAGGGCCCAAGGGGGGGCCGGGATAGTGTAGTGGGACCACAAAGGGGGCCGATCAATGTTTGTCTGGATCATGATAGCGTAATCTGCATATGCAGATGCTGTATGTGCCATTCTCACGCTGTGAGAGACAATGCTGGTTGTCCTCATAAAGATGTGCTAAGCCGGAAAATATTGAGTACTATTTCCTATACTCTATGTTAATTCAGTAAGTTCTACCAAGGATGTGTGCAGTTTGAGTCACTGGATCATCGGAGTATCTCTTAATCTCTCTGGAGGAGTACATTCAGAATAAAGTCGTTGCACGAACATCGCATGTCATCCGATTCTGTTTATGCAACCTGCTAAGAAAAACTCTCAGAAACTTGTTTAGGTTGACGATAGAAAGCAGAATTTAGCAATATTCTCAGATGTCATAGAAGAATCTAGAGCCCTGGTTCGGATAACACCATTGTATTTTACACATCAGCACTATCTTGGATGTTGGATTATAATACAGAATAAATATTAACATAATCATTACGTGATCTACTTCATTATTTACCGAGACATAGAACACATGGCTCATGATTGAGTTACACCGCCAAACTTACATCGTATTATTTACAGTCATGAGAGATCATTGTATTGTCCTATAGCACTTCAAGTTATCGTTAATTTCCTTTCAATTATAGATCCGCGCCCAATATTAGACAGGATATAGGTGAAATCGTGACACTGGCGACATATCTAATTAATAGCAATGACTTGTCATGCAAAGCAACATAATTATGTCAATATTACATAACAATATCTTATAACAATTAATATCGGCTCTCTATTCGATGACATCGCTAGACTCATGATCTAATTTTTTTGGCTCGCAATTCTTAACACACCATCCTTATTAAAATTGGTTCAGAACGAGTCAATGAGTAGTATTTCATAAAAGAGAATACACATACGTAAATGCAGAAATTAAATTCGGATTGGTAGCTCAGGGTACTCAGATACGTAACAGTTTGCTAGACAGAGTAAAGCACAATCGATCACTCATGAGACAAGATATATGTGTTAACAATATTGCTACATGTAGATGATTCACACACACCGTGCACTGGAATTCTACATTTTAGGTTATTCTGGTCATAGCAAAATCTCATCAAAAGATGTCCTAGTAGTGGTGAGTGATCAATCGGTTATAAGTAAAAATACTTTGGAGAAGATCAGTGTATATTCGGTCATGGACATGACTTAACGGCTCCCTATCTGCTGGGCGAAGGTTTGCATATATTACATGTGCTCAACTGTCATTACATATACTTCCAGTTAGCGAGAATGGCTCGCTGATCTTAGAGTCTTAATATATGGATTGAAAGATCAGATCCAACACGATTAATGATATCTTGTTTAGGCTCGGTGTTTGGTAAAGTAACGTCTAACATCTTGGATTGATGTGTGGATAACGGAGTAATGGTGATATAAAGGACTGTTTAATGTCTCGTGAACTTGCTACATGAATGGTGGTCGAAACGAATAACGATAGCGAAAATTACATGCAATTATCATCTACCATCGTGCATCCCGGGATAGCAGCGCACCGCATGGTGCGGTCATAGAGGGGAATTAGTGTGGCATCGGAGAGTGTGTGCGGAGGAGATGACGACGAGGTTAGTTGGGCAGAGGCCTTGTGGTCCGGACTCGTTGGATTTAAGGATAATGCACTTAGAGTAGATGAGTGTCGTCTACTCGTGGGTATGAAGCGAGACATAGCATGAGAGCAACGAATCTAGAGTGAGAAGATAGTATTGTGTGTGGATAGACAGTACGACCTTCAGAATTTAAGTTTAGTCGACGAGCATGCTGCAAACATGAGAGTGGTGTCTTACGAAGAGTCAGAGAGAAACGCTAGAGCTTCGGAAGGAGTATTGTGTGTTCAGGAAAACAACAGTCGGGTTTTACGCGGCGTGGCTCGGAGTCATTCGAACGAGCCGAACGAAGGAGGCACAGTGTTGGGATCTGGCAGAGAGAGATGCTGACCCTGAACCTGAGGGTCGAGTCTGCCATTCGCGAGAAAGAAAAGGGATTCGGACAGAGAGAGGACTGAGAGGAGAAGCGGAAGTGGGGCTTCCGATGCTTGGGAGAAGGCAGGAGAGGAGAGCAAGCCGAGTTATTGCTTAATACATGATATGAATGGCCAGTAAGACTTCATATACGCAATTAGAGTTCTGTGGACTCATCTCTGTTGTCGTCCCAGAGTGGAAGACTCAGAATCTGGCGACTGCGGTTATCATGCGATGAACGAGCAGGTTCGCTTGGATTTGTGGACATGAGGAACCGAGCAGTTGAGATAATAGCTGAAGGCTAATCGTCAACCCTGCACACGCGAGTCGAGAGCGCGCGGAGACCGAGTTCAAGCGGTGTGCGACAGGGGGCACAGGGAGGCACGACTCGGAAAAAGGGTAACTAGATCTATCGTACCGATCACGACTGGCCTAAAAAAAATTGACATCTCGCGAGCTGGTTCGTAAGATCGCCTGCGACATCCCTGTCGTTGATATGACTGAGCGTGAAATTCAGTTTCGCGTGCCGTCTGAGCTTTTTGACATGCTTTCCTCTCGTGCATCTGCATTTGTTGATCATCGACAAGTACCTTAATTATGTTTCTGCTTCTTGTGTAATGCATGCATGCTGTATATTGTCTCTTGATACTGGCACGTGTTGTTAAGGCTTCAGTATAGGATGAGCGATCCTCCCTCTTGCAAGACTTTAGTCATTCCGTCGGCAGTAAATCCGTAGTGTAAGAAGTGGTTGAGTGCGTTGCTATAATAGAAACATTGATCGTAGAATTCTTGGCTGTGTTGTGATCCCGGTTTTCACTCAACTAATCGCGTATAGCAGTTTATGTAGAAGTGTGCCGTATAGTGAATATAGTGGTACGCTCCAGTCGCGTAACGAGAGTAACGATATCCTGTGTGGTTTCGACATTGGCATCATATATAATACCGTAAAAATTGTGCTTATGTTTGACTGGGAGATAATTAGTTCTCGAGGCATGTGACAAAACATTCTAGTACACCAGATGGAGATTCTCTTTGGCGTAGCTGGCATAGGTACATTAGGTTATTATCTTGTGTTCGGAGTATCAGGTACCCAGTCAAATAGCACTGCGATTAGAACACGTGACACGTGAGCTCTCTTTCGATTGGCCTGTGTTTGACTGTAGTATTCCGGACCGGCACGTTATATTATTATTGATTAGGACCCGGGATCCGGCTGGTGGTGAGGGCTGGCGCTAGTGACGTACCAGGGTACGGCGTGCTAGATACTCCGGCCACTTTTCCCTTCTGTTTTATGTATTACGTCATTAATTATTATTATTATTATTATTCTCTGGATGCCTGCAACGCGTTTGGGTGTCAGGAGTTGGGATATTGTCATGGACGCCGCTCGGTTGTCTTTTTGCAGTTAACCGAAACTACATTGCTCTGAATGGGAGACTAAGTTCCAAGAAAAAAACGTCGGTCCGAAAAAACATGAGATTTTGTTCTCTCATGCTCTCATGAACGGTATCGAGGATTGATGAACAACTTTTTGCTAATAGTATAATAGTACAAAAGAATACAATTGATGACCGTGGGTTTATTGCGGAGTCTCGTGTCTCACTTGGCGCGGATCGCGGCACAAGGAATTGGAATCTACGTCCAGTACACGAAAGAGGTAGGAAAGCAAGCGATAAGAACTATTGGGACATAACTGTCTATGAACTCGGAAGATACCACAAGTAGGACGATTGGGAACTATCTGTTGAGAATATGTCGCGGGTAAGATATTGTCAGGCATTAAAGTCATAGTATAGTCTGACCTATGGGGAACACGTGTAGAATTACTAGGGAGAAATGTGTCAGAGTGACGCACGTGGAGTTCTATGGTGTTAGGAGAAAGACGCAGCATCTGAATCAGAAGACGATAGAGGAAGAGCGATGAATTAGATAATTCGCTGGATAGAGAGAACTCTGAGAGAGAAGAAAGGAAAGAACAAAGTGAAAAGGTAAACAACAAGCACGATAAATACAAGGAGAGAAGGAATTAGCAAAACAGTGCTGAGGAGCGATATAAGAGACGAAAGAAAGAGCACGGATAATGAACTGTATCGCAGCGAACCACACTGGATAGCAGATTTTTCAATCATACGCACGAAGACTGAAGTCGGAGCTAGATCTAAAGAATGGTAGGAATATCAAGAATTAGAGCTAGTTGAATGGACATCACGAATGAGACAGATGAGACATCAACCAGTGTGAAAAGAAACGACAGATGATTGGACGAAAGAAAGAACATGAGAGACAGTGGGAGAGGAAAAGACAAGAGCTGAACAGAAAACTGACATTGAAACAGGAAAGGGAGATTCCAATTGGAAGGAAACAACTTGATGATTGGTTAGATGGTGAAAAGAGAGAAGTGGGTATAGTAGTAATCAAAATATGAATATAGGAATAGAAGCAAGTGAAAGGGTAGTATTCTAATTCGAGGAGAAAGGATGACTGTAGGAGGAGTTGAGAAGACGCGAAAGCAGAGTATTCTCACGCTAGATAAGAACGATAGAACAAGGAATTACAACCAAGAGGATATGCCTTCGACAATTGACACAAAGGTGAGAAAGCAAGTGTTGTAAGTATTTCGTCGCTGATGCTATGAATAGAATGGACGTACACTAGAAAGAATAGGGAGATGGGCGGCCAAATTGAAGGAAATCTATGAAGATTGGAACGAATCATAGAGAACTGAGGATTCAGATGAGACAGAGGAAACAAATAAGTATCGCGCCACGCACCACTCACGCGAGAATATACGCAAGGTTGAGAGTATGGCGCATAGGAGTCATAGTATGAAGGCGTGAATTTCAGCACACAGACTCGAATGAAAAGGTAAAAGGAATGTACGACCAATTGAAAACGATGACATTGGAGAATGAAGAATGTAGTAGACGCGGTGATGTGAGTAGGATAAACAATAACTCGCAATATGAGTATTTGATCATTTAATCGGAATTAAGCGATAGGAGAGGATCCAATGGTATTGGTGGCCAGTCACAGAGATGGAAAATGCTTGCGCTGGTGAAATGATCAAGAGATACAATATCAATAAAATGAACTTAGAGAGTAGGTATCAATGACTCGAATTGGAATTGACACTAATGAGCCAGGAAGTACGGACAGCGAATAATATTTGGATGGTGACATGACCATTCAGCCTTCTACATCAAGTCTGCATAGACGGTGGATCAATGTATATAGGTGGTAGCAGAGTTTTACCACACCTTGATTGACATCATTCGTAAGCGATTGCACATGAGCATATAATATATGGACGAAAGCATACTCTGGTGAGATAGAAAAAGGATGACATCTCCGAGTGAGTACGATCAGAGGTTGTTAGACGGACTATGAATAGAAAAACCATCTATCTAAGCAGGTCAGCATGTGGGGAGCTGACAGCCCGGAGTAGTTGTGGTGAACAACTTGCATATGAGTTGTCGAGCAACTGGGTAGGAGAGAGCGAGAACCGTGGTTAAAATTTTTGATGTGAATCTACGATCACGAAGCTGGTGTTAGCGTGGGCTGCAATACAGGTGGCGGCAGGGAGCTTTTAGGCTCGGATAATTGATGGTTATTGAAAATGAAAGATGAATACTGTCCGATTGGGGTGCACGATATAGCATGCCTCTCTGTACTGTGTCGCTCGTAGAGTGCTCGCTGAGTAACGGAAAAGAACGAGATGCTTGAGATGAGAATCTACTCAGATCCACGTATAACAGTCACCGCGGTATGAGGTGCTTGCCTTATCAAGTTTTGTTGAGTCGTCTCTTCGTAAGGTGTGAGTTGGCTATGGCACCTGGTCGATCAGCAATGTAGTCTGCGCTGAGCTGCAGTGGCAGTTGAATCAGTATCACATAAAAACTTCAAAGAGAACAGGTTGCAATGTGTCGGAGGGTCTACTCACAGTAGACCATTAGGACTGTGATGCAGTGCACTGTCTGTGTAGTGGGAGGTGTAGAGCTTATCAGGCACACATATGTGTGGATCGCATCGAATGAGGGGAATACAAGGTTTGAGGTGCAGTTGGGAAATTATATAGAATGCCTTATCCTTATAGGACAGATATCTTGAGTCAAAGGGGAGGCAGAGACGCATAATGTGACAGCTTCCGCATCAGGGTTTAATAACAGAAGTTTGGAGGGTTTTGCTGCATCTCAGATTATAGCAGTTTAGATTAGATTTTAGAAATCCGATTTTACGCAATATAGGGATTTTAATTTTCCTCAAATATCGAGTTGGCTACATACATGTAACTAGTAGGAAAGATGGAGTTTAGGACAGTGTAGTGAGTCAGATTGCGGCATCTGCGCGTAGATCGTACTTGGTATTCAGAACTTTCTTGAGCCACTACTGCAAGATGGTCCTTGGATATAAGACTGTATGCGAAAAGAGTGTATTCTGTCTCTCAGCATGTCTGAGTATACATGGATGAGAGGGGAGCCGACCTACTATTAAGGTGGATTGTGACGTGATTTCACAGTGAGACCTCTTGAGAATGAAGTTAGGGGAGGCCGTTTGCCCCGCACTCATTTGGAGGTTTTACCTGATTTGTTGGACTAATGGAGAAGACGGTGGAGAGACCGATTCTCTAATCTCGCCAGAGTTGGGGAGTGTTGCACTCTGATTTCCGATGGAATCTGAGAGAGGAGAGCGGGTAGGCATTCCACCTGCTTGAGAGCTAATTATCTGCTGATCTTATCCGATGAACGCTGTGGAATAGAAAGCAGTGGAGTGTCTAAGTTCCACGGATTGGGGTTTACTCCTGTACTTACCTTGACTCTGGAGAAAAGGTCATGGAGGTGAGCGTTTCTAGGACCAGTCTCGCAGTAGTACGTGTACGAACTCCTTTCATAGAGGAACAATATGGTCTGAAAGGTGAGCATGTGTGTATGTTCTGGGGATATACTGAGCAGATAACTCGTTCACCTCGATCCCTTAGCACAATGAAGATTCCAAAGAAGCTGAGGCAATTATCGGGGATCGTTGAATCAATTCGTGATATGAGAGTTGTACAGGCATGGTAAACCGAATGTGAGATCCTTGCAAATTGGAGACTGACACGAAGCTACTATCAGAGTGGATGGCTGTTATGGGATTTGGGTGATTCATTGAACACAATAGAGTGGTGGGAGACATTCTTTGGCAAGGTCACTGGTTACTTCAACCGCGCTCATTCTGAAACAAGTGTGATGACAAAGGCCAGCATGAGGGTCTGTATTGAAGAGATAGAGACGAAGATCGAGTAATGTCACTCTATTGGTTGGATGATCATCATTATATCGTTTCACGCACGTGCTATTCATGGTTGGCATCTCCTTTTTCGCTGTAGATATAATAGATCAGATGTCTAGCTCTCTCTACATGATGTCGACTAAGAATAAGATGATTTCGGGCAGTATGGATGGATGGTGCACAGCAGGTACGACGGACGGTTTGAATAGACAAATTTTATGGTGTTTGATAGCACAAATCAGGTTATAATTATGACGTCATTGGATCCACGTGGTGCGGTCAGCCATCTTGAAAAAGCGATAAACTGTTGTGGATGCACAATCAATGATGTGATACCAGTTACAGAATTGATGATGCAACGTGGACTAAGGATGTGTGTTGTGATATTCACATAAGTGAAAGGTGTTTGGATGTGGTGTTTTGGAGTACTGTGGTGATGTGCGTCACTCATATGGATGGAAAAATGAATGATAGAAATGTTTTGTCTTTGTGTGGGTGCGGCGTGTATGTTGCAAAGTGTTGAGAGGCGAGTATGAGGCGAACGGATAAGCAGTACCCTGTCGAATTAGGCGTTAGTCAGAAGTAGATAACAAGGTTCTGTCGTGAGTTAGGAAAAATCTGGGAAAATTACGATGAGAGCTGTGACTGCGACTTCTGACATGCCTAAAACTGTCGAAGTGCGGAAGTGCGTGAGGGATAAGAGTAGCTAGTGCATCTGGTTATTGGGGATACTCTGAGCTGGTGCACTCGTGTTGATCGGAAGATTTGGTCGAGTGGGAAATAGGCAGCAAGGGCTTTGGGGTTCTGGCAGGTGAAGGCTGTCAGGGATGCCCAGGTCAGAGCATCGTAGTGTGTCTAGTTGTACAGGGGGTGTTTTTTGGTAAAGAAAATCTTTTCTTCGTGCAGAGAGGAGGCTGAAGGTAGGCTATGATTCGTGACAGCGAAGAAGCGCATAGTGTAATTAGGCGTGAGCGTATTGTAGAACAGCACAGTAATGGCGGTGCCTCATAGAGGCACAGGATGGGTCGCTATGCGAGCATCAGTTTGTAGCAATGTATGAGAGACTAGGTAATGGGTGCTATGTGCTTCTATAGACATTGGTATGACCGGTGGCTTGGAGACGCAGCAGTACCCTTAGTTAGGAAAGACGACCACTAAAAGCAGCAGGCCGTTGAAACACCACTGACGGTGTTCTCTCTGCGACAGACCGTCGCTGAGTCCACATGCCGAAGTGCTGTGAAGCAGTTGCTCAAAAGGAGGTCATAGTTTACGGATAGTCGACACAATGCATGACGTATGGTTCAGTCCTATTGGATTGTAATTGATGTTCGAATTGCACTGGCATCAATGGTTTGGCCGAATGATTGTGAGTTGTAAAAGACAGAATAAGATATGCTTTGAGCAAATACAGTGTTTAATTAGATATGTGTAACTCAGTGTGACCAGGTTTCGGGAAATATGGGTTCACTTAGCGCCTATCATTTTATGCATCGCAGGGTTTGTCGCATTTGTTTATGAGCTAAAAGTCTGGTTAGGTTCGTTGGACTTTTCCCGCACCATTCATGTGTTGACACCTGTACGAGTTGTGTTGATGGGAGATTTGTTTAACAAGGGCCAGGCTTGGTCGTCCACGAAGATAAACAGTGGAATGAGAAACACATCATCCATCTGTCTTTAAAAAAAAAAAAAAAAACGAGAAGGAAGAAAAAAAAGAGAGAGAATTAACAAACAGTCGGCAAGGAAGGGTTTACGGGTAAACTCCCATCTCCCTGGTTGAGTCATCACACCCATTTGCCCGTCTCAATACGAAGAACACTCCAAACTGATTTGCTTCCATACTCGAAGCATACTCATTCCTGCAACTGCCTTCTCACATGAAGTCTGGCATACATGGCAAAATAATTTTACCTCAGAAGTCAGCATGGTTTGGGCGTGCATACTGGATTAGAGTGAGATCCACCTGCTGTCACCAAGTTGTCATACGATGTTGTCATCTAGTAATAGCTTGCTAGCTAGTTTGCAGTGTGGTAGGGCCATATGTGGCCGGAAGATTTGTGTCGAGGCGATTTGAGGACAGGTCGCATTTGTTATATTGTGAAGGCTGTTTGATGTCAAAGGGTCACATGGTTCGGAACAGATTCATCAGCATCTCTGTGGGCTCAGGAGGTGTCGAGAAGCAACATCGCTTAGTGAGTAAATTAGGTTTAAAAAATCATTTCTTGGTCTCCCAGACGTGAAAGAGATCTGAAGATGTGGTAGAGAATTGTGACACAACGGCTATGGAAGTGAGGCAACCATATCAGGAGGTGATGTAATGTGACACTCAAGTTGTTGTTATGGGAGGGTGATCGTATCGTTGATAACGGAGTCGAGATGGTGTTTACGGCGACGCTCGATATAGCAATATGTATAGTTAATCAGCCTTTGCAATAGATTCTGACACCTTCATATGACAAACATATTCTTTTTCGGTTCGTTCAAAAGAGCTAAAGCATTGGAACTCTGGATCATAGGGGAGTCACTTCACACACTATTTGGTCATGCGTAGTCATAGGTGCACACTCACATAGTTTAGTAGATTAGTATAAGTATGTTGGTGCATAGAGTGTGATTATTGTTCGTATTGTGTTGGATTGTGGTGACGCCAGTGTTGGATTTTAGAAAAAATTTAAAGTCGCACACTGATTGGTATATAGTGGAACTAGCTCTATAATACTTACTGATTGACCTTTCGACTCGCGATTATTATTGTGAGAGTGTAAGTGTCAGTCTTCCATTTGTTGGGTAGACGTAATGACATTGTCAGGGAGACATGAGTGTACTAGTGCTGGATAACTGTATACGGCGCATTCAAGTCAATGCTTTGGCCGTGGGTCTGCCCCAGATATGGATTGGGTAAAATGACTGTGAGAGCTCTCTGAAAGTGTAAATGGTGGGTGGTTAGCTCCTTACGCGAAGATAGGCCACTGTATAGAGTAGGGTTCTGCTAGACTGTAACTGATTTAGCTCAGATCACACATTATAATGCATGTTTAGTTTCGCGTCTCGCGGGCAAATTGGAGATTAGATGTGCTGGTCGGGAGGTGGATAGGATGCATGGTGTTATATGTTCGTTCTTAGATCGCGGTGTGATACGTGAGGTTGTCTGTCTTCTTGTCTTCGCTTCCATATCCGGATGAGGTCCTTGCAAGCCATGTCGGTACTGCAGAGCGGCAGTGAGACAAAGAAGTAGGATCGCTAGACACTGAGGGAGACATCGATGTTCTTGTCGGCTCTAGAACGGTTAGGGAGGTCGTGGATCAACGTGGCTTGGAATGTGAAGTCGGATAGCCGAAGACTCAAGCTGCTGAGTGTGTTCACGCTATTAGGGGGAGTCAGTGAGTGTTTGAGAGCGAGTAAGAAAAGGTAAAAATAGTGGTAGTATATCATGAGGACTCTGGAGGTGATATACTGCCAGTGAGAGAAACTTGCAGTGTCTTTTGAGAGGCGAGTCTGGACCGGAGAAAGCCGCTGTTGGAGATATATAAACAAATAGTGAGGGAACGTGTTAGAGATTCTGTCCTGGGAGAGCCAAGCTGAACTTGAGACGCTATCGAGCTGCAGAAGTTGTTGCAATTTGCTCAGAGAGTCAAGAGAGTTCCGATATGTCTCTGACTAGGTCGAGTAATGTCGCTATTGTATAGGCGTAGTAGAGGAAGATGGCCGGATGCGTCTGCTGGCGCGAGTCTGCATTTTTGTGCAGTTGTGGAGCAAGAGCTAAGCGTCTAGTTATGATGAGATGGTGCTGGTTCGATTCCTCGCTGGAACGGCTCTCTTATAATAAAGACCTAGAGGTGATTGAGCAGGTCAAATCTGTCTCGCTTAATATGGGTCACCTCCCCCATGAGTGCTCTGGCAATACATGTTTACACTTACTCGTACCTTTGACTCTCACCTCAAGAATGTGCTCACCAACGTTTGTGGTTCCGTGGCGGCCATCTTGGATAGCACTGCGGAAGCGCCACCTGGTCACTTTTCCGCATTAACCACGAAACTTCACAGACATGCTTTACCACTACATAGTTGATCAGAAGAATATAAGTTCTTTCGATTGTGCTCGTCATCGTCTCAGTGTAAGTGCATGCGAGCTGGTAGTTTTGTCATAAGGCCGAGGCTCGGTGGAGTTAACCCTTGAGAAAATCGGTCCCATCAGCTCGAATAACCCATCGTCGACCTACTAGCAGTTACGGTACTTAGTGTGGCCGTCAGTATCTATGTTGATCTGAGGTTGGATCTAGAACTTGATCTCAGTCTGTAAGTGATGGGGTTGCGCACCCGCGTCGACGATATGAGTAATGAAAGATGTAGTCAGATTTTTTCGCAGCATCCTTTTAAATGCCTAGCTTCATATACGGGGAACAGCTAGTAGATATACGGATCGCATTGGGTGAATCCGTGGAGCAAATCATGTCGAATATATGCCTATATAGTATGGTATCTTATGCTCGTAGACATTAGTCACAGTGGTTACTGATTCACTTAATCTCAGATTCCTATGTACGTCATTGACTAGTGGTGCGGGTTCGCATCTTGAAAAAGCGATAAACTTTGGACATCTGTATATCGGAAACCGTGCAATGGAAGAAATACATTTCTCTAAGTATACTACTTGATACATTTTTAACTTACAGCTCCTACGTGCTGTGTCGTGTCACATGACTAGTCTGTGTCTGTGCACTTGTGGTGCACGTTGTTTACGGGTATAGTATCAGGGTAGGTATAGACCCGGCTGTCAAAAACTCTGTGTAATGTACAGTAGTTCCAATACCGTCTATAAGAAACTAGGGTTAACGATTGTTAATCTGAAAAAATTGGTCGTGAAGACTGGTTTTCTGCATTGGTTGCTGATATCCCCGATGTCTGCTCCAATAAATCTGGTTTGGTTCGGTTAGATGCAAGTCAGATCCGCGTATGACGTAATGGATTAGTGCGTGTCGCGTCGCGCGAAACGCCTCACGTCTCGATTGGACATATAAAAACAAATTGGTTTTTTAGTGTTTTGTTTCTAAAACATAGGAAAGTCAATAATCGTTCTCTCGAGCAGCTAGGTGTAGAACAGGATTGTAGTAGAACGCAAATTGAGAGGCGCATAGGTTACCCAACTGTAAAGGTCACGCCGATCTACAGATGAGTAGATTCTCTTTTTAATTGAGAGTATCTAGCTGTAACCGAGGCTGTGCGAGCTCTAGTCGTGTCGTTATAGAATTGAGTCACCAGATGGATATCGGTTCCGAGTCGGTCTCGACGAAATCCCTCGGTCGCATGCGATTTTAGAAATATAACCTACTAAACATCATTCAACATACTTACTTACTTTGCGTCAGAATAGTACGCTGTTTGTCCAATGAATGAGCTACTAGTGTATCATATATACATAGCATTAAATAATATACATATATACAGTGGGGAGAACGAGATAAATGTATGCGATGTTAGTACTAGGCTTTGTTAATGATTTTTGGGTATATATACCATTGCATATGCACGTGAGAGTGCGTTGTAATCATGTTGTATCATAGTGGGTACAGCTACACTGTGAACGACGGTATGGTTTTTAAGAAAAATTACTCTGAAATCACTATTGTACGATTTCTCTCAATAGAGATTAATCCTTAATTGACAGTTTTATTGCATATACATGAGTAAAGTTTGATACATCGAAATCAGAATTAATAGTCATTTGTACAGATAGACTTCTGTCTCTATAGACAATATAAGTGAGCTAGCATAAGATCTGGCTTAACCATATAGTTCTAACCATCAGTGAGTTTCACAGTAGCTGTGAGCATGGGATGTTGTGGCCATCTTCGCTGATCCATAGCAGATCATATAATCGTACCAGATTCCTTCCAGTGTTTAGTGCGCGCTGAGTCGTTGGTGTACACGAACGTATTCTTACAGCATCCCTTGTTCAAGAGATTGTCTGTAGGCGTTTAGTGAGATATGGAGCACGTAGGATAGGTCACTCAACAGGACTGTAGATGTCTTCTTAGCGATCGTCACTTAGTGGTGGTAGACCTGGTGTCGTGTTGGGCTCGTCCATTTGCGAAATGTTGGAAAGTAGACACAGCCTGAAATGTATGGTCACAAAATTCTTCTAATGCTCTCTTGTTGAGGGAAGGAGGGTTTTTGGCAGAGATCGGACAAGCACAGTGATACCGAGATACGTGAGCGCCTCATTCATACTCCGCCTTCACAATTGGTAGCTTACGCTCGTCATGATGGTCTTTCTCAAGTTTGTTAGCAATATTGAAACATTGCATTTGATCCCAAGAGAATGATGTTTCAACCAATGGTTGGGTCACGGTGCTCTACATGGTTGGCATGGTTGTATAACTATGGTGGTTGGTCTCATCTATTAAAACTTCAATTTACATTTTCCATATGCAATGGAGTCGCGCTCGTCTATGTAAGGCCAATAAGAGCTTGTTTAGAGTCTCATCTAGACACATGACCTATGGGGAACTTCCACACACCCTTTTGCTACATTGAGTAGGGAATACTATTAGTTTTTGTTTACACCCCTTCTCTCACATTTGAACTCTACTGGCATTCAATTCGCGTTATGTCAGGCTCATTGGCTAACTTGACAGTACGGGCCTGGAAATGCGATGGCATATGAAATGACAGTTAAGAGTAATGTTGTCTGTGCGTGACTGGAACTTTTTACATTCTCTCATGATCGGCGTAGTGTGGTCTCACACTTATGAGATATATATTCTTTGATGTTGTCCTAGTTCCTACTTTCAGCGTCACCTGACGAGTGTTCGCGTGCATACGTATGTGTGTAAGTATACTGGTGATCCTCACCTTATCGTCAGCATCATTAGAGGGCTCACGAGGGTGGTATTTGCTATGGAGCCTCTCGAGGCGGCGATGCCTCTGGAAGATTGACTTGTTTTTACTAGCACTTCTCCTATATTTACTACACATATATCTTAGCAACCCCATCCTATACTCTGCTTCCGCTATGCGAAGGCTGTCTCTACCTGAAGTCAACGTGCGTTGCCATACTTCAGCTCCGTAGACCACCATCCCGCACTTGTGCAAGTTTGCTAACATGACGACACATGTTTGATACCTAGATAGGTCGGTTAATCGTAGAATTGATAGCGTTGGCTCTTGTCCGCGCATTTGGTGTGGACGAGGTTGGATTCTGATTGATTGAATGGTGGACGCTTGTCTTTTATGCAGATAACCGAGTTCAACTGAGGTTGCAGTTAATATCAGGTAATGAGAGTTGGTAGAATGGGAGGCTTTTAATGTTAAAAGACAATATAAACATACACATAGTGTTGTTCGAGCTCTCAGATTATCTTGCTTACTACGCGTATGGCTAGAGAGCGAATATTCAAGATGCTTTTAGTCTAATCTCTATCGCAATACAAATGAAATAGTTAGAATCTATCTATAAACAAATTAGAGTTACAATGTGATTTCAGAGATTTATTGTTTGTGAGAGATAGATTTCAGACGTTTGAAATGTAGCACCTATGATGGGAAAATATTACATGTACGTATACGTTGTCGGGGTGTGTGGGAAGTGGGAAAACCTGCAAATCGGCAGTGTATCCAATACTACTTGATTACTGTACAACTGTACATATAATATATCACATTACAATACTATCTCTACTTATCATCACCAGAATACGGCCTTGATTTTGATACAATTAGGGGCAAACTTATGCGCATATATATATCTTTGCTAAATACATATAGAGCACGGAATATCATATCTCAAAGTATATTGTATATGTACAATCACTGACATTAGATAAGTATTAGGTAATCCAGCATATTAGTGTATCTAGTGACATGACAATTACATCATATGTATAGAATTCAAGAAAATTATATTGAAATAATGTTTTTTACTACTGGAATCAATCAATAGTAATACTATACAACCTATATCGAGGAAAATTTGCATATTATCATCTCATTACTATGTTATGGTGTATGCATCGCATATGGTATGTGGTATATAAAAGTCCATTGTTGTGGACTGGCGGTACGGACCCAGTAGCACTGACGAAAATGTATTGGGTTTACTCATATATATACTCAGCAGGCTACTATATCAGCTACATACGAAGTCACATAGTCATAATTAATAGTAGGCAGTTTTAGTTCTTATACATTCTATTATCATATAGGTATATACCGTATACGTAGGAAATTTATTAGCATGACTTTTACATTCGCTATCTACAAATAATAACTCAATTTCATTACAATTACATCTAGGTAGAATACATATATACTTATTAAGTATCCTGATCGACTACGAATTATATTTTCAATCACGTAGTATATGTTAATTCTTGTTATCATTGATATTGCATACATCAAGCGTTACCTAGCCGGCGTGCGATATATGAACCGTCATTGGGTCACGCGTTTTAACGCATAGCGGCCGCTTCGGCCCGTACGGGCGGATGGCAATCCAGTTCGAGAAATACAAGGATCAACGCCAATAAACTACTAGCTAGCGCAGCGCGTGTGTCCTTGTCCATCTACGGAAACCGGAATGGCAAAATTATACTCTTCGCCATATCTTAGAGTCAGAACAGATTTTTTTACTAAGCTCCTCAGTGGGGAATCATATCGACTCTGTAAAGGTGAATTACTTGCGGTCGTGACGTATAGTGGAGTGAGAATGCTTGATACTAGAGAGATTGTCTCAACGGGCTCTTGATTGGAAACGAGCACCTGCTCTGATGCAGAGTTACGCATTGCTCTCATTTACTGGGATATAGCCCGAGAAAAATCTGTCGGAAATGGTATTAGGCAGCGTCCTCTCGCCATCTTAAGGATTCATCGCAACAACGATACATCTGTTTAAATCTTGTGTTTATGACTGTCAATACACCAATATATTCCGAGTGGAAGATGGCAGCTCAATTAGGGAGGAGGACGTCACAACGTACTGGGGGTGCCATTTTAAACAAGCACATTTTTCCACACATAAGCACCGTAAGATGGCAATGTACAAGAGCAATTGATTGCGTTGATGTATGATATGGGGTGAGGGGAGTAAGTAGAGTTATGTGAGCAACCAAATTAGAACTAAACAAGTCCGATCTCTTATAATTATATGCTAGACATAGGCAGGAGCTTCACGTTAGAACGGAGATGTTTTAGCTATCAGTACCTCGGCACCAACTTCGTAACCACATACACAAACCAGTACAAAAGAATTTGAAGTAAATCGCCTGACAGTAGAGGTGGTGGATGCTCTCGGGATCACGTAAGTCTTTAGACTCAGTCTTCACCGTGGGCGTTCTCTCTTGTACTCGACGACCCAGCGAATCGCCGAGTTCACATGGTTACGGTGAGTCAGAGAGCCACCATTAATGACTAAATTCCCCTCAGCGCACTTGAGAATACCTAGACACCTAAAACCTTCAAATACGACATAACTTCTATGATCCACTCCAGAAAGCGCTGGCGGGTCACTCATACTGCGAAGAGATATCGGCTTGGCCTAGCAGACAGCATACTGACAACCATATGACGAGTCTTCATGACTGGGACACCACACGGAAGCTTCACGCGTCGGCTTTATTGATGCCGATATGCGATGTAAAGTTTGTTAATTTCGCAGACTCTGATAGGTCACATTTTGTGACCGCCAAATGTGTGGCTTTGTATAAGCATCACACACGCCCTCTAAAATATCACAGTAACACGGTGGGAATCTTCATCGTGAGAAGTATACCTGTTTATACTGCCAAATCGGCATCGGACGCGATCAGGATTTTGCATATGGCCTGCTCTTTCGGACATTTTTCCTACACCTGTGTTCGTCAGCATGAGGTAGAGGGCAAATCACATATTAACTCTTTGACGGAAACGCCATTCCATCAGAATCGAATGGTTTGGGGGGCCGGGAGTGGAATCGGGGGTGGAATAGATACAATGTTCCTCTCAGAAGAGCGCTCAACTGGACACACGCACTCTCGTGCTGAGAGTGGAACGGACGGCTGGTGCACACGGTGATTGGTGTGGTTTGGTGGTGTGAGGTATCGTGGGTTGTTGGTGGAGAGTCGAGGATAGTGGTTAGTTGATGTTGGAGATAATGTTAAAGCTTTCGTGATGATGGTCAGATTAATGAATTCACGGATAGGGTGAGGTGGCGGTTGTGGTTGGCGTCTGAGAGATCGCCAGTCTTGGATTTGAAAATGATATATGGTGGGGGTTTTTTTAGAAAGATAATCCTCTGGTGCATCTGGCAGAAGAGAGAGAAGACAGGATCATAAGAAAAGCACGTATCACTTCACGAATCATAGCTACTTGATCCAGAGCTGCATCATTCATCTTCCACATGTAGATCTCTTATCGGTGTGGATTGTCTTCATTGATGAGATCACAGAGTGTTATCGGGACGATGCCATTTGAAACAACCCTAACCTTCAACTCTTCTTTCAGAACACCCTGAACTGATTCAAGGGGAACTTCACAACAACGAACTAAGGACTCAATGGATGTTCTGGCACAGAGTTTGGCGCAGCAGCCATAGCTAAAGTATTATGTATATAATGTTTATATCAGTAACCCCCGCTTCATCAGTGATTAGGTCACTATGGTTTGGCACGCCAATGTTGATTTACAAGAAAAATATTAAATAATGTTTTGGTTTCATCTGCAGACTGGCTTTTTCACATCCTATCGAAAGTACAAAATTTGTTCTGCAGGCATGTCCATCCGTCATCCAGGATGTTGCAATCATGGTAAAAATTATGATCACAAGTTAGCGGTAGGTTTAAGTGGTATAAAATATAGACTTCTCGTCTAAGCTATTATAACAGTGGTGCTCTTCGCGGAATCTAGTATCACACAACTGCAACAAGCACACATTGCTTTCGAAACATCTTGGTTCGAATCTTTCGACTACTTCTCTCAGCTTTTTTCTCCGGTGCTAGCGATCAAGGATGGGGAAACTTCAAACACGTATTGCACATGAGAACAGCCTGCAGGAACTTCGCAAAGTGTTGGTTATTCTTGCTGAATGTGGTAACATCGTCACAGCGCCAGAGGTGGTCTTGGGGACGAGCCATAGATGAAGGTTGGGTAAGTGTATTGCCTAGATTATATATGTTTCAGGAAGGAATAAAGGTTTTGCCTGCTTTCTCTGTAGCATTCGCAGTCAAATCTATCGTGACTCAGTAGCCAGAAACCTATCTATGAAAGACAGATATACACAGATTATACGTCTAGTAGTTCCGGCATGCAGAACGTCGTAAAACACCCAAATCATGTACTCGGCACGCTCAGAAGTGCCCAAATGGCCTTTTGTAGGCCAGGCCAGTATCTCCGAGATTTGGAATTCGGATCAGGACAACATATTAATTATGTTAAATACACACTTCACTTGCTGCAGAAACCCGACCGAGACTCTCTAGACTAGTCTATTCTATCTCGGAACTCTAAAGCGCGAACATCTTCATGAAGATTTCACGACAGACATTATAGAGTCGCTCGATAGCGAGAACACAAAAGTCTTACACATATTTGCTCAAACTGATCGAGCAGACCTTCACTCGGTTTGGCAGCCGAAATCTAGTTCTAATTAGTTCTGATGTACTACTTGGGAGCCAGTCACACTCAACGAAACTTGAACCTTTGTGCTGCCTCCAGAGAACACTCACTGCTAAACCGACATAGTAGCTCATGTGATTCTGTCTCGCGCATGCGTATCGATGTCACACACAATGTCGACTGTGAAATGACCTAGGTATCAACTCTCAGTTACAATAGATTCTCTGTATATCACGGCAGACTACACTCAACTCCAATCACCGCCAAAATAAAGAGCGAAACTTTGTCAGAGACTGTCAACTCTACTAGTCGAGATCTACAGCTCCGAGCGATCCCGTCAACTAACAGGCGGTGCAACCGCAGAAGTCGATATCCGCAACCTCAACGCACTCCTGCAACGGAGACAGACCAGACCAGTGGAGGTCTCACGCACCTCAAACCATTCACGGTCGACCATAACGCAACTAGAAGCAGACGTCGAGTCTTCAGTTGGTACAACCGTGGCAGTTTAGTCAAACTCACGGACTGCATACTGCCAAAGCCGTCACAATAGGACTGAGATCTGAATCTTCACTTGTCGGACCTTTCAACCACTCACTGCAATTCCTGACGATGTTTAACCATGACTCCAGTACGATCCTCGGCTCACTTTCAAACTCCATATTTATCTGCAATCCGACAACAGTCGATCTCGGGCACCCCGTAAATTTGCCAAATTTCTAACAGCATTCACTGCCATTAATCTCCGATCCAGGCACTATATAACAATGTCGATTTTGGGGAGTCGCGTGCATGGTCATACACGGGATCTTATCAAGATAGGCGCGGGGAGTGTTTGAAAAGGGTATACGCCAAATTTTACCGATCTGAGAAAGTCAGGGTGGATTTATCTGTATATTTTATATGAATAGAATAAGTACAATTAGATTTAGTATGTTTATATTATATATTATGACGTATATTGAATATCACTAGTGGTGCGTTGGTTATGCTGTGGCATACTCACAGAACATCATAGTAAAAGGTCCTAATAGTTCGCAGATTAAGAACCGATCAGTGTATTCGCGGATCGCATTCTGCTCACTTTATTAACAGGCGCAAAACTGGAATATACGTGTTACGGTTTGCTGTGATCTTTTGAGATTTAAGCACGTTTTTTTATCTTTAAAATCCTCCTATATCGTTGATTGGGAACTACGTTGGTATTCATTCGCTGACGGTGATCGTGTAACAGACAGACCAGTGGTACTGCACCAAACCCACCAATGCGGGTCGTACACAAATCAAGTCCTCTCACCAGTTAGAAGCCAATATGGAAAATTGAAAAAATTCTGAGTGCAGTCACTCCTGCTTAAACATCTCACACAACACAATACAATACGTTCATCAGACCATTCGATAACTCGCGAAATGATGCTCCATCTCTTGTAGCCGCTCCAAGTCGACTGCAGAGCGAGTACGCATTGACGCTGGGCGTCGCTGGCACGGGCGACGCGGGACCGTTTGCTCGCGTTGGATTCATAGCTTGGTGATCTCTACGCACGTTTGCTTTCCGGCAGTTTAGTTTTAGAGAGAATCAGAGGGAATGGATATGTGGAGGTTGGCTTGCATCTCAGTGTGGCTGCAACGGATTGAGCACGCGACACTGATTACAGGTAACATTCCATCAGCACTGAGAGGGTTCATCGGTCGTAGGTTCAAGGTTAGAGTTCGGTAATTTACGTGCTAAACCTTGTGGTTCTCATCGGTCAGTTCCTATGCGGACAAAAAGGCATTGAGCAGAAAGCGCTAAACGTTAGACGATTTGGGCTTCTCTGCTTCGAGTTTGACTCAGAGAGCGCTGTGAGTGCCGAGTGATAGAATGGCGGGTGATGGTACAATATTTCGAGCATGTATGCGATGTCATGAAGTCAAGTTTGGGAGAGGTCGTGGGCAGAATCTGGGGAGGATACCAGAGGAGCCAAGGAGCTGGCGTGGAAGTTCATCGCGGTGGTTGTTCGGTGGGGGCCGAGCTTGGAGCTTGTCGCTCATGTCGGTGGATGGGTCTGTTTCGTTAAGAAAACGGATAGTGAGAGCGAGTAGGAAAGTGGCTGCAGCTTGCTGCTTGTCGGTCGTGCGCGAAATTACGCCTGTTCGTAAGTTGGAGAGCAGACTCCGAAGAGAGGGCTCGAACAAGTCTCAGGCAGGGTTCAAGCGCTCGCATGCCCGTGCGTCTTCACGTGTCGAAGTGCTGCTATATACGAGGCGATAAATATTCATTTGAAGCCTGCAAAGAGTGACCACGGATGTGCTTATCTAGGAGAGTCGAACATAACGATGTTAGGGAGAATACGGTCGAATACTTCGAACAGAGGTCTTCGACTGACGCGTAGTTTACACGCGAATCACCGCGCGCTTGGGCAAGGCCGCGAGCTCGACCGCGCTACGTAGCTGCCGTGGAAGGGAGATCGGGGTCGCCCAAGCGAGTTTCGTGTGGAGAGAGCCGGAGAGGCTGCTGCCACAAGGAAGGCCGAGTGACCCGCGGTCGCTAGCTCTGTGGGGGGACGTGCGGGGTCGCCAAGCGGACACCACGGGGTGCAGGTAACCTGCAAGGTCTCGAGGAACTGTTGGTCTGCCAAGTCCCACGCCATAAAGACTAGAGGTCGTCCTGCCCATTGCTTTGATGGGGTCTTTTTCCTGTTTTTTTTCGAATGAATGTTGTGGGCGAGGTCTAAGTAAAAGCTGTGTAAGTGACTGTACTTAATAATTGCTTATAGACGGTTGTAGCGCTTTGTCTTGCCCGGTGCGTTGCGCATTCATGCTTGTTCTGTATACGTGCATGTGTGGTGGTTTTTTTGAATGACTGCATGATTGTTCTGCATACGTAGAGAAATAAATGTGCTGGTTTAATGTTAACCGTTCGTCCGTGTCCTCTTTCAGATTACTGGAATGCTCATTTTGCTCACTCTGCAGGACTCGCTCAGTTTGTTGGTGGATGTTAGTATCACAGCTCAAATAGAATCGGACTCGATCGAGGATAAGGCGACTAGTAAACTCTTAAAGCATTTTGTGATGTTTATCAGAAGCGGACTGTCGCTTTGAGGGTTCGTGTCCAAGCGACTGCGTCGAGGTAGGTCCGCGGCTCAGCAGCGATCTTGGAGTGAAAATTGACATAATGACGCGAGTTTTTTAATAGAGTATAATTGGAGATTTAGTCGATTTCTTCTCTCCAGATCGGCGCGGGAAGTAGCAGAGAGCTATGGGAGTGATGGGGAGTTATAGCATGTAATACCACACCAGATTGAGAATTAGGGTCTCTCGAGTGGTGGATTGCGATGCATAGTACGATCTCTCAGAGTGCTCGTTGGTTAATTTCTTCTTGAATCGGTCAATGGTTTTGGGTTGGCGGCGAACATCGGCTGCCTATTGGTTAACGAGAGGAAAGTTTCAAGACGACGGGTTGGCGCAATACTATAAAACTAGGTTTGTCTCAGCGAGCGGGAGAGAAGCCGCTTCTCGGTTCGCCTCCGAACTAAATTAACGGGAATTGAGGGTCGGGGGTGTGGCGGAAGGAGGGTTGACACCAAGTATATTCGTGGTCCGTAGGTACGAACTCGTTGAAGTTGGTATAATTATTTGGAAGTCAGATGGCGGGTGGTCTAGGCGATACAGGTTTGTGCGAGGAGGAATTAGATGAGATTTAGAAATAGTGAGAATCTAATGGCAGGATTGGATTCTCTCGTGCAGGATCACGTAACCATTGATGTGTGAAGTTTCTTCCAATCAAGCTGAACAGAACCTTGTAAAATGGTCGAAGGGAGGCAGTCGTCGGTGCTCATACTCGGAACCGCTCTACCTCTTCACATACAATTCACTCGCATCGGGACCAAATTAGCTGAAATACTTGATCATACTGATACCTCGATGAGGAGAATCGGTTTGGTTGCGTTCAACGGAGTGGCCCAGATTTGGCATACTGGCAAAATGGATAAAAGAGTGCATGATGGAAAACGAGTGAGGGCATGATAAAAATGGATACGATGCGCACAAATGGTTGAGAATGTGGCAAAGAGCCTGCGGGTGAGATGCACGGAGCGTGGCCGATGCACTGCAGGCGCGTGGCGAGTAAAAAATGTGTAATATTGTGAGAAGGCGGAAACGAGGGCGAGTCTAGGAAAGTCGGTATAATTGCCGGCCATACTGGTTGATGGCGAAACACGCCAAGCTCGCCTGGGGGATTTAGCTCGGCTTTGTAGATCGGTCCAGAAAATACACACACTGTGGTGTAGGAATAGACAAAATACACTACGGAGACATTTGGACGAGGCTTATGGAGAGAAGTGACGGTGACAGGAGCAGGTATGAGATATAATGGGCGTGACATGAGATGACGTAGTAAGAGAACTTTGGAGAGATTGAGTGATAAAGGTCATAGTGAAAGGTGTAACACAGAAGACGGAGTGGATAGATAATACTCAGTAGGAGAGTACGATAAAGACTCACCTCGTACAAGATCGAATAGAACATATCGGAAAGTATAGTGGAATGAGAGATGAGTTGAGAGGAGACTCGGGAATTTGTGGGTTGTGTCTCCGGGACTCAGCTGCGGATAACGTCGCTGATAGACGAAGGGCGAGGAATAGTCTCCGCCACTTGAAGCTTGATCTCGACCCGGTGGGTAGGTCGTCTAAGAACAGCCGAACGCGCATCCGAGTTATGAGGGAGAGGATGACAAGATGTCGCTTGTGACGGGTGCCGCCGTGGTCTTGGAGGGGTGTGGTAGCGGGACCGCCAAGGGACGTTTCGTGTGGTGGAGCGAATATCCCACAGTGGTGGTCTAGTTTTCATGGTGTGAATTTGTGATAAGGTGTCAGATAAATTTGATGTTTTCAAACTGAGATTGTGGGGATTGTTCTCTGTTGTGCTAGAGTAAGAGCGTAACACTGTCGAGAGCGCGAGGGATAGATTTGGGCAGCTCTGTGATTGCAATAGCGTACGACAACGTGGGTGCGTACGGACGTGTGGTTGAGATAATATTTGGATGTTGGCGTAGTGAGCTCGTGCAAGAATCCATGCGGGCCTTTGCGCGCATGCTGTGTGTAAGAGAAACACCGAGTGTGCGAAGTACACAGCGTGGTTGCGAGGTAGGAATTCAGCAGAAGTGTGGTTTGTGATATATGTGTTGTAGTGAAAATTGCAAGTGCGTTTGTAGTGACAAGTGTGTGTGAGAGCATAAGCAGACCGGAGGGTCGCGAGCATAGAGTTGATTAGTGTAGAGAGGACGAACCTGTTAAGAGCTTGTGAGATAGTTTGAGAGCGTGTTCACATAGATGAGTGAGAGAAATGCGCCGGATTGGAAAGTTTAAAATTTTCAACTGATCGTTCACATGGTGGGATAACTATGCGAGCACGCATGTCCGGTAGAGTGTCCTCGCGGAGCGTATTAGTTGTAGATGCGTACTGTGGCTAATAGTGGAAGTTTTGTGTGTGAAATTCGGGTGAAGGAACAAGTACGTGTGCTTAGAATTGTATAGGTGGAGCTTAGGCTTGAGTTTTATTAGCGGTTGTAGAGATAGTTATCGTGGACAACCTCTGGCTGCACCTGACATGGGTTTGCACGGGCGTTACATAGGAGGGAACGCAGGAACACGGCAGGTGCACACTTGTCTCGAGTGCGTTAGACTACGCCAGGCGCCACGTGCGTGCTGCGGGAGTTGGAACCGTGCAGATAAATCAGTGCACCCACGGAGGATAAGGGACTTAACTGCGATAAGCTGATCTAAAAAAAATTGAACGCTTTGTGCTGCGCGGGGAGACAGAAGTAAGCTTGATCTGGTGATATAGGGACCTCGTCAGGCGGGTTCTCCACGCGCGAAGCGTGTGTGTAAAGCCGAGTGGTCTGTCGCGGAGAGGTTGTGGCTGACGAGAGGTGTAAGCAAGGTTATGCTGAGAGGCTCGTGAGCACACTTGCTTTGTAGTGAGGGTCTATCGAAGACGTGAGGGCTTTTGCTTGTGGATATATGACTCGCGAGGGTGACGTCTACTGCGAGCTGAAGGTATGCGTGAGGAATCTTCGGGCGACTGGTCATTCAGAAAGTCCAGTAAGATTCTATCCTAGCCAGTAGTACGGCGGGTACCGCGGAGAGTGATAGGGTGGCGGAGTGGGCGAACAGCTGGCTATCGATACGTACGGGAAAGCGACTAGGTTGGCGAGCTTTGCCAGCAGTTATAAGTGGCGTCGTGGTGCGTCTCAGATGTATAAATATAAAAAAAGGAGAAGGCTCATCGGCTCTATCGGGTGACTCCAATTACTCGATGGGCGAAGAGAGTGGGGAAGTACCCGAGGCCGGGTAAACCTAGGTAATTGGGAACTTATATAGTCCTTGCTTAGGGTGGATGGGTTTAGATTTTGTTAGTTTTAGATTCAGGCATGTCGGGGGAATATAATGTCCTTAATGTACGCCGTGGAATGGTAGTTTAGAGGGTGTAGTTTAGACTTTGAATGGAGTAGAGGATTTTTTGTTGAGACACGGACACTTTGGTCGTAGAGGAGGGTGACTGTAGCTTTGCTACGTAGTTTGCTTAATGGAATGTGCTATCTTTATGTACCATATGTGGATGACTCGAGGGCACATGGCTATAGTTGAGGGCATTTACAAGATGCGACACAAAATTTTCACAGTAGATCAGCGAATGGTAGTACTCGTGGATTGCGTATCGATAGTTTGAGACGTTGAGGCACAGTAGAGAATCCTTGTGTAGTATGGAGCGATAATTGTGGACAGTCTAGATGTGCGTGATCACGTGATGTGTGGGAGGAGTGAAGTCACCAAGCGCGACCGCCTCCACCGGGGTCAGTGTAAAAGTGATTATGATAGGTATGGTCAAATTGCAAAGATGGAGAAGATTCAGTTGGTGCTTCTCGGGTTGCGCGATAGAGTTCTAGGAAACTCTCGATAATACGCCGTAATTGAAAATTATGGCGGTGCTGATACTATTGACTTTGTGATCTGGAGACGCTGCCCCTTCGGGAAGCAGTAGATGGATGTTATGTATCATCTATGTGTAGCGTTCCTCGGTGAAGAGGTTCCCGGAGGATCTGAAGGGAATCAGTCTGTGCGTCAAGTCAGAGTAGAACCAGCGTACAGTGCAGTGGCAAGGAATAAGGTATTGTAAGGCACGTAGGTTGGCTCCGTGAGTGACGTGCGAGGGCTCGAGCAGCATAAATTGGCATTG
>CM068962.1:45572512-45589066 GCA_035128595.1 Eptatretus atami
ACATCAGAGTCCCGAGCACAGCCTTTGCTGGCAGGGTGAGATGGGTTAAAGCCGGCCGCTGTATAGGTATGTCATCATTATGTCGCAACCATAATTCTGAATGCGTTCTGGATGTTGGGTTTGTGGCTATTTCACCATGTAGCGCACAGCCAATAAGGCCTGATAATGAAGCGTCAGATTGACTGCGTTTTCAGCGGCTCGTTTTGTGCGGATTCGCAATTATTTCCGCAATTCTGCCAGAAATGAGTTCCCTATTTCTGGGTCGTGAATGCTGTCACTGCTTTGGGTTTTCACTTCAAACATATCGTTTTTGTGCATGATTGGATGGTGCTCTATCAATGTGTTCGCCAGATTCATCAACCAAGGCACATGGAATGGCCCATCTAACGACCCACGAGCAATGCTTTGTGCAGGATGCTCGGAGTACGTTATGATCTCTACATACCGACTGTTAAGCTGATTCCGTCAAAGCCCATAACTAGCATTCTCTGCCATCCGGACATATAGAAGGCTCCTGTATCAAAGAGTACTGGGCGCAGCATTCAAGATAGAGGGGAGGAGCGACTTCGTGGGCCTGCAAAAACACTTCCGGCCGCCCAATCGACTCACGAGGTCATCTACAAGTGAAACCTGATAATCCAGTAGTTGCATAATCATTTAGGATCACAGTGCTTCCAGAGTTTGATAATGGTTTTGCAACTTTCCCCTTGAACTTTTACTACTCAGAAGTACGTGCATGTGCGTGCATAACCTAGGATTATATCTTGAGACACTAATTGATTATATTACGTTTGGGTTAGTACCCAAACCTGAATGTTCCAAAATCAGTCGCACAAATTATACATTATTGGCATGTTTTTTGTTGGAGAACTCGCATAAATAGTATCGAAATAGTCATAGAAAAAAGTTCGAAATGTTTGTGGAAAAAAAAGTTGGCAGAATTATTAGTTATTTTTTTTTCTTTCTTGTTTTGTTCTCGACACAGATTATTTGTCTCTTTTTTTGGTTTTGGAACGATAAGCTTAAACAGGTGGATTAGAGACATGGCAAAATACAAAAGAATTCAAGATCATTTTTAATCACCGAATGCCGGCCCATAGGCGCCATATTGGACTTTGGGACGGAAGTCCACAAATTCCTGAGTGGCGCATGATCCGTGGTAGACCCATACTAATGCACTCACCAGCCTCAAGTGTCGTCACGAACTCCATCGAGAGGGATTTTCTCGTTGAATTCGTTACGTGTTAACCAAAAATCTAACGAAGACAGGAACAGGGGTGAATAGACCAGGTAACCGCCGGTCATAGAGCCTATCGATTGGTGGAGTTACAGAAATGAGCTTTTTTATGTCCTGTTCTCAATGACTGTCGGGATAGAGTCGATTATCCATTTTCTGATTGGCAGGAATCTGTCGTCGCTTAGGAGCGAATAAACAATGCCCTTCAGCATTAGGTCATCGCACACGCTTGGAACGCTGAGAATTCAACTGTATATTTCAAGTCTGTCTGTATCAGAATCTTTGACATGTTTAGCTGAGATCAATTTTGCCCCCTCCCAACCAAGTACGGGCAACCACTTTTGTTCCACAGTTGACCGATTGGCCATCGGGCTAGGAGTTTTGGGAGCCCCCAAAATTGTTGTTTTTTTAAGGAACAAACGTTGGTGACCGTCATCATTGAAAAAGGTTTCCAGATGAAGGTACACATTTCCAAACACTGTACGAACTCGATGTCTGGCAAAGAGGTGCGCTGAAAGGTGTGGTTCTGATCCACTGTAGTGAAGATCTTCAAGCGCTGTAGTTGCTGTGGTTAATTGCTGGTACAAATGTCAATGTTATCATCTAGCCACGGGAAAATGATATATGTTCTGACATCGACATGGCCGCAGAGACGGTCCTTGGTGATATGTTGTAAGTCGAAACTTCCATTCATCATTATCCCTGGAATTTGGAACAGACGTCGTAATATACTATTTATTTTTCCAACGTCAAATGAACATTGCATCTTTCATGGCAATTGAGTCTTTGAGTCAGCTTCCACGCTCCAAGCTACAAGAATATACTGTTCGGCTGGAAGATGCGCATGTACACACCTATAGAGTCCGTAGGTGAAGGATATTATTTCCTTAAGGTACAATGTTGGTAGTTAGGTGACCCCCAAACCGCATATTGTAGGTAGAGGAGATTGAATGTGATTCATTCGGCATGCGAGTCCTTTGAGTCTAGGGCGTTTCTGTCTGTTCTGCCTTTAATTTTCGAACCGAACCACACTCAAGGCGTCAGCGGAACGCCAGACCAATCAACAACAACGCTCAACGGCAGCCACCACTCTAAGGACATGACGACCAGCCCCACCTACGCTCACAACCACCCTCCCATTCTCAACCTACGCTACCAGCGTACAACCAACGACAGACGCGCATGCGCTCAGACGTCTTAGTACGACGGTTTGGCCGCGCTGGAAGGGACTCGTCGAACGCATTCGCTCTCGCCCCCGCCCAGCAAGACGCAGGGGGGAGGAAGGAACGAGAGGGAACGCCCCGCTTCTCGAAGAGCCTCCGAAAGGCAGGGTGGCCAGCGAGAACGGGGCGGGGGTGGGGACGCCCGCGGCTGGTATAGAGCGGCCGCGGCTGAGCTGGAGCTCTCGCATCTTACGTCGTCGATGCTTTCTGCTCTCTCGCGGGGTTTGTATGATTCTCTGGATCTCGCTAGATCGCTCGCTCGCCCTGCTGCGCGGGTTCGGACGTGCTCTCCGCGTCGGTCGGTGCTCGCCAGGCCTCGAAGATGAGGGTCCGGTAAAGGCCCGCGATGGGCGCTAAGCGGAAGTCTCGTGAGCCGACAACGCTACAGGGCTTCGGAACTGGGCGGGAGTCACGAGAGGAACGGTCGACGAGTTGACTGCCAATGGACACCGCGAGGAAGGTCTGACTGTCTTATTTCTTATTGGGGTTTTTGTGCGGAACGGTGATGTGTATGTGCGGCGAGCCCAAGATCCCGTGAAGTAGTATTGGTTAGCGAGGTATGGTATCCGTTAGTGTCGCGTGATCGTGTCGTGAGCTCCTGCGTCAATATGCTTCTTTGTGTTTTCTATTTGATGTCTGGCATATTGAAGCTTGTAATTTTCTGATGTTTGCTTATAGACCGGCTTGGGTGTCGTCATTACTGATAAATAAATCGCTACCTGTTGAAGTTCTTTCCCGCCGTGTTCGCTTGGCGTCGCCTGACTCAATCCGTTGGGTCTCCAATTTGTTTCCCGGTTAAAGGGGTGTCGTGGCCAATAAGCCCATACGTCTGGGAAGACCAGCGTCAAGGAACTACAACGATCAAAGAATTCGCAGGTTATCACATTAACCGCATAGCTGTGGGATGCAAACACCCACTCTGATAAATGTAAATCTGAAACGCGTCAAGCTGCGGTGACGATAGGTCACCTTGCTCGGGTTAGTCCCGTTATAGCGCCCGGAAGCGAGAGCGCTTTAAAGCGGATCGTGTCCTGAAATCGGCGCTGTGGGCGCAGGTACAATACCTCGTAAGGTTAAACTCGGCGACGGGGTACTTAGGATTATCATTACGAGCTTCGGTGCGAGTTCTCAACAACCTATTCAGCGCGTCGGAGTCAATATCAGATGCGACTGGGTTGTAATGGTGAGGCCGGAAAGGTCCACACGCGGAACTGGACACCCTGAGGGCTTAGCCGGAGGCTCGCGAGGAGATTGTCCGTCATGATGAGGGGCCCTAAGTCCAGGAGTGGCGGCGCAGCCGGCGGTGCGGATTGGCGAGTCCACAGTGAGATTCCGATCACGCACGCTCGACCGGGGCGCTGCTGAATAGCTATACACTGGTGTCCAGAATGACGGGAAAACGAACCAGCCTCCTGTCTCCACTCAAGGGCTACTTCCAGGTATGTCGGGTCAAGGGTGAGAGCTTGTGAGGTGCAAATGTGTCAAACAAATGTGCAGAACGGCACGTTGTTCCTGCAAGCGAGCAAATGTTTTATGTACAGAGATGTGCACTTGTGAGGCATCTGATGACATATGTGAGAACACTCAACAATCAGCAGCCTCTGATTCAGATGACAGTGATGATGAACTATAATGATGAACTCGCTTTTGCGATGAACTTTGAGAATCAGCTGATTGAAATTATCTCTCACACTTAAGTTGGCAGCGGTCTGCACTAAGTTTGCGTTGAAAGAAAAATAAAAGCAAATACACTATCCTTTCCATATTTTAAATACGTAGTTCCGTTGCCGCGATAACAAAATAAATAATAAATACAAATAGTTACGACGCCGAGCAGCAACAACAACCACACAAGACGGGTTTCTTCCGGCTTCTCGGTGGTGCCGTAGTGTCTGTGGCCCGGGCGAAGTTCGCACTCTTTAATTCCGCTTCGTATGTTCAACGACTTATTGCGCATTAGTTCTTCATCACTCATATTACACTAGCGCCAAACTATTTTACCTTGGTTGCTCAATTTCGTGGCAAGGAAAAACAAATACAAGAGAGAGAAAACGAGCAGGGACCACCATTCTTACTTCTGGCTCTCGCCTGAGCCGACACCATGCACCGTCTTGACTGAGTTACCTAATTGTACTACACCGGCTATCTTAATACTGAACATCATTCGAACTTGGATGGCTTGTGTTAATTCTAAAGATGCAGCTAACGAAATCTGTGTCAAATTAGGCTCAGGTACACGACGTCAATCTGTATCGCAGACCCGTTAAGGCTGTGTTTCAGCCGTAATGGGACGGCATGGGTAGTACTGTGCTCCCTCCCATCCGCCCGCTGCCAACGCAACAACGCGTCTTGTCATTCCGGTTGGTACATACATATGGCCATACTTTGGGAAGCACTTGCTCTCCGATTAATATGAAACCCGTTATTGAAAATCGGCAATCCTCCAGCGTCCCCGCCAGCAATATCATTTACCTGGGCACAGTTTCAATTAGGATGGACCAGTGGTGTCGAGAAACAGCCCTCTGTCCGGACAGACATCACCCACCACAGACACACACACTACTTGCTGATATTAGATAACTATACATTCTATACAAGATAGTGTAGTTAGCAGACTTAATTTCCTTCCAATAATTACTGTGTAGAATCCGACCGTCATTTTTCAGTCGCTGATATAGACTACTTATAATTAAGTTTTGAAAAATAGATTCTTTTTGTGTTATAACCACAAATCACGCGTACATCTTGCTTATTTCTGGAAAAATCACACTAAAATGCATAAAAATTGCGATTGTCGGCCCACCAAGTTTCTCTTTCATACATATACTGTTAGTCACAAAAAACCTGACCAACATTAAAATTAAAACGTAATCGTTTACACTGATCATATGACATGTCATCTCAACCATTATTGGCCCGCACTACAATTAAATCACAGATCAATCCTCCGTTCGCTTGATCACGCTTTGTGCGAATCTCGAAGTATTGTTTGGATTCATTGTGGCAACTCACCTGCATCATTGGGATGAGTTGCTACACCATTCCACCCACAAGACTCTTGGCATCTGGCCGTGTCCTCGGCTCGCACGTGCGTCGCCTCGAGTGAGATGCCCCGAAATCACGCCCTGGTGTTACCGGATCTTTGTCTTACACGTACCAGCAGATCAATGGCTTGAGCCTCTTACCTTCCACCACGCAACTCTTCACCAAAAAACTACTGTTCGCGCAACGCTCTCCGTTATGATCCCAGTCTTCCCACCCTTTCATGGCACAATCGGACGTCAATGTCTCTCCGTTCTAGCCTACCACGATGGGGTTCACGACACCACATAACTGGCCTTTTCACGGTTCACTAATCTGAGGAACCTAGAGAGCGGTTGACCCTTCAGGGCCCCAACGCTCTGTTCTGCTGTCTCCCAAGCAAGCAGACGCTCAAACGGGTTCTTGACTGCACGAGTGCAAGACCTAGAGCGTCCGTCTTCAATAACATGTCACGCTCCGTCCGCGCGGAAACAGACGATTCCATCCTCGTGTCAGTTTGTTTATGTGTGCTGATCGGGCCAGAGTGCCGCGCTTGGGAAATCAAAATCACCACGCAGAACCGCGCGAACAGCGGCGGAACCCAGGGAACTACGTTTATTCCACACTGTCCCGGTCATTTCAACGACGCAAGGCCCCACGGTTCGCATGACACCACGGTTGCATTCTCCCACATATCTCGTGGGATTGTTCGCCTCTGGACAGCACGCGATGCGTGTAACGTTATGGTGAGGCAGGGGTCTGTGTGTAATGGCTGCAACGGAGAGCAGGGTTCGATTGTCCATTACGATCCACCTTCCTTTGGGTTCCGGGGCAGGTGATTACTCGTCATAGGCGCAGACTGTAACAGAAGCGTGTTCGGAAGCGCTTATGTAAGTTGTTCTGTAGACGCAGTGTTCACATTCAGGTGTTTTTACTGCCGTTAACAATTACCGTTCTACCTCGTCTTTTTAGCTGTGAGCCGTATCGTCCGTACCTTACTTGATACCTTTCAGGACTCCGCCAGTAGACCGGACTTCGTCCTCTGTTTTAACCTGCCGTCACTGATCGGAGTCGAGGGTCTGGCGAGTTCGTACTATTGTATATTCCTACTCTGAACCGAACTGCCTTGCAGTGGTTGATGACACTGGAATATGACAGAGAGCCCGCGATGGTCCGGCATCCGTCGATGCTCCGCGCCGTGTTTGCTGGGATGTAGGCATCGCTCGCTCGTCAACAATACGACAATCCATCGCCTAGTGGTCGGTACAAGGACGAGCCCTTATCTACGAGGCCTGACGTCGGGTGCGTGCGACCTAATCGTCGTGGGCTCCTACCGATCAAGTGACTGTCAGGCCGGTGTTGGTGAGGGCTGTGCAAGCACGAGGCACCTCCTTTGCGGCATTCACAGAAGGCCGCATGGTTCCGAGGCTATTAAGGAATTCTCGGGCGCTGGCGGCTCCCTTCTCACCTGGTCTGTTGACTAACACGATACAATCCCACGTGGGAAGTTCTTAATGGCTCGCATGTTGGCCGTGTCATTCTCGTTATGAGTGATCAATCCACCAGTTGTGGTTTCCTGTTGTGCATCACGCATAGAACCCGCAACGCGACGGGTCTGTAAGAGGATGTTAAAGGTCCTGATAGAAGAGTGTGGCGCGTTGGATGCTTTAAGGGTTCGCGGCGATGGCAGAGTGTTCAGAGGACCTTTTGGCGTTGTAGTGACCTCGAGGCGTAAGAGCAGTGGCAGAAGTGTAGTGAGGCGAGCCTTGTTGGACTTGGTCACATTTTGTTCATCATGGCGGTTCGGCGTATTCCTCGACGCCGTCTGTTATCACCTCGCCATGGTTACTTTCACAATAAAGAACACAGCAATGACGCAGGAAAGTTGTTCCACCAAAACAAACCGACTAATCTCTATCCTGTCGTTGCTCCATACCCACGCGCAATGCTATTTGATAGAATTTCTGGCCCTTATGCTTAAGTGTTTATGATACACATGGTGAGCTAAGATTAAGCTTACTTTAGCAAAAATCTCTTTTCCGCTGTGATGTATTTCTGGCTTACCACATTCAATTTGTTATTATAATGGGTGCGGTAGGGGGCGCCGGCATAATGGCAACAGACAAGTGACATAGTAGTGAGGTTTTCACAGAGACTTGCAAATTGTCAGGTACCATATCACCCAATTGCCCGGCTTATCAACCGTTACCTGCGTTTGAGGTGCACGGTGATCAGAAGAGCTCGCGAGTTAGAGCATTTGTCCTGCTACTCAAGCCCTGTTCCACTCCATAAATCCAGCTATTCCCTTATCATGTCCCACAATTCGTATCAGTTTCTCAGTTCAAAATTATTCATTCACACATTGGGAAAAATCTTTGTCCGGGTGTTTTAACGTGCTGGTTCTCTTAATAACATGGATTCACCTCTCAGGGATGCCCTGTATTTTGGTGGGCTACCTGCATCAGTGATCACATGCTGTCGTTGGCCGGTCCCATTGTGACTATCAAAAGCTTCAAATCACTGCGGAATGTCGACTCTATTACGCACTTGGAAGGTCTATATGGAGATCGACAACTACACCCACGCGTGAGCCTCCTGCAGTCTCATCTGACAGCATTGAAATGATGACAAACGCAGCAGTATGACGCCGTGATACGATCGCGATCGCGAGCACGACCAGTAGGAACTATGATGGAGAATTTTCCGCATCTAGCGATCCTCGAGAAAGACGCATACATTAGATGTGCGAATCTGGTAATAGGACTTGACCTTCAGAGATCCTACTCCATCACTCGAAGCACTGTAGTTCCAGAATAGAGAATCACAATATAAATTTCCCTTACTGAGAGCTCACCGTGTTGGGTATTACGTACGCTCGCTCGGCGAGTCAGTGTATAAGGACAGTCACTGTGACGCAGAGCGCGCGCTCTTACCTTGGAGATGTTTATCTGTCATCATCACCAAGAGATGGCCCAGACGCAGTCAAAAGTATTGGGATTATGACACTTGTATAATGAGACGGCCTCTTGATCTCATGTCTGACTCTAGAAAACTTTCAGGTTTGTTTTGTTATAGGCCCCTCAATGATGTAAATGCAAGAAATGGCAACTTCCACAACGAGGAACGTCAGTGCATCGATATGGTCATTCATCGACGTTGAGATTTCTGAGCATTCCAACGGTCTAAGCGTAATTTCCTCCCCGGTGGAGTCTAATCTGCGCATCGGGTGCTGTATATGGAGCAGTACATGAGTGGTGAAGGAGACTGGAAGTTGTTGCACAACACATAGAACAGTAGATCCCCGGCATACGTTCTTGAACAAGCACATAGTCATACAGAGCATGCATGACGCGAGTTTTGTGGATCACTTTCAACAATAGTCCGACCAGAAATCATTTCTGACGTTTGCATCCGGAGACTGGGACTTCCAACCTTCACTGCACACGGGATTTTGCTTCAACACACTGAAGAGCTTACGGCAAACAGTGTCGAAGATTTCTAACAGAGAACTCAAACTCCACAATTTTATTGAATAAATTGTAGATGAATTTTTTTTTTCAAACCAAAAAATCTGAATAAGGTTTTCTTCAAAATACCGATTCAAGAATTAAGCAAGCTTCCTTGTCATCCTTATCGGATCTACTACACCTCCTGCAACCACGTTCTCTGCTCCCCCTCCTTACTGAAACCCCAGGCAGGCTGGTCTCTACCTCTAGCCATAGAGTTACCCGTTTCAAGATTCACCAGACACCCCTCACACCATCTTTACTTCCACCTTCCCTTTTTGAACCCTGATTATCCGGTGCTGACCCGTAATCTTATTTAAATAATATAAAATTCTCCACTGACTGCGGCCCACTCCACCCTCGCCAGTCTCATTCCACCTGCCACCTCCTCTAATCGCCTTTCATTACTCGCTGACCTCTTACCCAGCGATACCTGCCGTACCCCTCTTTCCGTGGTGCTTGCCCCCCCTGTCCCCCCAGCACGTCAAAGCTCAGTTTCCTCATCGGCGCACCCCCTCCCGTCCAGCTACTTCCGCCCAACTCCCCACCGCACTGTTTCAGACTAACACTCTCCTTACCCTCCCCCCCTGAGCCTACCGTTGTCCTGTTTCCTACCCACTCGGCTCCTACGCCCCCTGCACGGCGCCCCTAGACTGCACTCCTGCGCCGGAACTACTCCTCTTAATGTTACAGTTTGCGACCTCAATTATGCCAGTGGCTTCAGGTCGCTGCCTAAACTTACGACTTCTCGTTCATATCAGCAGTTGCCACGTCGACTAACCGACATAATCTGCCCAACCCAGCGAAAATTTCCTTCCCATCTAAGCGCTCTGAACTCCATATGCTATCGCTTCGCTGCTCTGCGTCCTATCTCCTGTCACTTCCGCGGTTATTTTGACAGCACCTCCACAGCCTCTCGTTCCTGCGCTGAAGGGAAGATGCGCTCTCGTTTCATTCAAAAGGGACTCTTATTCCTCACTGTCTCCCGATGCAACTGCCTCACCTCGCGCCACACCCGGGAACTCTCGGTTACGTCCTTCCCTCACTCCCAGCTCTCCATAGGTTATTTCTGCATCCTGTACCAGTTCAAACAGCTTCAGATGACTCCATGTCATATACCTCATCTAAATCGCGAGAAAACATGGAACAACTATCTATCTGTTCTCAGTCAGAACTCGCTTCCTCAAAGTATTGTGGGTGTGACCTTAAAATTGTCCTCCATGCTCAGGTGTGGCGGCAAGGTTGAGGTACCTTGACTCCCCGTCCTCGGCAACGTTCAGCAAAAGACTTTCTGCAAGCTCCAATTGGGACCTTACTCAACATGGTCAATGTTATCCCGACCCGATGATCTCAACCAATGGTACTCATCTTTTCGGATCTGATGTTGACAAATTATCCCTGAGACATAATTCCACTGTTTCTTTTTTCCTCCGGGCTCCCCCCAACATCGGCTTTTACTGACAGTGTGATTTGTCAAGTGAATCTTCTCTTGGAGTACTGTTTTATGGACCATGGAACGAGAACCCACGCTAAACCGGCTGCTGAGCCCTCTTGGCATTCCTCACAATCGAATGCACCGTCACTGGGGCCAGGGGATCCTCCCAATCAGCAGTCATAAGATCCAAACTCTCCAGTTCAGAGCGTCGAGGACTTTCATGCCCGTATCACACTCTCACAACATCACTCATCTCGGCCGGGACCTTCTTTGAAAGGCAAAGACATAGTCTCCCCATCTATTCGCTGATGTGCACAGTACTTTTGATCCCCTCTCACCGCTTCCTCATAGTGAGTTCCGTACCCTTACTCCTCCGGCCTCGATCGGTCCTGCACTGAGATCTACAAGGCTAGGTGTCGGAGGCCAGTCATGCCCCTTGAAATCAAAATATGCCGTCATTGCGTGTGCTGTGTGGTGTAAATCAATCACCAATCTGTAAGCGCCGAATTCAGCGACGTGGCTCCATTCATTAGAGCCCGGATACTAAGGTGTGCACTCTTGACCCTCAGGAGGCCCAGCAAAACACCACATCTTTCTCCAACAGATGTGTCTGAATGCTTTCGTAACACCTTCGTTCTGCCTCCTCCTCCTAATATCATTCGCCTATCTTCATGATGCTGTGCGTTCTAATCTCAACCTCTCTCTCTGGTGGTGGCATGTTCAGCCCTCCTAGTCCCGCATCCCTCCCTTCCAATATGCGCCCGCGCCAGCTGACTCCCGGTACCTGCCCTCTTACCCGCCGCGCACCCGCGGCTTGGAAGAAGTTTAATGAATTGGTCCCAAACCATCTACGGTTGTATTGCATCTCTAAATCTTGCTGTTCTCCGACACCACGGGTTTCTAAGTACTCACCTTACCCCTGTCGACTCACCCACATGTAGTCTGTCCGCCTCGCATCACTGCAGTGTGAGTCCTTTCTATCATTCCCGCTTGCCTCACAGGGTGTGAGAGCTTGCTCGCCGAGTGCGTGTTGACTGTGTGTCATACAACGTGTCCGACTAAGTTCTGCACAACCATCGGTGGTCCAGACGCAGCTCACTCAGTCTCCATCGTCCCTCGAAACGCATGGCTCTCTACCTGCTTGCTTGTTCACCTCTTACGTCTGTCTATACCTGCTCCATTTCGGCACTCTGTAGGTCTTCACTCTGCGCAATTGCTTGTCCGAAAATCAGCAAGACTCATGACTGCCTCGCCTGCCTAAACAGGTTGTGCACGTTCAATGTGTAATCCCTGGCAACTCTTTAGCCACAGGACTCATACCCTCTCTTCCCCGATCTATTTCCAGCAAGGAGTTTTTGCGACATCTCATCTCGGTTCAGATATGGTAAATCCTTCCTGCTGCTCGCATGGCCTGACTATCCGATCATCAGATTTGGTTTTTAGACGCAGGTCACTCGAATAACGGCTGGTATGCGGCTGACTGCTCCTCTCCGCACACATGTGGATAGAGGCTCGGTGCATTGCGTGGACATGAACAATTCAGAGCCATCAGCCGAGATCACTGTATTCACCTCCGGATGCTGGTGTACATGGTTTGGCGCCCTGTCTTGCTGTCACCATAGTTCTGTTCCGTATCGGATATCCCTTGGAAGCGTGCATCCATCACTGACACTGGCTACGCAGTACTTCCTCTTGCTCATGTCGCACATTCGTCATGACGCTCTGGGGGCCCGAAAATTGCGTATGTTACTTTGCATCCCCTCTCCTCTATTCTGTCAGCGCTGTGTCATTCTCTCTCGGACATACGCGGGCCAGTTGCTCTGTGCTTCCTGGCTTCCTGTTTGCTTTATCTCGAGTTGATTTCGCTGATCATCTGCTTTGATAAAGACTTGTACTCTCTTTTGCTGAACAGCGCCTTACCCGTGGCGCGTCTCTGACCAATCTGTCACTTCTTCATGCGATTGGCCATGCGCAGGCAGGCCTGTCTTCGCGCCTCAACTGCCAGTACGTTCTACCCTGATGGAACAAAATGCAAAATGCGATTCCCACCACCACGCGCTGGACATGTCTTTCAATCGGAAATCTATCACTTCACTCTATATCCTGCTGAAATGGACGTTTAGGAAAATCCCCACTCCCACTTCTCTCAACAATCTGCTGGAAGAAGGTCCCTTCTTTGCAAGTTCTGGTCTCACAATCTGCCATGAATCTTTTATGGGAAAAAGCCACATTTCCAACCTGGCCTCAAAGCAGTTCGCCGCGCCCTGGGAATGCTCGTCAGGTCTGGTTGCACAGTCTCCTCTCATCGTTCGGAGCGCCACGGCCGATAGTGGCGCGTCCGCTCCTTGAACCCAATACTAGGCCCTGATGCACGCCCGTAGCGTCGCTTCATCTCCTGTCGCCCTCACTGGGCTGCGTTGCTACATGCGCTTAAGCTCCCCACCTCTTTCCTCGCCGGACTTCGAGCGGTCTGGTAGCCGGAAACCAATGTGCACGGTTTCGGTCGATTGGCCTTATCCCAGGACTTATTAAGCTCGACGCTGTCTTTAGGTGGTCTCTCGCACCTCTTCTCACGTAGGCCTCAGATCCGGCTGTCCGCTTTATCTCGGCTTGTGTCTGGCCACTGCACAATCTACCGTGTCTGCAGCCTCTCAGGTCATCATTCTCGGGTCCCCTCTGACCGCCAACGCGCGACTGCTCCACCGCCGCCGCTAGCTTGCGCATCTCCTGGTCATCTTGATCTCAGGCGCTCACAGCCCTTGGATTTGTACGCGCTGCGGAACCCTTCTCGCTCACAATCTATTTTCCGACGAGGCCCCGTCGGTTGCAGAGATGGATGCCCCCTGCGCTGGCGACCACGACATCCCCCATGTTCGCTACGGTAAGAACGGTTATCTCACCAAGAAACGTCATGAGATCGAGCGCTATCGCGGTCACCTGTCTACTCCTTTCATATGCCTCTTATGTTTCCTCACCTTATCGGCAGACTAGATGTGACCTCCTCACTGTTTCCACGACTGCCCAATCTGTACTCCCTTCGAAGGCCGTTGGTTTTTTCCTCTCTGCTTCACCGAACTGCTCACTCAACTCCCTCACAGCACATTACGTGCATTCCACGCTCTCCTCGGCATCCTTACCTTACCTCTCTCTCTCCACCACACACTCTGGCCTAGGCCTCTTCAAAAAATCCTTCCCTCCTCGTGCTATAGTCCTTGCTGGAATTACAGTCTTCCGCGTGTCACCGCTGTTCCCTTTCTTGACTCTACCCCGGTCTGCTGTCCCTTCACTGCCGTCTCCCCAACTCACCTCTCCCCTGTGCCACAGACTCTCTAACTTGGCCTCTCGTTCCCCACTGGTGCTTCTTCTATACTCTCCACTCGCCGACCCTGAGTCTTGTTCTTCTATGCCCCCGCCTTTCTGGTGTGGTCTCGTGCTACTGGCTCTATACGAGCCCTCGGACAACGATACAATATAACACCAAAAAAGATGGACCCCAGAATCGCGCAACGCTGGTTTGGCCCTCGTTTCTGGACCAATACTCGCAAAGGTCGCGTATGAAGGAATAATAAGTGACTATTGAACTTGGCAAGTGACCGCAGAGGACGTACAGACTCAGTCGGCAGGGCCCATATAATCGTCGCGCAGGCAGAGCACCGCGAAGCTACCTGTAACAACAGTTCATGTTCACAGGAAGAAGTTTTATGTCTGGTCGATGTATGGTAAACCGATCCATTCGGGTATGCCAGCACCAATATCCAACAGCGTATATTACAAGTATTCATCAGACAGCAGACCAACCTCAATAGAGAGTCAACCAGACACATATGATGAGCGATTTTGGGTCTCTGAAAACCTCCGACATGAGGTCAAACTGAACCACAATACCCCTGTACTCCCAGGTCAACTGTGTGGTGTGGCACTTCTCTATGACGCGTCCGTGGGTTCCGAATATTATTGACGAGATACGAGTGACGCTCAAACAATAACAATAAAGGACCGCGAGACCACAGCCGCGAGAGCCGTGTCGTGTTGGAAGATGGATTGCCTTCCACAGATTGAGACCATGCAATCACCGATATAGTTTGTTCAACAGGATGGCACCTCACCATCAGGCCTTTGCCGTTCGGACCGGCTCGCGCTCGATATGGACAACACGTTCCATGGTCACTGGTACTCAGCCTTGCGCGGAGTCACGGCATTGGACCAGAGCACTCGGCGCCCGCAATGACTCCACGAGCATCACATCCACAGTTTTTGCATTGGTCATAAACCTCATTTGTCGGATGCATTTATTCGACACGATCCAGGAATGAGCTTATGACAGCGCTGAGGCTCAGTCACAACAAACCCAAACGGATACTGTGGCCGATCGGTTTCTTTCTGTTCTGGCTTGCAATTCGTAACTCGTGGGCTTCGGTTGTTTGTCGGAATCGTATACAGCTGTGTGTCCTCGATTATCCTTTGCGACTCGCGTCTCTCCCTTCTTTTTCTGTTCGTCTCTTCCTGTGCTATTATTTCCTTTCATCCATGTCACACCTATCCCACTCTACAAAGTTAAGATGATCAGAAGGGTCGTTTAGTGTTCGGTGAATCCATAACTGAGGAGTTCTGTTGATGTTTTTGGTGTAGCCTTATCACTAATATCTGTCGTCATCCTCCACATGATGAGCCGTCGTCTGTTCTTTTTTTTCTAATCCCTCTCCCTGTTTTGAGATTGTTGTCTTTTCTCAAGTGATTGTACGTTTTTTTGTGTGCTACAGTATCTATATCATTCGCAGGTTGGAGTCATCATCCGTCTATTGTGATCATACGATATATTTATGCGCACTTCGCCTCTGCGATCGCACAATTCCCTACGAAATGTCAGCTCGCATTATACCTTCAACAACAACTCAATCCTCTTGAGACCTTCTGCCGAGAATGCTGGTTACTCTCTTGTTGCTTGGCGGTGAGAGTGCGTGGAGATCGACGATGGACATTCCGCCGCTGCTATCTTCAGGCGGGTTGGTCCAAGTGCTATATGCGGGCTGATCTCGCTTCTTCGTGTTGCACTTCTGGATCTCTCCCATAAAGGATCTCTTATGAATTCGTCATTGTGGTGGCATTTTCAATACAGTTAAAGCTGTCGCTGTATCCAAGAAAAGACGGTGAGCGGCGATTCACACTCCTCATCGCATCATCTTTCTTCGATCGGCGGTGTGTGGCTTAACGAATGGTTGTCAAACATAAACAACGCTACTTTGATTGCCACATATGGCTAAACTCAATGATTCCCGCTGAATAGTAAGGAATGGGCGTTTCACGTAAGTATCTTCTTTCAATGCGTCTTCCGCTCTTATGAATCTTGGCGTTCATACTCCCATTTTCACTGGCTCTTACTCATCCGGAAATACAGTCATAAAGTTTCAGTAAACACTGTCCACCGTTGAAAGGCCTTGGTGTATATTAATTAATTTAGATGTCCCTGTTTTCTAGACTGTTGGTGAGTTTCATGTTTTTTCCGTTTCTTACATTTTCCAAGAGTTTACAAACACAGCCTTATTCAGTTAATGTATTCGTTGCAGGCCTAAGGACCTTGTGCGAGAGTTATTGGTACTGCCGAGAGCGGTATCCATGCACGGGGATGTTAATCCTTCATTTTCTTTATAGATTCAGAGTTACCGAGCGGACCGTTGACCATCCCGTTCACAATTACACTGTTTGGTGGCGATTCAAAGATAGCGTGGGTGTGCTTGTTACAACCAGAACTCCAAATCAGTCAACCAAGTTGTCACGATGCCGTATCTCACCCGTCGTAATTCTCGGTGGTTATAATGCTGAGTCACAATGGCTCGGCCTGAACAGGACGCTTCCTTCGGCCGATCGTCTGCACCTATGCATACTCGTATCATCTGCATTCCGAATATATAAGTTTGCGGGTGGCCATGGTAACCTAGAGCAGTACCGCTCTGGTGCATGGTGCCAGCGTCACATACACTCTCTCCGGCTTCTATACGTAGTGATGCCAGGTACGGGGACATTACCGATCCCTCCCAGGTCTATCGCTCTAGGTATGGATTTTGCTCGCACAATGCTGTCGCGACGCATCGTTCGATCACCTGGAGGTATCGCCTCCAGTACGCAGGTGGCTCC
>CM068962.1:45649124-45659821 GCA_035128595.1 Eptatretus atami
ACCAAGAGAGAGATTGTTCCCTCTTGTTCTTGTGTATATTGTTTAGCACCACCTTTCATTGTAGTCTCACCCTGAAGGCGATACCAGACTTTTGCAATGCCCTGTCTGCTGTTCCATCGCATATATTCGCTTTAAAAATGGTTTCTCTGCAACCGATTGTCCCGATCAATGTGAATCTTTTTAAAAATAGCGGACTTTCATTGAAAGAAAATTTTTATTGCTAACTCTGGTGTCATAGATCACATGGTACGCTGCCATTATGGATTAAAGGAAAAAAATGGTAATTTTTCTCAAAAACACGCTCAACGATAAAGTTGAAACTTGGCATATGTCATCAACTCCCCATGGGGTATATATGGTGATAACAATGTCATCGTCAGAGAAGGGAATTCCAGCCATAATTGGTTGAATTGAAATTCTTATCGCGAAAATTCATCGAAACTTCATATATGTTATATGACCCGATGTTAGTGAAGAATTATACTTATGACATTCATAACCCATGCCAAGAAACTGTGACAGAGGTGCATGGAGATACTGGTATATGGGCCACAATACTGGCGTGTTCAGTTACGATGGTATTTTTGTTCAGATGAACGTACGAGGCGAGTCTACGACTCTACAAGTGCTGTTGTTAGTGACACGTTTTTGAGTCACTCTAAATGTCAGTCTTGTTCACAGTATGCAACTATTGCAGAGCTATTGATGATTATTTTTCCATTTTAAAAAGTGCCTTTTCTGTTTCCAAATAAATAAAAAATGTTGAAAAATACGTTCTGTTTTGTTGTTCTCAATGGAAAAGAAGCATTCATCTGCTACACTTGCATTGAAACAAAAACCAAAAAAAACATCTCTCAATCTGCCCATAAAATCCTTTATGGCACTGCTGGGCAGTATATTTTTCCACTTGGGTGATGAAGCATGGGGTATACAAAATGGATTGACTTTATATAATGGGTGGGGGAGAAATTTGGATCCATAGGATGTGGCATTTTGAACTAAATCTTGACTAGCGAAGAATCCGTCCACACAGACGAGTTGATTTCCCAAAGCTTTTTTTTTCTTCACCCACCCCCCCCCCCCAGATGGGGATGGGGTCCCCCCCCAGGGCCATAGTTGCGAACGGGTTGAAGTCCATGTAGTAGATGTCTTCATTGAATACTCGTGTGAATGTTTTAATGATTATGATGTGATTGGTCACGTGTGTGGCAGTCATGTTCGCAAAAAGTAAAAACTTTGGACCTCTATCTCCGAAACCTCTCCATGGAAAAAAATTTAAAACTGGGCACATTACACTGTCGAGTCCTCCCCATGGGAATTTTTTTTTTTATGGTTGTTCTTCGTTACTTCATAATTGCATATGTTGAACGCTTTATCCAATCAGTGTGAAAAATTTTGAGGGCTCGGGCTAAATTGTATGGGGATAAAAATTGATGGTCATCAGTGATGGTGGTTCAGTAGCTTTCTTGTTTTTTTAAAAAAATCTTTTTTTTTTATTATTATTTTTTTTTAACATGAAGCCTTCAATAATGTGATGGAGGCATATCTCGTCGACATCGAAGAGTGCTGTTCTCGTTTTTCTTTCTTTTAGAGGATCGATGCTGTGGAGCGGCAAGATTAATTAGGAATTGAGCCCCGCACTTCCATTCCATTGTTTGTATATGTACCTTTTAATATGTTCCTTGATGCAAAGTCCATAATTGTGTATAGATTTGCCTGTAGGATTTAAGATGGTAATTCATTCATTTTGTATGCAGCCTGTGGCTGCTGGTTGTATTATTGCGAGGAGCGTGGATGTGCCTCTGATGCCAGTGCCCCTTATAGGTTCTGGCAGGGATTTGGAATTGGGCTTGGATTCCACAGCTCACCTACTCTTCACAAAGGAAGACACCGTGGATATATTAACGTCGACCAACTAATGCTGGTAGATGGAACACTCGGTTAACATCCATCTGAGGAACAGCACACACATTGATGCCTCGCCCTTCCTGCGACACACCAGGATGACAGTTTATAACTCTTCTGAGATTTGACCCAGGCTTGACAGCTGAGGCGAGTGTGCGTTCCTTTAGGCCATCCTGCCAGCCCTTTAAGATAGGTGTACTCTTTCAATGGGAAGAGGACAAACTGATACCCTGAACAAAAGTACATGTTAAAAACAACCTTACAATGACAGGTGGAAGACTTTATTCGTGAGGTGATTTTCCAACATACTTAACTCTATTTTTGATTTTCTGTCAAAAGGTTGAACATGCTGGCAGATGCTCGGCTCAACCTCATTTTGGCATCTCAGGTTTTTTTGTTTTTTTTGGGGGTGGATTTGCTTGTCAAGACTACCAATCTGAAAAATGATTATACTAGACTTCTGTCAGCATTGGGCAATTTGAGATCATTAGCATAAAACAAAATGGCCACCAAATACCATATTTCTTCCTGAACAAATGTCCAAATTGTCAAAGTATTATTGGCTGCTAAATATTGCATATTCAATAAAGTTAAAGGTTTACAGTTTATACATGTATTAGCTCCGAAAAGGGCTATTTATCTTCTTTATACTTTAAAAACTCCAAAGCAATAGAAGAAAAGTAAAAGTAGCCTCAACGTTTTGGGTAGCATACTCCACCCAGCGACAGGAGGAAGTACTGGAATGAATGGCTGCAGAGTTTATAAGAGCTCCACACCCTGCATTGGCTGTTCATTGATTGTTTCTGATTGGCTGGTGTGATTTTGCTCACCATGGATCATTGTCCTCTGTGTATTGATAACTGTGATTGAAAGTGTCAGCTTGTTAATGAGGGTGTCAGATGTCCCTAATGGGTAGCCTGTTTTCTTGGGGGACCATGTGATGTAAATGTTCTCCTTGTGTGCCAGTGAACATGGATGTGAGAAGTTTGCTGTCTGGCCATAGTATGTGATTATTTTGATTTTGTACTTTTTAATTTTTTTAGTTTGGTGATGAGTCCTTCCAGTTTCACCAATCTAAACTTTACCGCATTCAAAGGAAATGTGGTAAATGTTCTGGGTGGTGGTTATAAGACATTGTATATTCACTTGGGTCTTAAATAGGCAAGTTTGAGGTCGCATAATCGATGTATTGTTTGTATCCACGTGGCTACTTTGCATAAATTAAAGATGGCAGTGAAGTACTTTACATATAATAATAAGTGAACAGGAAACGAGCATGTGTATCTGTGGAAAATTACGTGCCCAGACACAGGAATCAAACCAAACCCAGGTCTCTGGTGAACTGTACCAGTGCCCTGCCATCTGAGCTGTCTGTGAGACCACCCTGGCTAAACATGCAATTCTCCACATGTAGAGATGCTACCTTTCTTTCCCCTGCTACTTCCGGGACACTCACTGTCAACCATTGGAGCAGCGAGGGCCTGTCCACAGAGAGGGAGACCAGCAGAAGCAGCAGGGAAAAGAGTGGTATCTCTATATGTTGAGAATTGCATTGCTCAGCTGGTCGGTCACCCAGATAGTCGGTCGGTCACTCAGATGGCAGAGCACTGGTACAGTTCACCAGAGGACCTGAGTTTGATTCCTGGTCTGGGCACGTAATTTTCCCGCATATAGAATACAATACAATACAATATGATGGACAGGCTTGAGCCGAACAATTGTCGGTCTATAACTCGTATTTCAAATGCATCTCAGAAGATAATTGTCTAAAGTGGTTTCTTCATCCAACGAGCAATAAATTATAACTTTATTGGTTAATGACATATAAAGCTTTCTGAAAGAGATAAATGTAAGAATATGTAAACTGCACAGAAGACTATTTTTCACACCTGCTATTTAAGCATAGTTGAATTGTGTTCTTCACACATTCATTTCTTTCCTCCTCCTTGTCCATTGTTGTTTTAGTTTGATCATTACAACATGCAATTGATGCTGGCAATAACAGAACATTGTGCACGTTGAGTTTTGCATGGTACATCTGCATCCTGAAGATTTGCATGGGCTTTCACTTGAGCATGTGCACCTGATCAACTTTAAAATGTTATCAGGTGCTGGGGACATCTGCAGGTACTGTTGGTGGCAGCAGTGACTTTGTCATCTCTTTTATCCATCCATAGTTTGTGGGTTCAACTTTGGTGGATGTAATTGTGGTGCATTTCTTCCGAATGCAATCCTGCAAATTAGCATGCCTAACAATCTCAGAGAATGCCTCTGTAGTTGGTGGCAATGAGGCAAAGATTTGGGAGTATTTTCACTCTCGTCTCCCAATTTGCACAGTCCACACTTAATCCTTGCCTTAGACATGAAGTTGACCTTTGCCCATAACATGCAGCAGTGAACTTGGTTGCCTGTCCCATTGTATCAGGCCAATCAACCTGATAATTGCCCGTCATATCCAGAGGGACACCACTTTTCAGCACTATCAACTTGTTCCTTTTCCTACGCCAAAGCATGCTGCCACTGTCACACCCAGATAAAGCATAACTGGGAACATTGCTGGGATCATGCCACAATATTCTCTACAGTGGCTTGGATATCAATCACAGTTCTCTCCTTAATAGGGTATTCCATAACCATTGGCATCTGTAAACCTTTATGATCTGAAATTGAATTTGATCGTTTGTTAGTACTGATGTGATAACGTTACTATGAGTGGAGCCGGCAGTGTTATCTAATTTTGGTGACAAATGAGCAAGGAGATTCAGGACAGTGTTGCTTGCGTATTTCGATCCAGACATGATTGTAGTTATTTCTATCGAGAGTAATTCCCTCAACTTCTTCACAGATCTTCTTCTTCATCTTGATAACTGCAATATCTCTGCATAAAAAAGGTGCAAAAACAGATCGCTGCAAACTACAGACCAATCAGCCCTCTCCCAATCATCAGCAAGGTCATAGAATCTATCATCGTTTCTGACATGAAATCCTTCTTATTTTCCAATGGCTTTATTTCCGATCACCAATTTGGGATTCAGAACAGGTCACTCTACCTGGACATGCTACTTCTGCTTCCCAACAATAGATGGAGGTCCTCGATGCCAGACATTAAATCAGAGCCATCTTCCTGGACAATCGTGACTTTCGATATGGATGGCAATCCGCCTGCTCACCAAACTCTCTTCCTATGGTATTCAAGGCAATCTCCACTCATGGCTCGTAGACTTCCTCTCCTGCCGCAGTCAATGTGTGGCCCTAATGGAATTCTCTCATCCACTCTTCCTGTCCAGGCTGGTTCCTCAAACAGTGTTCTGGGCCCTGTTCTTTTTCTGGTTTTCATCAATGACTCTCTCCGATTCTCTGGAAAATCCTCTATATATCTTTGCTGATGACTCCCACTTCAGCTGTACCGCCTCGCATCCCTCTGATCCGCAAGCAGCACCCTCTCACTCTCTGCAGATCTGGATTAAATCACAGCTGGTCCAACACGTGGAACATGTCTTTCAATCCTGGCAAATCTTACACTCACTATGTCTCTCCGAAAGGACCGTTGGAACTCCCCCCCCCCCCCCATCTACTTTCTCAAATCCTCTTGAAGAAGTCCTTTATTCAAGTTTGGATCTCACTATCTGCCATGATCTTTCCTGGGAAAGCCACATTTCCACGCTGGTCTCCAAACCAGTCGCTGATTGGGCATCTTCCGTCGTGCAAAGTCCTTCCTTGGCACACCCTGAGCTCCTGACCACACAAAGCTTTTATCCGCAGCCTGATGGAGTACTACTCTCCTGTCTGGGCTGGTGCTCCTGCCTCAAACCTTTCTCGGCTTCACGTTGTGGAAACCAAGGCATTTAGGATAATTGGTATCTCTCGCGATGAAATTGAGCCCCTCCAACTGCAGGCAGGTCAGTGCTCATTGACATCTTCCGTCTCCTTTCTGGTCTCTCCCCCCCCCCCCCACATTTCCGCAGGGTGCTCAAGGTCCACAGCAACACTTCTGGTGAAACTACTAAAATCAAGAATTGCTGCTCACCTTCACTCTTTCATTCCTTTTTTGTTTTTTTTCTTTTCTTGCCTCTGGAACAAACTCCCACACACTTCAATCCCACTCTTCCCCCAGGTCTTCAAAGCAGCTGTTCACCACCATCTCTTATCTTCCCCATCCAAAACCTTGATCGTTTCTACCCCGGCTAATCCACCCCAAACCCACCTCTTCAAATTCCCTGCTTTCCTCCCTGTAAGTCCCTGGAGTGTCCATCTTGTTTACCCCGTGTATGCGCCCATCTCTCTCCTTCCACAGATATTCTCATGTTTCTGTTCCCTCCTGTTTGTGCTTCCCTCTCCATCCCTCTCTCTCTCCTGCTCCCTTTGTTTACCGTTTGTGTGTGAGCTCTGATACAAGCCTCGACATCGTATTTGAGATATCTAATATATAATTTGAAGTTTTTGTTTTTTGCTGCATGCGGTCCCGATGGTGACGCTAATCACGCGCTAATCTCCTGAACAGTGAAAGATATGAGGAAACCTCTGAAACAACAAAATGTCGTGACGGCCCCGGGAAGGTTATAGGCTAGATGGTGAAGCCTCTCGGTCGGGGTGGGGGGGGGGTGTTTTCCCCCTCACCAATCCCCTTCGGCTCTGCACGCGCTAATCTCCTGAACGGTGAAAGATAGGAAACCTCTGAAGCAAAATGTCCGGACGTTTCCCGCGAAGGTTATAGGCTAGGTGGCGAGGCTCTCTGCGGGAGGGGGGGGGGTGTTCCCCCTCACCAAGTCCCTTCAGCTATGACTGCCGTGGCCCAATAGGGAACTAATACTGGGCTCACGTCAGACCTATGTACAGAAGATTAAATTCATTCAAAAAGAACCCGGGCAACGCCGGGTGCATATACCGTGTGTGTGTGTGTGTGTGTGTGTGTGTGTGTGTGTGTGTGTGTGTGTGTGTGTGTGTGGTGTGTGTTTATATATGTATATGTATATATATATATATATATAATTGTGTGTGTATATATATATATATATAATATGTGTGTGGTGTATATATATATGTGTGTGTGTATATATATATATATATATATTATATATATATATTATATATATATATATATATATATATTACATATATATACATATATATCATAATATACATATAATACATACATATACATATATATATAGATATATATATATATGTATATGTTATATATTATAATATATGTATATATATATATATATGTATATATATATGTATATATATATATAATATATGTATATATATATATATATACAGTGGGGAAACAAGTACTTGATACACTGCCGATTTTGCAGGTTTTCCCACTTACGAAGCACGTAGAGGTCTGTAATTTTTATCATAGGTACACTTCAACTGTGAAAGACGAATCTAAAACAAAAATTCTGAAAATAACATTGTATGATTTTTAAATAATTAATTTGCATTTTATTGCATGAAATAAGTATTTGATACATCAGAAAAACAGAACTTAATATTGGTACAGAAACCTTTGTTTGCATTACAGAGTTCAGACGTTTCCTATATGTAGTCTTTAACCAGGTTTGCACAGACTGCAGCAGGGATTTTGGCCCACTCCTCCATACAGATCTTCTCCAATCCTTCAGGTTTCGGGGCTGTCGCTGGGCAACAGACTTTCAGCTCCCTCCAAAGATTTTCTATTGGGTTCAGGTCTGGAGACTGGCTAGGCCACTCCAGGACCTTGAGATGCTTCTTACGGAGCCACTCCTTAGTTGCCCCTGGCTGTGTGTTTCGGGTCGTTGGCATGCTGGAAGACCCAGCCACGCCCCATCTTCAATGCTCTTGTTGAGGGAAGGAGGTTGTGGCCAAGATCTCGCGATAAATGGCCCCATCCATCCTCCCCTCAATACGGTGCAGTCGTCCTGTCCCCTTTGCAGAAAAGCATCCCCAAAGAATGATGTTCCACCTCCATGCTTCACGGTTGGGATGGTGTTGTTGGGGTTGTACTCATCTCTTCTTCTTCCTCCAAACAGGCGAGTGGAGTTAAAACCAAAAAGCTCTATTTTGGTCTCATCAGACACATGACTTCTCTCCATTCCTCCCCTGGATCATCCAGATGGTCATTGGCAAACTTCAGACGGGCCTGGACATGCGCTGGCTTGAGCAGAGGGACCTTGCGTGCGCTGCAGGATTTTAATCCATGAACGGCGTAGTGTGTTACTTCTGGTTTCTTTGATACTGTGGTCCCAGCTCTCTTCAGGTCATTGACCAGGTCCTGCCGTGTAGTTCTGGGCTGATCCCTCATCTTTCTCATGATCATTGAGGCTCCACGAGTGAGATCTTGCATGGAGCCAAGACCGAGGGAGATTGGACTGTTATCTTGAACTTCTTCCATTTCTAATAATTTCGTCAACATTGTTGCCTTCTCACCAAGCTGCTTTGCCTATTGTCCTGTAGCCCATCCCAGCCTTGTGCAAGTCTACAATTTTGTCCCTGATGTCCTTAGACAGCTCTCTGGACTGCCCACTGTGGAAGGTTGGAGTCTGATTGATTGAGTGTGGACAGCTGTCTTTTATGCAGATAACGAGTTCAAACAGGTGCAGTTAATACAGGTAATGAGTGGAGAATGGGAGGGCTTCTTTAAAAACAAACTAACAGGTTTGTGAGAGCCAGAATTCTTACTGGTTGGTAGGTGATCAAATACTTATTTCATGCAATAAAATGCAAATTAATTATTAAAAAATCATACAATGTGATTTTCAGGATTTTGTTTTAGATTCCGTCTTTCACAGTTGAAGTGTACCTATGATAAAAATACAGACCTCTACGTGCTTTGTAAGTGGGAAAACCTGCAAATCGGCAGTGTATCAAATACTTGTTCTCCCCACTGTATATATATATACAGTGGGGAGTATAATTTGATACACTGCCGATTTTGCAGGTTTTCCCACTTATAAAGCACGTGGAGGTCTGTAATTTTTATCATAGGTACACTACAACTGTGAAAGACGGAATCTAAACAAAAATCCTGAAAATCGCATTGTATGATTTTTAAATAATTAATTTGCATTTTATGCATGAAATAAGTATTTGATACATCAGAAAAACAGAATTAATCTTTGGTACGAGAACCTTTGTTTGCAATTACAGAGTCAGACATTTCCTGTAGTTCTTAACCAGGTTTGCACAGACTGCAGCATGGATTTTGGCTCACTCCTCCATACAGATCTTCTCCAGATCCTTCAGGTTTCGGGCTGTCGCTGGGCAACACAGACTTTCAGCTCCCTCCAAAGATTTTCTATTGGGTTCGGGTCTGGAGACTGGCCAGGCCACTCCAGGACCTTGAGATGCTTCTTACGGAGCCACTCCTTAGTTGCCCTGGCTGTGTGTTTCGGGTCGTTGTCATGCTGGAAGACCCAGCCACGCCCCATCTTCAATGCTCTTGTTGAGGGAAGGAGGTTGTTGGCCAAGATCTCACGATACATGGCCCCATCCATCCTCCCTCAATGTCCCCTTTGCAGAAAAGCATCCCAAAGAATGATGTTCCACCTCCATGCTTCACGGTTGGGATGGTGTTCTTGGGGTTGTACTCATCCTTCTTCTTCCTCCAAACACGGCGATGGAGTTTAAACCAAAAAGCTCTATTTTGGTCTCATCAGACCACATGACCTTCTCCATTCCTCCTCTGGATCATCCAGATGGTCATTGGCAAACCTCAGACGGGCCTGGACATGCGCTGGCTTGAGCAGAGGGACCTTGCGTGCGCTGCAGGTTTTAATCCATGATGGCGTAGTGTGTTACTTATGGTTTGTTTGATACTGTGGTCAAGCTCTCTTCAGGTCATTGACCAGGTCCTGCCATGTCGTTCTGGGCTGATCCCTCACCTTCTCATGATCATGAGGCTCATGAGTGAGATCTTGCATGGAGCCCAGACCGAGGGAATTGACTGTTATCTTGAACTTCTTCCATTTTCTAATAATTGCGCGCAACAGTTGTTGCCTTCTCACCAAGCTGCTTGCCTGTTGTCCTGTAGCCCATCCCAGCCTTGTGCAAAGTCTAAACTTTTGTCCCTGATGTCCTTGGACAGCTCTCTGGTCTTGCCCATTGTGGAGAGGTTGGAGTCTGATTGATTGAGTGTGGACAGCTGTCTTTTATGCAGATAACGAGTTCAAACAGGTGCAGTTAATACAGGTAATGAGTGGAGAATGGGAGGGCTTTCTTAAAGACAAAACTAACAGGTTTGTGAGAGCCGGAATTCTTTCTGGTTGGTAGGTGATCAAATACTTATTTCATGCAATAAAATGCAAATTAATTATTTAAAAATCACCACAATGTGATTTTCAGGATTTTTGTTTAGATCCGTCTTTCACAGTTGAAGTGTACTATGATAAAAATTACAGACCTCTTCAATCATCATGCTTTGTAAGTGGGAAAACCTGCAAAATCGGCAGTGTATCAAATACTTCTTCTCCCCACTGTATATTGTTGTGGTTTCGCCGGCACGTCGCCACGAGCACGACCCTCAATGGAGGAGTGGGGCCGTCTCTGCTCGATCGCCCGGAATTACAGATCGCCGGGCCCGGAGAAGTCCGAGGTCGGCGGGTCCTGGTTTTTTTGGACCGAAATACGCCAATGGGTAGATCACGTGGGGTAGGGTTAATTGCCAACTTCAACATACCTAAGTATCCGCGTGATCCAGCTACCCAGGGTACTTCACCCTCGGCGGAACTCGTACGGAAGCGAGCCCATTCCGTGTGCGATGCCGAGCGGTTTTATAATCGCCGAATTCCACCGGCCCGATTATCCTG
>CM068962.1:45759152-45773385 GCA_035128595.1 Eptatretus atami
AATTCACATTATACATACATCAATTATAATTTATCAAGAATTATCTCTTCTCAGGTATTCAAAACAGCAAACAAAATATATCCTTGTAAGCGATGTCTTAATTCATTTCGTACAAAAGAACGATTAGAACAATTAAATATTGTAGTAATACATAACTCAGCTGTATTACAATGCTACCTGTAAAGATTCTTTTGAAGATTATAATAAATCTATCATGCACCTTTGTGATAACGCGATTTGAAGTTTCTTAAAAGATAAATACTGCTCTCCTAAAAAGAATCATATACAATAAATATCAAAAACTATTCTTGTGGTTCTGTTATATATCAATCATCTGTTGGAGAAACTATAATAAACTTGAACATTATTGTGGAAAAATGTTCCAAGAGTTTGTAACCGATTATAGGATTGTATAGAGAACTAAATAATGAAGAAACAAATGAAACCGATGAAATTACCAAAGAAGAAAAATTAGAATTTAGAAAGAACAATAAATGTCATATTTGTGATGAGGAAATTAAGGAGTTTAAAGTTAAGATTAATCATTGTCATCTTACTGGTAAATATAGAGGTCCCGCTCATTCCTGTTGTAATCTTTTATATGTGCTACGGAAACCGAGTCTTTCGGTGTCCTATTCATTGTCAGTCTTTCTTCACAACAGCGCCAAGCTGGATGGTACACGATCCGGTATTTATAAATGACTGGTCGAGAGAGCGCGTATTGGGAGGGAAGTATTGTGTGCCATGATACGCTCAAACACTAAGTCCAAAGTATAATATTTTCGTTACAAAAATTATATTTCATCAAAACCTTTTAAACTACGTATATTACGTATTCTTAATATTACTTAGCATGGATTGTATGGGTAAATACATCACTGTGAGCATAAAGCCTACTCAAATCTCATGAAAAGCTCCATGGGTGACTTCTTTTGCCAAATCTATAATCTTCTTCCATAATATAGATAGATACAGGAATATTCTAATACTATAATAGTGAGGAAATTCAGATTAAAGAGAGAATTCAAGGTAAAGAGGAAATTCTAATTAATGAGGAAATTAATGAACAAATTCTAACTGAAGATGAAATTGTAATTATAAAGAAAATTCGAACAATGAATGAAATTCTAACTAAAGAGGAAATTCTGATTATAGATGAAATACTTGGTATTCCAACGCTGGCGGTGTGGCATAAGGAGTTGACCATGTCCTCATTGACGGCGTTGGAGGATGATCCAGAACTAGGTCTACCGGAGTGCCTCAGTCCTCATACTGACCACAGCTTGTTGTAGCAACTCTAAAAGCTGCCACTTAAATCCTGGAGAATGTACCATCCCAGCCTAGGCTGAATGTTTGGCAAGCTCAGGATGAGAGAGTATGCTGAGAGTTTGCCCGACAGGCTGAGTGGACACTTGGGGGGTCTGGGTGCTTTGGGGGGTCCTGAAGAGTTGTGGAGTGCCTTCAAGACCAACGCGTCCTTGATGTTGCCCGGTGATGTCTGGAACTTCACCGCAGGGCAAAGAAGAATTTTGTCTCTCAAGGACACTGGATTACCATTGACCAGAGTCGCAGGGCCAGGCTGAATGCAGAAGCGGATGAGCCTGTTCAGGGAGCTGAGGCGTAAAATGTACGTGCCTGTGGGTGGACAAGGAGGCCTATGTGCGAGGAATTCTGTTGCAGGGGGTTAGAGCATCACCTGTGGACAGGTGATTCTCGTCCCGCTGTTACAGGGGAATTCGCATTTGCGTTCATCCAAGCCCATCCCTCGGAGCCACTGGCAGTTAGAGCAGAGAGTGGTAGGCTTCTTGACAGAGGAGTCGAAGTGAAAGCCCCGCTGGGCCGGTGCACTGGAGCGGTTGTACAGGCTGATCCCCCAAGCTGCGAGTTGGACGTCAAGGGTGTTACAGTCCCTTTGCTGACCTCGAATCAACTGTGGTCCACCTTCGCTTGTGGAAACACGGGCTGCGGTGAACCAGTTGAAAACGGGGCAAAGCTCCAGGGATCTGTGGCATCCATGCCTTGAACTTCTCAAGCTGGTGGAAATGCTGCACTGCGTGTCGTTGGCATGCAGTTTTGTGCTCTGCCTGGAACACAGGCATCATCCCAACCGATTGGAAGAGGGGCCTTGTTGTTCCTCTCTGCGAAAGGGAAGGTGTGATCGCCGGGACTGCAACAACTACCGAAGAGGCTGACGCTGCTCTCAGTGCCGGGCAAGGTCTTTGCTCGGATAATTCTTTGTAGGGGTTCGCCACCATCTGCTTGAGCACCAGCGTACAGAGCAGTCAGGCTTTACACCAAATAGCGTCAACGATTGACCGTTCCTGCTCTTCTGTTCCTCACCGAACGAAGACGAGAGTTTCGGCACGGGGCGCTTGCAGCCTATTGTTGATTCTCTGTAAAGCGTTCGATTCAGTGAATCGGGATGTCCCTCTGGAGGAATTCTTGGTCTTCGTGGGGTGCCACCAAACTATCGATCTGATTGTCTGAACTCTACTCTGGTACTGAGAGTTGCTTGTGACGTGTTGGTGGTACCATCTCTGACTTTATTTCCATTGTTTAATTGGAGTTCTCAGGGTGTGTACTGGCCCCACACTTTCAGCACTTGTATGGACTGGATTTTAGGAGGCATGTCGGAGAGATCAAGCTGCGGTGCCATCGTTTTCGGAATGGCAGAATCTCGGACCTTTGATTTTGCAGATGATGCCAGTCATCTTTGCGGAGACTTTAGATATCCTTTGGGGGCCCTCGAGGTGTTGAATGAGGAGTCGGACCGCTGCCGGATACGGGTTTCTTGGTTCAAAACTAAAGATCCAGGCTTTCGGTGACATCTTGGATGCCTGCTGTCCCTGTCTGTGTCGTTTGTGTGAGGAATGTTGAGGTACGTGGAGAGATTCACTTACCTTGGCAGTGATTATTCATGATCCTGCTGGCTGTGAGTCAAGAGGTCAATGACGTCTGGGTCGGCCTGGGAGTCATTGGATTCACTGGATCATTGGGTGGGCGCTTGCGGTACCCTGTTCGCGGAGGACGAAAGTCCGAGTCTTCAGGTCCTTGCGTACTTCCAGCTTGCCTGCTATGGATGCGAGACTTCTAGGACTCGGACAAGGATTGAGGAACGGGGGAAGGGGGGGGGGCCTTTAAAATTCCCTTTGGGTATTACCAAGGGTTTTCTTTCTTCTTTCGGGGAAGAAAAAATTTTTTCCCTTGGCTATCGTTGGTCGGATTTTTGTTGTCCAACGAGCGGTTGCTGAGAGAGACTCGGATGAGATTTGTTACCTGCATAGTCTGTGAGACGTCAGTTGCTGGCTGTATGGACATGTGGCTTCGTTTTCCTTGATGCGATCCTGCTCACCAGATTCTCTCAGCGGGGAGTCTCATGGGTGGAGGGGCCAGTGGCCGACCCACGTGCCTCGTGGTGCAGCAGGTTGACCACATCTCAAGGAGATGGATGGGGCTTGGCATCTGCCTGGGGATGGCCAGACGAGGCCCCTGGAGTACCGGCGCGAAAGTGGACGCAGCGACGCGCTGTTCTGGCACATGCTCCCATACCTGACCTTTGACCTGAAAAAACAATTTAGCGAATAATGAGTTCTTCAATTTCCTTCAGTGGAAGGCTTTTAGTATACTGGAAGAAACATCAATTAAAAGTATCTCTACAAAAGTTTTCTTCCTCTCCTTCTGGCAAATATTTCAAACTAGAAAAAGCAATGAAACAAGAAGAAGTTTCAAAAAATTTAAAAACCTTATGGATGAAGCTTTAGAAAGAAAGATAAACCATCTGTTTAATATGCAAGGAAAAATTGTATTTTTTTTTCAACAAACCCCTAAAGATGTAAATCCTGATGAAATAAGGATGTTAATATATCAGGTGAAATGACATTTTCGTTCAATAGTAGTTCAGGATAATTTTAAAATACCTTTAATATTAAAAAATGTAGTTGAATCTGGTAATGAAAAAAAGTATATAGATATCAATGGTAAATGTTGTTTTTCTTACTAATTAAATATGAGTCAATATTCAACTGAAGATTTTTGAAGATTATGAGAGTGTATATTGATAGTTTTTATAGATGATTCCGAAGATGAATTTTTAGTTTAAGTAAAGTGTTCACTTATAAATATTGCTAGATTTTGAGCCTCTTGAATTCTCTGATTCTCCATATGACAAATTTGAGAATTGCTCCTGTGTTTTCGATAGAGTTTGGGATTAAACACAGAGTCAAAAGCCTATAAAAATGATATTCTGTGATTATCTTCTAATTAATGATAATAAAAATATAAAAGGAAAATAATTCTTTTAGATTTACACCAAAAATGAATTACTTTACAAGATTGATTAGAGAAATGAATGTAAGTTATCGAGGGTGATAACACACCTTCCTTACAAGGGAAGAAACTGAACCGTATAGAGAAATGCTCAAAGGATTGTTTGTGATATATTATTCCATGATTGTCATTTTCAGGGAAATATCAACACCAAGATATTGCATTAATAAAATAATGGATTATCTTGAAAATTAAACCGGAAACTTAGGATAAAATATAAGTTTCTAAAAAAGCCATTATTAAATTATAACCTTTTATCCAAATATATAAATGAATGATTTTTTTACCCATTTGAGAAAACAAGATAAAATTTAACAATTCATAAAAAAATCTCCCAAATTTCATTGTAAGATGCCTCATCGTTGGTTCAAGCGGATGTGGAAGAAACCTGCTTACTTTTGAAGATGCTCCTGACTCCCAACTTTTTAGATTATATACATTTATAACTTCACAAAAGTCGAGTTTTCAAACCAGAGTATCAACTTACTCTCACAAGGTTTTAATGCTTGTCTTCAAAAAGAAGATATAATCGGTTTATTTAAACTTTCAAAAAAAAACCTAAATGATTATAACATTGAAGATATAATACAACTTATTTTGTGATACAACAAGATGTAAAAATAAATCAAAAACCGATAACTTGTATTTCTTACGTGATTAATTACGGATGATTATAACGTCTCCCCAAGATTTTGGATAAATCAAAAAAGACCGCGTTATCTTTGATGATTGTGTTAATGAGAGAAACCAAAACGGTTAATGGACAGCTTACTACACAAGAGAACATTCTTCTTGTAATTGCTATTTATCTTAGTCAATCATACTTTCAACTGTTTCCATCAGAAACAATGCTAATACTTATATTTTAATTCAAAGTAAATTCAATTAGAATAAAAACCAATTTTTGGAGAGATAATTGTTCTATATTATGTAGTAAAAAGGAAATTGGGGGATTACATGAAGCACACGACTGAAAAATATAAATATATGTGGTGAAACCAAGTGAGATATTAAATGATATTCTCAATAAATAAAATGGAATGCGAAAGAAAGAGCAAGAATTATTTAAGGAACATCAAGAGTTGGTTTTCAAAAGTTGTAAAACACAGGAAGACATAAATAGAGAATACGAAACGCGACAGAAACTAACGGAGTTGAAGGCCATTTGAAGAAAAACAAGAGAAATTTTTTAAACCATCTTTTAAAAACTTCCAAGAAAAAAATTATTAGATGTTTCCACAGTTCCCACAATAGAATTACTCCTAAAAACTTCAAATGATAAAATATTTCAGTTCAAATGACGGAGAAATGAATTATAGCTATAGGAGGGAATTAGAATATGTTTCATGATGAAGGATTATTTCAACAAACTGAAGAGATTAATCGACTCCCTGATTATATTGTGAATCTCTTCAAAACAATGAATATTCAGCGGAATCAAAAACCAAAGCAGACTCTTCCAAAGAAAACAACCAGCAATATTTCATCTTGTTCAAGAAAAGGTATTGATATTTATGATGAATTAAGGTTCTTGGGGGTCGCCAACCCCTGTTAAAAATAACTCCGAGATTAATGTTTTCTTTCCACAAAAGATGGAGACAAACTTTCAACGTGAGGCATGAATCAAAAGATTTGATAAACCATTGATATGAAAAATAATGATGATATGAAGTTATATATTGATCTGCTTGAATCTTTGTTAATTATAGGGTTTAGTCTTTTCTTTGGTAAAACTAGCAAGAATGAGAAGGAGGAAAAACACATTATTCAGGCTTTAAGTAGGCTTGGTTCAGGTGTTAGTTTCTTCCAAATGACCCATCACAATTAGTAATAGACTGCTATAGTTGTAGGTAGTAAGAAGGCTGGAAATACAATTGTTATTTATGAAGCATCAGCCATTTAGATCAGTTGAATGAACATGAAAATAATGAATAATAATCAATATTAAAGAACATTTTATCTCATATTAAATAAGATGAGAAGCACAATCCTGAGTTTTAATTTCACAACAACGACCATACATCTTCATTCCCATACCCACTACACTTGACCCAACAAAAGAATATGGACAATTAAAAGATGCCTCATATTCTTTGTTGTAGCCTAAACTCTATATTTTATTCTAAGTTCAGGTTAAAATTGCAAGTATCCATTAATTTTATGAATGCAATATCTTGTGTTGTATTTCCCTGAAAAATGACAATCAGGAAAATATATAACAACAATCCTTTCAACATTTCTCTAATACGTTCATTCTTCCCTTGTGGAGGAAAGGCTGTGTTATCACCCTCATACTTTTACATTCATTTCTCTAATCAATCTTGTAAAGGGAATTCATTTTTTTTGGTGTAAATATAAAAGAATTATTTTCCTTTTTATATTTTTTTATTATCATTAATTAGAAGATTATCACAGAATATACATTGTTTATAGGCTTTTGACCTGTGTTTTAATCCCACTCTATCACCACGCAGGACAATTCTCAAAATTGTTCATATGGAGAATCAGAGAATTCCAAGAGCTCAAAATCTATAGCATATTTATTAAAGTGAACTTTACTTAAAACTAAAATATCATCTTCGGAATCATCTATAAAACTATCAATAATCACTCTCATAATCTTTCAAAATCTTCAGTTGAATATTGACTCGTATTTTAATTAGTAGAAAAACAACATTACACATTGATATCTATATACTTTTTTTTTCATTACCAGATTCAAACTACAACATTTTTTATATTTGAAGGTATATTTTAAAATGATCCTGAACTACTATTTGAACGAAAATGTCATTTCACCTGATTATATTACATCCTTTATTTCATCAGGATTGACATTCTTTTAGGGTTGTTGAAAAAAAAACAAATTCTCCATGCATAAATACAAGATGGTCTTATCTTTTCTTTTCTAAAGCTTCATCCATAAGGTTTTTATTTTTTGAACTTTTTTTTTCATTGCTTTTTCTATTTTGAATATATTGCCAGAAGGAGAGGAGAACTTTATGTTAGAGATACTTTAAATTGATGTTCTTCTAGGTATCTAAAAGCCCTTCCACTGAAGGAAAATTAAGAACTTCATATTATTCGCCATAATTGTCTTTATCCAATAGTTGTTATATTTATCTTTGTTCAAATTTTACATCCTGACATATTTCTCAGTATACTTTAACAATGAAGAGATTGATGAAAACTTGTCTTTTGTTGTCTAAACATTGTATTTATTAAGTGAAAAAAGTTGGAGGATAAAAATGGTTTAAGCACAGATTCACCTATAAATTAAAACGAATTTTCATCAAGGAAATTTTAGTTTAAGCAAAGTTTTATTATATAAAATATGGTGAATACAACGTACTGCGATGTTTGTAATCACGAAATTAAATATTATAAAAAACACCTTTCAAACCAACAAACACACCATTTAATCTATTTTATCAAATATTCTCCCTCTTGGTTGGAAACAAAAACCATTGTGGATATCTGCTCAAAGGATTGTTTTGAAGAGTAGTTTATAAAGGCACCTTCAATCACAAAAAAACACAAGAAGAATGAGTTTAAAGTAAAGGGAGACTATTATTTATGAAAAAACACTGATGGAGCTTTTAAGAATTCATATTAAAAAGAAGGATTTTTTCAATTTGGAGAAACCCGGTCCATCATCAATAGGCTGAATTCAATTGAAAATAGTGAAACCTGATGGTTGAAAAAGTTATTTAAAAAGGACATATAAAAGAAATGGAAAACTTTTAAAGTTTATATGGAGTGAAAATAGAATATGAAAACACAAAGATGAAAGAACAACTCCTTTATATTGAGAACAGGATCTCATTTTATAACAACACTTCAAGATTTTCTTGGGAATAGTGGGGTTTATGAAGAACTATTCAAGACAAGAGGAGGATTGTGATAATACAGTTGGTAGAAGTGGATTTAATATTTTAAAAATCATCTTTTTAGATATACACATTCTAAAATCAGACCCTCTTAAAGCTTCCTCTTATAATTGAATTTACCAAAAAGAAATAAACTAAAGGAAGGCAGTTGTTATATTAAGAACAATGATAATTAACATGTTTTCTTCTGCGTCTGTTCTTTGCTCACTTACATCCACCAATTGTAATTCAGAAAGAGTAAAACAAATATTGAAATATGAGAAATACCTTGAACATAAGATTTTTAATTCCCAATGACCACTAACAGTATATTCCTTAAATTTGAGAAAAAGAATGATCTTTCTCTTAATGTAATATGGATTAACTAGAGAGAATAAAAGCTTCAGGATTAAAGATTTCAAAACCACTAAAAAAAATGAAGCAAACACACATTGATTCTTTTATATTTTAGTGTTGGAAGAATTTCACAATTATTACATACATTCAATTATTAATTTATCAAGAATTATCTCTTACTCAGGTATTCAAACAGCAAAACAAAATATTCCTTGTAAGCGATGTCTTAATTCATTTTCGTACAAAGAAACGATTAGAACAACATTTCAAAATTGTAGTAATCGTTAAATCAGCTGTAATTTACAATGCTAAAAACCTGGTGAAAAGATTTCTTTTGAAGATTATAAGAAATCTATCATTGCACCCATTTTTGGTATACGCGATTTTCAATGTATCCTTAAAAAGATAAATACTGTTTCTCCTAATCCAAAAAGATCATATACAAATAAATATCAAAAACATATTCCTTGTGGTTTCTGTTATTATATCAAATCATCTGTTGGAGAAAAGTATAATAAACTTGAACATTCTATAGTGGGAAAAAAGCTTCACAAGAGTTTGTTTTAAAACGATTAGAAAAGGATTGTAGTAAGACTAACTAAATTATGAAAGAAACAAATGATTCCGATTGAAATTAACCGAAGCAAGAAAAATTTAGGAATTTAGGAAAGAAACAATAAATGCATATTTGTGGATGAGGAAATTAAGGTTGAAAGTTAAGATTAATCATTGTCATCTTACTGGTAAAATATAGAGGTCCCGGCTCATTTCTTTGTAATCTTAATTATTAAATTTCCTCTTTTTATTTCCAGTCTTTCTTCACAACAAGCGCCAACGTATGAATACACATCTATTTAGAAATGAACTTTCAAAAACACCACGGGAATATTTCTGCCATACAAACAGGCATAGTCAAAAGTATATTTCATGTTACAAAAAATGATATTCACAAAACCTGTTAATCGTCACTAGGTTTTCTAGGATTCTGTTACAGAGTTTATGGAACACCACACGTAGCCGCGACCTAGCATCAAATCTAGCTCCACGGGCTCTTTTCCAAAGTCTAATTCATCTTTCCAAAGAGAGGAAATCTGAACTAAAGAGGAAAGTTCAGATTAAAGAGAGAATTCAAAGTTAGTAAGAGAAAATTCTAATTAATGAGGAAATTGTATTAAAAAATCTAACTGAGAGATAATTCAAAATTTGATAAAGAAAATTCGAAGCAATGAAGTGAAATTCTAAACTAAAGAGAAGGAAATTCTGATTATAGATGAAAATTCTGATTAAGAGAGGAATGTCTAACTAAAGAGAAATTCAGATGAAAGAGAGAAGTTCAAGGTAAAGAGAAATTTCTAATTAATGAAGGAAATTAAATGAACAAATTCTACTGAGAGATGAAATGTAATTAAAAGAAAATTTCGAACAATGATGAAATTCTAACTAAAGAGAATTTTGAGTTATAGATGAAATTTGATGTAAAGAGGGAATCTAAACTAGAGAGGAGAATTCAAACAAGGAATGAAATTCAAACTAAAGAAAAATCTGTACAACTATAGGTGAATTTTATCCTTTGATTTTATTATTATGTGATTGTTTAGAATTTAATAAAAACACTTAACTTTCTCTTTCTATATAGAAATGTTATATATTTATATATTTTACTTTATGATATTGTAGAGATTTTAAGTGTATACTAGGAATAAAAACACCGCTACAAGAAATTTTTGGAAAATATTTAAGATTAAAGGGACCTTGGAGATATATCTATATTGTACTCTAAAAACAGATGATTTATTGTTAGCTGATGTGTTTAGCTTTTAGAATCACTCTGTCATAATAAAAAATTGTTATGGATTAGATCTCTCTTCCCATGCACATCATCCCCAAATCATTATCTTCCCACAGTCATCCATCTCTCGACTAAACACTATAAACAGCTATTGGAGTGCATATGTTGCGAAAATGACAAAACAGATATAGATTTAATGCAGTGATGTAGAATATGCTTTTGATGGATTGAGAAGTCTAGAGAGGGGAATATCACAAGTATGTTCAAAAACTATGCTAAAGCAATAATAAATATCTTCCAATTATGACATGAAAAAGAAGTAATTATTTAATGCCTAATAATTTGTATGGATGGGCAATTTGTTTCTCAATCCTGCCTTATGGTTAAATTAAAGTGGGGGAGAAAAAGGATTTGAAAAGGTTTTGTATGAATATTGTTATTTTCTTCTCAAGAGGATTGAATGAGAAAAAGAAGGTTATCATTTTTGAAGTTTGATTGGGTACCCAAGTGATCTTCATAATAAGCATAAAGACCCTTCCTTTTGGCATGTGAGAAAGAATACCCCAAAGAAAGCAATGGTTAAGTGATTATGCATAAAAGTTTAATATTAAATGGTAAATCAACAGATAAAGTTATCTAATTAACATTCATGATAAAGAGGGATATGTTTTGAATCAGAGAAGCTTGAAACAGTTTTTGGGAGAAGGATTGAGAGTTAGCTAAAATTCATAGAGTTTTAATAATTTAACAAGACCTTGGATGGAAAAAGTATATTAAATCAATACAGATATGAGAACAAATACAAAAGTAAAATTTGAGAGGGGAATTCTATAAATTGATGAATTAATCTGTCTTTGGAAAGACAATGGAGAATGTTAGAAACAGGCAAAAACATTAGATTTGCAACATCTTTGGAAAGAAGCTTCTTGATTGCATAAATAAACCAAGATTTTAGAGAGAAGAGGTTTTTTCAGGAGAATTTTCTGCTATTCATATGAAAAGGAAAGTATTGTAATGCTACGAATTTAAAACCCAAAATACTAATATATTGGAACAGCAGTTCTGATTATCAAAGAATTGATGTATGATTATTTGTATAATGACTTAAAGAAAGAGTATGTGAAAATGTTTCATTGTTGTATATGACACTTATAGTTTTATTCTAAATATAAAACTGATTATGTTTATAAAGATATGAAGAAAAATATTTGCGAGTATATGATACAATAATTTTAGTAAGAAGATGTGAGTTATTTTTCAAAAAAGAATGAAAAGGTAATTGGTAAGTTAAGGATGATTGGTGAAAAGTAATGAGTGAGTGATTATTGATTGAGAGCAAAGGCATATGCTTATAAGTATGGTGATCAGATTGATATAAAAGGTTAAAGGGAATGAAGAATATGTAAATAAAGAAAATCAAATAACTTTAGAGAATTCATTATAATTGTTTGTGAATGATAGAAAGAAGAATACTAGGAAATGTAATACAATAAAAAGTTATAAACATAAGATTAAATATAGTGAAGAAGTAAATAAAAGGCATGAGGAGCCTTTGATGATAGATTATTTTAGACATTGGAATAGATTGTTTTCCATATGGAATATTGATGATAAGATATAGAATAGATTGTGTTCCAATAGGCTACAAGTTTTAATTATAAATAAGAATTGGGTAGGATTTTTAAGGGCTACCGCCGCCTTTTTCCCAGCAATAATAATGGCGAACAAGTATTAATCAAACTAAAGAGAGGAGAAAATCTCCAGTCCTTGGTATATATAATGGAAAACATATGAATGCTGAAAAATATAAAATAGCTCTTATGAAAAAAAAAGAAAACAAGGTAAATAAAACAAATAGCGAATAAATTAATAAAACTATAAGTTAGAGGATGTAAAGAAAAAAATCTCCTTGAATGCGACTGAAAACTTTGATGGTTATCAATGAACAATGGAAAAAAATAATTACTACAATCTCAAAATATATGCAACTCAGGAGGTAGTCAGATGAGATCAATGAGAGAAGTATATGCATTTGCATTAAATTGCACAAAAGGGGTATCTTGAAAAAATATAATGATTCAAAATGTTTTATTTTGAAATATTTTAGATGGGGGATTATTGTGGCAAAGAAAATTAAAACAATCGAAGGAAATTTGAAAATGAACAAATCTTTATAGGTTCAATGAGTGATCCTAAAACGAAATATGCATTGGTTATTTTGTAGAAAAAAGGTCTCTAGGCCTGAAAAGGGAGGCTTATTAAAATTCTCCATCACTTTACATTTTTAGATATTTCACAGCAGAGAATCATCAGGTTGGGATAAAAAGGGGGTTTATTTTTTAGGAAAAAAAAATATGATCGGCTGAGAATCCCCAATTCATTAACTGGGGGAAAGTGAGCCAGAATCAGTATATTTCACCCACTTGATGTTTTTACAAAACAGCGAGGCGATTTTTACAAAACGAGGGCAATTTTTTACAAGAACAGCGAGGCGATTTTTTTGCCAAAACACGATGGCGAATTTTTTTACAAACACGCGAGGTGATTTTTTTACAAAACAAGGATTTACACGAGGTGATATTTTTTACAAAACAGAGTTTGTATCTAGCTTACTAGTTATATGCTCTAGCATTATTCGTGTCTTATTTCGTTCTCATTTTTTTTCTTCTTATGCGCGGTGGGGATGTGTGGGGTAGACCAAAACTTGACATATATGCAATAGTATATATCCAAATACATACGTATCCAAAAGTTCTCCACTCAAATAGCTGTCAGTTATTGTGTATTTTCATCTTGAAAATCGCATGCATTCCCCGCGCTCTCTCATTTGAATTTTCTCCACTAGGATCATGTGTGGGCCACGTGACGCCTCGACAGCATTAGATCGGCTGACATCGTAGCAAATTACATCAGACTGTCATGTGACCAGCGAATTGTCCAAGATGGAGCTTCCTGCAGGGAGAAATCACCAGCAGCTGATCGGCAATTTTTGATGAATGATGGCGTGAGGACGCTCCCCAGTGTATTATTCACCAGGACAATGTAGCGAACAAGAAGTCAACTTTTACGTCTGTAATGATGGGATAAATGGAGAGAAAGTGTCAACAAATGGCTCGTCTAGACGGTCGAACGATGTTTACCGGAGTGCTGGCGCCGGAGGACTAACTTCGATCATGGGCCGATTGACCGGAGTGCCGGTTTGTAAAGATTTCAAGCTACCCCCCCCCCTCCCCTTTCAAGTTACCTTCCGCGTAATCTGAAATCGACTTTCAAGTTACCCCCAGGCGTAGCTTGAAATCGATTTCATCCCTAACCCCTACGATTTCAGGATTTACCCCCTCAAAACATTTATTTAATGTTTGTTTATTTAGCAAAAAGTCAATTTAATTGGAATATGAAAACATAATTAGGGAAAAACCATTGACCACAATGACAGGCCCTTTAAAGAGTTGGCATGAATTTTGATTATATTATGAATGAATCTAATTTTAAATTATCGTATTTTATGTGAAATCAGTAGTTCTCAAGTTACATTTCTCATTCAGTTTAATAGTTTTTGCCAATTTTTATGAAATCCTTCTTCATATAGTTGATCCAATAGACAAACTGGTATATCTTTTTAACCAACTCAGACTTGTATTTAAATTATGGTAACAACACAATAAAATCAATGTATAAGAAAGGCATGAAAAAACAGCTTATTTTTAATTCACAATTTCGGTTTGTGGTGGTGGTGTCGTATGGCAGCTGAGCTTGCCGGTGTAGCTATCGCATTTCTTGAAAGCGTCGGACTGTCGCTGATGCAAGTGCCCTCTACCGGGTACACACACTGGATACTGGTACCATTTTCGCGACCTGCGGAAGATGATAGGCGAGTCAACCCCCCTGGTGT
>CM068962.1:45790626-45806803 GCA_035128595.1 Eptatretus atami
GGAACGTTTCTCTCCACTCAGAACGTCCCTCTTTCGCTGTTTCCTCACTGGAACATCTCTCTCCACTCAGAACGTCCCTCTTTCGCTGTTTCCTCACTGGAACGTTTCTCTCCACTCAGAACGTCAAAAGAGAGAGATGGGGGGGCGGTTGACCCCCCCCAAAAATAGGTGTTCCTTTCTTCTCTGAAACTACACTCACAATTTCGATGAACTTGACCACAGTCTTGGCAAAATGTAATAATGTTTAAGTTTAATGCACTCGAAGAACTCAATTTCTTCTTCTCTCTCTCTCTCCTCGTCATCTCTCTTTCTCTCTCTCTCTCTCTTCTCATCTTCTCTCTCTCTCTCTCTCTCTCTCTCCTCTCCCTCTCTCCTCTCCCCCTCTCTCCTCTCTCTCCCTCTCCCTCCTCCCCCTGCTCCTCCTCCCTCGCGTCTCCCGCATCGCCGCCCCTCCCTCTCTCGCCTCCTCACTCCTCTCAACTCTCAATCTCCTTGAAAGCTCTTATCAATGACACTAGCGCATAAACCCTAACTTAGTGCTACATCGACATTTTTCAAATTTCTCCTGTAATCCCACATTACGCAAATAACTAAGTCTGCCTTGAAGAAATATTAAGAGCAGTGGGGGGAGGGGAATGGGGCCAAGTCAGAGAGGTAGAGGGTAGAAGACAGAAAAACATCCAACTGACCCCGTGAGAGAGCGAGGAGACCCAAAGACTCAGCATCATCGCAGGGAAAACAAATCGATCCATTGACATAATATGTTGCAGAGTGGTTGCTGCTTGCTTAAGCAGTCGCTTGGCGTTGGGACACAATCCTGGCCGAGTCGCCCCTCCGACACAAGGATATCAGCAATGCGTGGCCAACTCATTTTGCCGACCTCGGAAGGCATGACCAGGCCGAGTTACCCCACCTGATATTAATTCCAACCAGCTGAGCAGGATATGACTCAGGACCCTAGGATCCCAGCCCATCACTCTAACCATTAAGCAACCAGCAGGGAATACCACATGATCCACAAGCCTTGGGTTTCCACAGCGTGAAGTAGAGCTAGGTGTGAATGCGGAGCCCCACCTTCCAGAGTGGGGTAGCAGTACTCCATCAGACTGCGATGAAAACTGTGGTCCGTGGTTAAAAGCTCATGTGTGCCAAAGGAAGGACTTTGCATGATGGAGGATGCACAGTGTCGTTGACTGGCTTTGGGAGGCAGCTTGGAGATGTGGGTTCGCCAGGAAAGACCATGGTAGAAGTGAGACCCAAAAGCTGAATGAAAGGATCTTCAAGGGAATTGTTTGAGATTTTTTTCCAGAGGTCCTTTGGCGAGACAATAGTGAGAGTGTGAGGATTGTCAGATTGAAATACATGCCAGTGTTGGACCAGCTTGTTGATTATCCAGGTCTGCAGAGAGTGAAGAGGCTGCTGCTTGCTTGCTGAATCTGAGGGATGAGAGAAATGGCACATGCGAATACGTGGGTAGTTCAGCAAAGAGATAAAGAGTGATTTTTCCCAGAGAGTCGGAGAGGACATTGGATGCAACCAAAAAAGCACAGGCCAGAACAACTGTCTTTGAGGAAACTCCCAGCCTGGGTGGGAAGAGGAGATGAGAGAAGTCCATTAAGGGTCACACATTGGGGCTGCAACAGGAGGAGGAAGTCGCGAGCCATGAAGTGGAAGATTCCTTGATACCATAAAACAGAGTTTGGTGAGCAGGGCAGGGTGCCAGACCATCATCAAAACTCGCGATATGTCCTGGGAGACGGCTCTGATCTCATGTTTGGCATTTAAGGACCTCCATCCATTGTTGGAAAGGAGAACAGCAATGTCCAGGGTGAGTGACCTGTCTGAATCCAAATTGTATGGTCGGAAATCAAGCCATTGTGAAGAGGAAGGATTTGGATATCAGAAGTGATGATGGATTCCATAACCTGCTAATGATTGGGAGCAGGCTGATTGGTCTGTAGTTGAAAGGGATATAATTTTAGCACCATTTTTTATGCAGCTGCAGCAATGTTGCTGATTTTCAAGCAGATGCAGATGACGTTGAGAAAATGAGAGGTGAATAATAACAGAGAGAGGGTGAGCAAGACAGCAGACAGGGGTTTTTTAAGACACGTGGGCTGATGCAATCTGGACGGTGCAGAGATCGAGTTAGGTTTCACAAGTCAAGCTCTCCACTTTTCAGAGAAAAGACAAAAGAGTCCGGACAGCTTGGGTGTGACTGGTAAGGTGGGTACAGAAAGCGATGGGTTTTGGATGCAAAGATTTTCAAAGCAAAGACGGACGTTAGGCATTTCAGGCCTTTTCACTGTGCAGATGTCACTGTGCGGCTCATTTGAGTATTGGGAGGGAGAGGGGGAAACGTACACCAGAAACAACTTAAACTAGATCGCCAGCAAAATTTGAAGGACGGAAACACGTTTGAGAGTTTAGACTTGAGATTAGATAAGATGTTGTTTCCAGCTCTCCTGAGGGTAGACACACACTTGTCCATAGCTTTGTGGAACAGGAAACTGAGATACCTTCAGTAAAGATTTGCTTCCATGTGGCGAAGGCAGATTTTTTTGGAGAACTGCCCTCGCCACAAGCTTCAGTGCCTGGCGGGAGGAAGGGAGGACAAACGAAGACAAGATGGGATGATACTGTGAGAGAGGAGAGAGAGAGAGAGAAAGAGAGAAAGAGAGAAGAGAGAAAAGAGAAAAGAAGAGAAAGAAGAGAAAGAGAGAGTTTTCTTTGAAGAAATCCCAGGACAAGTTATTGTCGGAGAAAGTAGAAAATGAGAGACTAGTCTAGAAGTTTGACGGTGCTTGGAGACCCTGCCAGTTGGCGGAGTGTAGTGCCAGACTCGTCGGTCTGATACTGGATATGCCGGATAAGCGGAGAGGTAGCACACTTGTCCCGAGTCTTCTGACCAGGGTCTTAAATCTCGGCCCTACTAATAACTCCATCGTGGTGTTTGCATAGTGGCGATGCTTTCAATGTGTGCGCTGACCGTTGTGATGGCACGTTGTCAAGCTGGACGTCCCATCTATTTCATATTTTAGGTATATTTCGCGCATTTTCGGTGCATATGTTTTTTTCCGGTATTTCCACGTGTACAAACTGGAAGGGCGCTTCGAAGAGCGCGTACTCGTCCCAGGCTGAAGAGTTATCCCTTTGTATCCCACTGATTAGGTGGGATCTCATCCGAACCTGAAGCAAAATCTCATCGGTTGTTCTTGCGTCACGACAACTGATCCACTAAGTAAATCTGAATCGTTCCACAACTTTTGACGATAGTCCTGTTCAAGACTAAACAGGACAGACTGCAGGGGCAAACATGACCTGCAGCCACTTTGGTGCTGAGGTAAACAAAGGAGCGCGCGTCCTGAAGTGGTGCAGGTAAACAAAGGAGCGTGTGTGCCTGCATGGTGCTGAGGTTAAACAAAGGTAGCGTGTGTCCTGAATGGTGCTGACATAAACAAGGAGCGTGCCGTCCTGAAGTGGTGCTGAGTAAACAACAGAGAGTGTGTCCTGAAGTGGTGCTGAGGTAAACAAAGGGTGCGCGTCCTGAGTGGTGCTGAGCGTAAACAAAGTGAGCGCGCGTCCTGAAGTGTGCTGAGTAAGCAAAGGAGCGTGTGTCCTGAAGGTGTGCTGAGGTAAACAAAGGAGCGGTGTCCCTGAAGTGGTGCTGACGTAAACAAGGACGCACGTCCTGAAGTGGTGCTGAGGAAACAAAGGAGCGTGTGTCCTGAAGTGTGCTTGAGGTAACAAAGGGGTGCGCGTCGCTGAAGTGTGCTGAGGTAAACGAAGACGCACGCCAGAAGTGGGCTGAGGTAACCAAAGGAGCGCGCGTCCGAATGGTGCTGAGGTAACAAGGAGCGGCGCTGTCCTGAAGTGTGGCTGAGGTAAACAAAGGAGCGCACGTCTGAAGTGGTGCTGAGTAAACACAGGAGCGGCTGCATGCTGAAGTGGTGCTGAGGTAAACGAATAGGAGCGCGCGTCTGAAGTGGTGCTGAGGAAACAAGAGGAGCGCACGCCTGAATGATGCTGAGTAAACAAAGAGCGCACGTCCGAAGTGGTGCTGAGGTAAACAAAGGAGCGCGCGTTCCTGAAGTGGTGCTTGAGGTAAACAAAGGAGCGACGCGTCCTGAAGTGGTGCTGAGGTAAACAAAGAAGTGCGCGTCTGAAGTGGTGCGAGGTAAACAAAGGAGCGCGCATCTGAAAGTGGTGCTGAGGGAAACAAAGGAGCGTGCGTTCCTGAGTGTGCTGAGGTAAACAAAGGGCGCTTGTCCTGAAGTGGTGCTGAGGTAAACAAAGGGCGCTTGTCCTGAAGTGGTGCTGAGGTAAACAAAGGAGCGCGCGTCCGATGTGGTGCTGAGCGTAAACAATAGGGGAACACTGTCCTGAACGTTTGGTGCTGAGGTAACCAAAGGAATGCGCGCTCCTGGAGTGGTGCTGAGTAAAAGAAGGAAGCCGTAGTGTCTGAAGTGGTGAGAGTAACAAAGGAGCGCGCGTCCTGGAGTTGGTGCTGAGGGTTAAACAAAGGAGTGTATGTCCTGAAGTGGTCCTGAGGTAAACAAGGGCGCGCAGTCCCTGAAGTGGTGCTGAGGTAAAACAAAGGAGTGCGCGTTCCTGAAAGTGGTGCTGAGGTAAACAAAGGAGCGCGCGTCCTGAAAGTGTGCTTGAGGTATAACAAAGGGGCGCTTGTCCTGAAGTGGTCGAGGTAAACAAAGAGGCATGCGTCCTGAAGGTGGTGCTGAGGTAAACAAAGGGGCGCCCCTGTCCTGAGTGGTGCTGAGGTAAACGGAGAATGCGTCCTAAATGGGTGCTGAGGTAAACAAAGGGGCGCTTGTCCTGAAAGTGTGTGCTGAGGTACAAAGGAGCGTGTCGTCTGAAGGTGCGAGGTAACAATAGGAGCGCGCGTCCTGAAGTGGTGCCTGAGGTAAACAAGGAACGCACGCCTGAGTGTGGTGCTGAGGTAAACAAAGGAGCGCGCTCTGAAGGTGGTGCTGAGTAAACAAGGAGGCGCGTGTCCTGAAGTGGTGCTGAGTAATACAAAGGGGCGCTTGTCTGAAGGGTGCTGACGGTAAACAATAGGAGCGGCGCGTCCTGAATCGTGGTGCTGAAGGTAAAACAAAGTGGGCACTTTGTCCTGAAGTGGTGCTGAGGTAAACAAAGAGCGCGCGTCTGAAGTGGTCTGAGGTAAACACAGGAACGCAACGTCCTGCCTGTGGTGCTGAGGAAACAAAGAGCGCACGGTCCTGAATGTGTGCTGAGGTAACAAGGAGCGTGTGGCCTGAATTGGTGGCTGAGTAAACAAAGGAGCCGCGCGTCCTGAAGTGGTGCTGAGGTAAACAAAAGGAGCGTGTTCCTGAAGTGTGCTGAGGTAAACAAAGGGGTGCGCGTCCTGAAGTGGGCTGATAACAAGGAGCGCGGCATCTGAAGTGGTGCTGATGTAAACAAAGGCGTGTGTCTGAAGTTGTGCTGAGGTAAAACAAAGGCGTGTGTCCTGAATGTGGGTGCTGAAACGTAAACACAGGAGCGCGGCGTCCTGAAGTGTCTGAGGAAAAAAATAAACAAGAGCGTGTGTCCTGAAGTGGTGCCTGAGTAAACAAAGGGGGTGCGCGTTCCTGAATATGGTGCTGAGGTAAACGAAGGAGCGCGTGTCCTGAGTGGTGCGAGGTAAACAAAGGAAGCGCGTGTCCTGAAGTGTGCTGAGTGTAAACAAAGGGGCGCGGTCCTGAAGGGTGCTGAGGTAAACAAAGGAGTGCGCGTTCCTGGAGTGTGCTGAGGTAAACAAAGGGCGCTTTCCTGAAGTGGTGCTGAGTAAACAAAGGGGCGCTGTCCCGAGAGTGGGCTGAGGTAAACAAAAAGAGCGCGCGTTCTGAAGTGGTGCTGAGTAAAGAAGGAGCGCGTGTCCTGAAGTGTGTGCTTGAGGTAAACAAAGGTGCGCTTGTCCGAAGTGGTGCTTTGAGGTAAAAACAAAGGAGCGCGCGTCCTGAAGTGGTGCTGAGGTAAAGAAAGGAGCGCGTGTCCTGAAGTGGTGCTGAGGTAACAAGGAGCGCGCGTCCTGAAGTGGGGTTGCTGAAAAAGGTAAACAAAGGAGCGCACGTCCTGAAGTGGTGCTGAGGTAACAAAGAGCGCGCGTCCCTGAATGTGGTGCTGAGGTAAACAAAGGACGCGCGTCCTGAAGTGGTGCTGAGGTAACAAAGGAGCGCACGTCCTGAAGTGGTGCTGAGGTAACAAAGGCGCTTGTCCCTGAAGAGGTGCTGAGTATAAACAAGGAGCGCGTGTCCTGAATGGTGCTGAAGGTAAAGAAAGGACGCGCGTCCTGAAGCTCACCTGGAATCAAGCCGCAACAGTCACTCAAACCCCCGCAGACCTGATATTTTTTTTCTCTGTGTCGTGAACAACTTTGGTACACGACGGGCGATGAAGGTTTGTGGTGAAGTTTCATCGAAATCGTGTGTATAAATTCAGAGAAGAAAAACACCTATGATGTGCATGTTTATAGTTAGGCCGAGATTCAAACCCCGGTCAGACAGCTCTCCGTTATCCTGCCAGCCATGCTGACTCTTAAATAATATCAGGAAGAAGAGAAAAAAAAAAGAAAAGAAGACCATTTTGACAACGAATCACAATAACAATGATCTTGTTAATTTGTGCGTGGTGCATTGGGATGCCTTAGGTGTGATTGTTTGCGGTTGTGTGGTGTAAGTCTTGATTTTTTATTTTTTTGCATTGTCTCAGGACGTGCTTCTGTGATACGGAGCTGACTTGCCATGACGCCGTAGCACGAAATACCGGGTAATCCTGTGGTGATTTTGAAGGATAGATGTTTGTTTTGGAGCCTGATCCGGCTAGTGACGCTGCGGACCTCGGCGACGGCATTCCTTCAGAATTTTTATGAAACACCGTAGCTCCCGGCCTAAGTTTAGCCGCACCTTCGGACCGATGTTTGATGAGACAAGACGCATGAATAATGTGCTGCTCTCTTCTTTCTCCTCGTGCGGGGTTAGACAACGCACAACTTACCTGAGATTCCGGTTGATTAAATATCACACTTGTATGACATGTCATCGCTTTCGGTCAGTCTTCCTTCGAACGCTTCATTTTAAAGCTGTCGTTTTGTTAGTTCGGGTTTATCGTCCTCCGTGCCTCTACACTCCGTACTCGGTTTGTGAAGCATACTGCACGTTCGTTCCAACGTCGTCCCCGTTTCTTACTGGCAGTGCGCGTTGTCAACGGTGAGTTTTGAAGCAGTGCTGAGCTACCGTAACGTAATCTTGAAATGCAAATAACATGCGGAAACAGTCCATTCAACCTCAAGGCATACGATGTGAACCGGCGATGATTGACGAGCAAACTTTTGGTTCATTCATTTCGTCGGCAGCCTGTGGCTGCCGTCACATCATCGTGCTGGCTGTGCTTCTGGATGCATCCAGCGGTGTTTGTAATTTGTTCAGGGTGCCCCGGCGAGAGCTCTCCTACTCTTCGCGAAGACACCGTGGAATTGAACGTCCGTTCACACGGGAATCCGAGGGACTTGCACACACGTCGATGCTCTCGCCCTTACCTGCGAATACACCACGGATGGACAGTTTATTGCTGGGCTTGTCATTCAAACTCGGCTGATGACTGGTCGGAGGGAGCGTGCGACCTCTTCGGGCAGGCATCCTGTCGTCTCAAACCTGAAGCATTCAGCCTCTCGTTAGCTCACGTCGTTCGATGTGAAAACGTGTAGAACTGATTAGTGAATGTATCAAAGGGTCATGAGGAATATGAATCTGTAACACATTATCCAGTGACATTTTCTTCCGATATTCAGAAGAGATGCATGAAGCTGTAATGAAAAAATTTGTCCAAAGTGCATGTTACAGGAGGCCTTGATTGAGTCAACTATGGCGAACAATTAAAAGCTCTCCATGGTGGTCGTATGGCACTTAGCGCCAGGTAGCTATCCCTATCATTTTTAAAGGCGCGACTGTCGCTGATGCAGTGCCCCTCTACCATGTATACACACTGGAACTGGTACTATTTTCGCCCCGGGCCCTCCGGGGGGGAAGGACCTGACCCGTCTGAGCTCACCTGGTGTATTAATTCTCAGGGCCAACGGGCTGAACTCAGGACCCTAGGATCCCAAGCCGCCACGCGAACCACTGAGCCAACAACAGGCCTTAATGCTCTCCATTTTAAACATCGTCGGTTGTGATTTGCCATACCAAATGTTCTTTGTCAAGGGAGGTCTGTGGGAAGGCTGTAGTTGTTGTCTGCAAACACCTTTGAATCTCAGAATTGATGAAAACCCGATTATTGTTATAATGAGAGTTGAAACTGTTGTGCTTCAACCTTCAACTTTGTTCTTGTATTTGTATCACATGGCTGCATGAGCCCTTTGTCACAACAACATTGTCATGAGAGCCTGTGCCTTGATTGTTGGCAATTCCTTGAAGAAACATTTCTTCTTTTTTTGTGTTGTTTGTTGGTGGAAGCTCAAATGTTTGCTCGACTCCTCACCGATGTGGAATGGCCCAGAGTTGACGCAGGCTGAGCATAGAAAATCTGCAGACATTCATCACCTTGCAACATGAACTGGAGTGAAGTCGATGACACGCCATCGCAAATCCCCACGCTTCCACGAAAGCAAGTTGAAAGATGGCAAAAAGTTACAACCAGAATGACCAAATATCAAAATTTGAGTTAAAAATTTTTTTTTCTGTTTTGATCCTTTACCCTAAAGTCCTCCCCTCTCCCCCTCCCCCCTAAGGGGCATGACCGGCAAGGTCAAATTCAAATTGTAATCGTTACATATTTATTACATCTCCAATGATTGATCGCATATACAAAGCCGCATTTAAAAATGTGCCTGTAGTGCATATTCGATGCTTGACCTTTTGACCCACCCCGGGGGCGGGCAAAAATGACTGCTCTGCACCTTCTTGTACCTTGATGATTATACGACCAACTTTGGTTGAACAGACCAACAGGATGGAGCTGATTTACATAACCCCCTGCCCCCCCTCCCGTTTATTTTTTTTTTTCTTTTCAAAAAAGCAGAGGATAATATGGACCTTGTTTCCAATAATTGAACATGAATGGATATAGAAAGTCATTTTCACAGACACTCGTAATAATCGCAGCCTTTCTCCGATTGGTTGTCATGCACCTCTAAGGATCAAGAGGAGAAAGAACATTTGATAAATAAATAAATTGTTTTCCCCCACCCAACCTCACCTCCTCCTTACAGTTAACGGAGGTTAGGGCGAGACGCAACAAGGACCCATGATGGACCAACTTTTCCTCGCAGCTGCTTCGGATCTCGATAAAGTTTGGATGAGTTTGAGCAAAATGAAGGTGACGTAATAAACCTTGTTCAATGCACCACTCATCCAGGTTAATGTCTGTGCGCCCTGACCTGGGTTGTCTTGCAGCCCGCATGTGATCGTCTATCACAACAATAATAACCATTCCTTTCATTCCATAGATGTATAGGCTGCTGAGGCAGTTTTATTTGGCTAAGGAGTACAGTCCTGCACGGGTCACCACTCCGACACAGGATACTCCAATGGCTTATTACCCCATTTAAGCTAGTACTCATTTTGCTGAGCTTTGGAAGGATGACAGGCTGAGTCGACCCACCTGGTGATATTTCAACAGTACACGAGCTCAAACTCAGACCCTAAGATCTTAAGCCAGCCACTTTAACCATGTAAGCCAACACCAAGCTTAAATCGTATCATCCAAGCTGAGTAAAAAAGCTCATGTTTCCATCATCGGGCGTTTTTGATGAACATTGGCGTTACGGTAGCCGCTCACCCGGCTGGTGAGCTTTCCCGGCGGTGATTTCAGGAGGTGTTTGGACGTTGCAAAGCTATGGAGTTATTGGCCCCATGGTTGGTTACCCTTCGCCTGCGGGCTGGGCAGTATTGCTATATACACTTTATTGCGTCACACCCAATATACACTTTATAGCAGCCTTTTGGCCTAAAAAAGGGTCAAGGTCAACAGGTGGTAGCTCAAAACCTTACTTAGTCTCTGAAGTACTTTCCCCAAAATTTGGGGCCTCTCGGTGCTAAAGTTCAGCTGTGAAAGAATAACGTACCCACAAACACTTGATGTATGTATATGAAATGACCCTTCGTATTTTGCATCATTAATGCTGATTAAGCAGTGGCCGTATTCACAGTGACTAGTAAATCATGGTCATGTAGCACGATTTATGTCTGTGCTTATTGTCATTGTTCAGTCGATTTGTACATGGGAAATCATGTTAGAGTTCAGTGTAGGATTGTAGTACTGGACTGCAGTTGGATTTCTATATTGCACCAGTAATCTTAGGAGGGGCTGGCAAGGATGGCTTAAACGGTATGCATACCTGCCTCTGAGCTGTCTATCATGTGTTCTAATCCAGACCCAGCTACAAACTGTCATCCTGGGTTTTTTTCAGCAGAGCGGTTCACCAGTTTAAATGGCAGAGTTTCTCCTTTGTGGAAGTCATCGTTTCTATTGTACATTCATGTATTGTGATGAAAAAAACTTTTTTTTGTATACATGGTGAATGCCCATGGAAGAGCTGAAACACACAACGGATCAGGACGCAACATGATAAAAGGAGCAGTAGAAGGAGAGAAAGGGCGGGGGGATAGACTGAGATGGACAAATGAGGGATAAGTGGTGACAGAGGATTTTTGCAGGAGGAGGGAAGGAGGAGGGTGGGTATGCTTTAAAGGGGAAGCCAAACACAATTTTTTTTTTTCTGAAAAACATTGAAAAATGCTGAAAAAAAGCCTTGGAATGTTGTTTTCTATTTCTGCCATGACGTCACACTCGGAACACACCTTGAACCAAATGGTGAATTCACAGAGAGAAACAGTCCATGTCGAGCTCTGATTCCCATCCTAATTCCACGTGATTCGCAACTCTGAATGTTTCTATTATGTTGAAACTAATTTGTGATGGAAACCCTTTTGGGAGAATTATGGAGCCGTATTCACTTTGAGCCTAATGCCAGCGATTCAGATGAAAATTTGCGACAATGGAGGTGTTGGTAAAGATGAAAACGCCGGTCGTATGTTTACTACAGATTGGTCGGTTTTGTCTTTCCGTTCAATTGATGGCTTATGAGATTTGTGTTAATGATAAATCAGTTGTATTACTCCAGCAGAAACACGCTATGACACAGACATGGGCATACACAGACACGGCCACGGGCATACTCAGACACGGATACTACAATGGGACATCAGGGACACGACGGTGGGACACAAACGGACCGATATACTTGACACTGCACGGACATGCACGGCTGGATACAGCACGACAACAGCCAGACACACCACCTAGGCACACTCGGTCTCAGACACCGCGACAAAATGGTGATGAATGCTTTGTCTCACCATCACAGGCTGGCAAGGTGTCCTGTATGTTACGCATCATCCCATTCGTACTTTCGTGGACGCCATTGTGTTTGTCTCGTGTCCGTGCCATGTCATGCGTGTCATGTCCTTGTTGTGCCGTGTCCTAACTGTCATGTGCAGTGTTCCGTACCATTCCCGTGCTTTTGCTGTGTCAGTGTCCGTACCATGTCCCACCGCCGAGGTGGGTGTGACTTGGTGAGTGTCGCCGGCAGGGCAACACAGGTGTTTGATTTACTGCTCAAATGTCCATATACATGTGCTGTTAGCTCGGTTGAATGGTGTTACCGTTTGGAGTGATGGCTTTTTCTTCTGCTTAATTTTGGGTGGGCATCCTCTCCAACATGGTGGATAACCACAATATCTAGCCATCTCCTGTTCATAACCATCCTCTGTAACATGTTCCAAGTACAAAAGTGAGCATTTTCTCAGCCTGATCCGTACTCGGGTATTTCAAACAAACCTCGTCCAATTTCTGGAAAACTTAGGTCTTTCGCATTGATGGAGCATTAAACCATCTTGTTTGTATTACTACAACCACAAAGGACACCGACTTGGCGTATTGTGAAAAATCAAAAATTATTCGCCGTTTGAGTAAATCATACCGTGATGTAACCCGCAGACAATACGGATATGGTGGTCCATTCCTGGGTGTGATGTCATGGTTAATCGTGAAGAAGAAAGAAAGAGAATTTTGACCTTTCATCGCAAAATACCTATTTATAAATTGGAAAAAGACATATCATGTCTTATTTTGTCTGGTATCAAGGATATGTTAGCTTTGAGGTGGTCTGAGCATTTGGGTTCCTCTTTAATGAGTACGGAGAATTGAGCCATTAATGCTTCCGAACAGTTTTTTTTATTATCATTATTATTTATTTATTATCTGTGAACGAGTCTGTTGATAAACTCTAATGAAGTTGCGGTAGCTTGGGCCATGACAACATCATATGAATGGAGGTCAATGCATTCTATATTCACTCTTTCATGAACTATGTGATAATGATGTGTTTTTCTTTCGTAGACGAGTTCAGTGCATCGACTCCTGAGGACTGCCTCCATGCAACATAGCTGTGATGGTGTTGCGACGCATGCTGTTCAACCGGGCTGCTTCAACTGATGGTCATCTGTACGCGACGCTTCGCTTCCTGATGGAAACGTGGCCACAGCAGTTCTTTTGTGTCCAGCCTGTATGTGAAATTTCACCGAAGCCCTCAATCCTTTATCACAGCTCCTATCATTCTGCTCCCTTTACAACCCACTCTTGCAAGTCCTGATCTATTGCAACCCTCAACGATGTGAAGTGGTATTTGTGCCTTACCACTACATCAACCGCTTTGGATCTTTTACCTGCCTGCTCTCTTTCCATCTAGGTCTGTCCCCATTGACCCTGCAACAAAGATATTATGCTTTCCACTGCACCATGTGACCTCCTCACTGAACTCCAGAGCCAGGAAGTCGAGAAGATGGGATGGTGTGGAGAGGTGCATGAAGATGGCATTTGTTTATGAAGCAGTGCTCAAGAGATGATGCACAATCTTGCCCTTGAGGACAAATGTAGAGGAAGCTCCAAGGCCAGATATCTGGCCTGGTGGGCAGCAAGAATCCAGCAAAATGGGTCTTCAATGGCCTGCAGATCCGTGATGCAAAGGAAGTTGTTGGAGAAGCAAAGGGAGAGATTTGTACTGATTTGAGATCGAGGTGCAAATAACAGGAGTGAATTATCTTCAGCTGTTTCTGAGCAGAAGATTATAGCAGATGTGGACCTGCTGATGAACATGAAACGTTCCCATCAGACTTTCAGGAGAGGTTGATGAATCTGAATCAATAACGGACTCTTGAATTGCCCACTTGTGGTTGGGATACAGCCTTCTGTCGAGGAGGTCTTGAGATGGAGAATCTGATGGGGAAAGTCAAGAGTTTGTGAAGGTTATTGGACTTTGTGGAAAAATGGAGCTTTCCACAGCGAAGAGCCTTCTGAGATCAACAGCAATTTGGAATTGTCAAAAAGCTTTGAACAATCGTTAGTGAGAAACCAACACCAAGTTCAACTGCAAATGTTAAAAAGCGAAAGATGTAGATTTGTAACTTTACATATGGCAGAAAGCTCTGAACCTTCTACTGATGAGCGGTCGGATTTGCAATCCTACAATAACTTTGTGCACAACATTCACTTCGAGCAGTTACTGATATGCCAGGTGAGCCTAGTGTTGAAAAGGGAGATGATAGTGGCCACGCATTTGTCCACAGATTATCAAAAACTTAGCACGTCACATGCGAAACGAGGCCAAAGTGTTACGGGTCATCCCAAATATATCGCCATCTTCTGAAGTCGAATCATCCTCTTTGGAATCAGGTCTCTCACAGACACCTGCCAAGTCCATTCTCCTTCGGTCGAACCAGTTATAGATGAGCTAAAATTTGGTACTGATGAGAATTGGACAAATTCTTGAGAGAGCAAGATTTAGAGGATGAAGAGGAATGATTCTGTGAAACATTCAATGACATTTGTGAAGTGGTGCATGACAAAGGCCAACAAGAGAAGGTAGTTGGAAGAGGATTCAGTGTGAGGAGAAGGAGGTGGAAGACAGCAAGTCTGATACAAGTACAGACAGCTTGTCTCCCCTTAAGGTAATGTCGAATGCATACTGTTTCTGTAATTGCTTGATCTCATAACTTTAGTATTCTCGGTTGTTTGTTCGTGTGTGAACACCAAGATCTTTCAGTTTGGTAAAAACCTACTTCTGCAACAAAGCGAGATGAAATCCCATGCGTCAAGTCCACTTATTTTAATTTTTATTTTTAGCCAAACTTTTATGTTGAAGCGTTGATTTATTTTTCTGAAAGTGGAATGGTTGTTGGCGGTAGGTAGGTGAGCATTTCTGAAAAATGTTGGGGTATTTTTATTTATATTTTTTTTTTATTTATTTTTGTATACCTTGTCGAGGCTGTGTGAGAGCTAACACACAACGCACAACAAGGGGAGTGAGACAAGAGGGGCGTGAGTGGAAGACAAAACAGTGGGGAACAGAGACATAGGAGATCTGTGGAAGGAGAGGGATGGGCGGGAACATGGGAATACAAGATTGACATTACAGGGACTTTCAGGAAGGAAAGCAGGGAATTTGAAAGAGGTGGCTTGGGTGGATTATCGGGGTAGAAAAAATCGATGATTTGATGGGGATGGGTGGTGTGAAACAGCTGTTTTGAAGGCCTGGAGGAAGAATGGGATTGAATAGAGTGAGGAGTTTATTCCAAAAGGTGGGGAAAAAGAGGAATGAAGAGTGAAGGTGAGCAGTGATTCATGATTTGGTAGTTTTACCAGAAGGGGGTTGTTGTGCGGACCTTGACCGCCCTGCGGAAATGTGGTGGGACAAATCGCAGAGAGAGCAGGGGGCGAGGCTGGAGAGGAGACGGTAGAAGACAGAAAAACACCGACCAGCCTGCGGTGAGAGAGTGAGAGGCCCAAAGACTCAGCCTCATTGCGGGAGATGCCAATGATCCGAAATGCCTGGTTTCCACAGCGTGAAGCCGAGAAGGTGGGTGGCAGGAGCACCAGCCCAGAGGGGAGAGCAGTACTCCATCAGGCTGCGGACAAAAGCTTTGTAAGTGGTCAGGAGCTCAGGTGGGCCGAGGAAGGACTTTGCACGACGGAGATTCCCAGTCGGCGACTGGCTTAGAGGTGAGGTTGAAATGTGGCTTTCCCAGGAAAGGTCATGGCAGATAGTGAGACCAGAAGCTTGAAAGAAAGGACTTTCTTCCAGAGGATTGTTGAGAAAGTGGATGGGGGTTTTTTCTAAACGGTCCTTTCGGAGAGACAAAAGTGAGAGTGTTAGATTTGTCCGGATTGAAAGACATGTTCCACGTTGGACCAGTTTGTGATTTTATCCAGATCTGCAGTGAGCGAAGAAGCTGCTGCTTGCCGGTCTGAGGGATGACCGATGGTACGGCAGAGGGTAGAGTCATCAGCAAAGAGATATAGAGGATTTTCCAGAGATCAGAGAGATCATTGATGAAAACCAGAAAAAGAACAGTGCCCAGAACGCTACCTTGAGGACTCCAGCCTGGACATATTGTTTTATTGATAATATATAGTGTTACGGATTTTAGAATCAGATCTGATGAATGCATCCACACATCCAGGTCCTCAGACAGTTATTTCCTAAATGCATGTTCAGATTAGCCCATCCCCATGTCTAATGGGATCGTAAATGTGATGCGTTGAGAAGGGTAACTTGGATAGATCCCCTCTCTTATGGGAAGCTTTTTTTTTCTTTATGACAGACACGTTCACACACATTTCTTTCACGAGCTCTGAAGCTCGCCCTCATTTCCTCAACATTCTTTCACGAGCTCTGAAGCCCGCCCTTCTATTTCCCAGCAATAATCTTCACGAGCTCTGAAGCCCGCCCTCGTTTTTCCTCAGCAACATTCTTCACGAGCTCCGACGCCCGCCTTTTTGAGAGCGCATGGGTCGTCATGGTAACCGTGTCCCAGTGGGGTGGGCGAGCTGGGCGGACGGCACCCCGCGGAAGGCCCGTCCTCGTTTTCCTCGGAACATTCCTTCGCGAGCTCCGATGCCCGCCTTTTTGAGAGCGCATGGCACGGGTCGTCATGGTAACCGTGCCCCAGTGGGGTGGGGTGAGCTTGGGGCGGACGGCACCCCATGGAGACGCCCCGAGGATATAAAAAGACATTCTGTGAGAGAAAAAGTGAGGAAACAGCAAAAGAGGGACATTCTGAGTGGAGAGAGACGTTCCAGTAAGCGAAACGGCGAAAGAGGA
>CM068962.1:45806828-45826266 GCA_035128595.1 Eptatretus atami
TTGGAGAGAGACGTTCCAGTAAGGAAACGGCGAAAGAGGGACGTTCTGAGTGGAGAGAGGACGTTCCAGTGAGGAAACAGCAAAAGAGGGACGTTCTGAGTGAGAGAAACGTTCCAGTGAGGAAACAGCGAAAGAGGACGTTCTGAGTGGAGAGAGATGTTCCAGTGAGAAACAGCGAAAGAGGGACGTTCTGAGTGAGAGACGTTCCAGTGAGGAAACAGCGAAAGAGGGACGTTCTGAGTGAGAGAGACGTTCGGAGAAGAAAAGAGATACGTTCTGAGATAGTAAAAAAGCGTGCACGAAAGAGGTACGAGAGAGAAGCGAGCAAGAACGGGTGCAGGCGTGCAAAAGAGGAGAAGGAAGTGCTGTGGGTGTCTGGCCAGCGCCAACAGCGAGACGGTTCGTCCTGCCCAGAGCTTCGGCAAGCGAGCGTATGGACTGGCGTTCAAGACTGCCCGCGAGAGGCTGTACGACAAAGCTGGGTGCTGGCGCACGGACGTGACACGCAATGCACGCATTCAGAACGTTTTTGGTGAGCGAGACGATTTTCTCCCCTCCCCTCCCCCTAATGAGCCGTTGGTACCCTTGTCTGTGTTAGCTGTAGTAAGTCAACCCCCGTTAAGCTTCTGCTCTTTGTCTCTTTTCCTGGCATTTTGATTGATTTTGCTTCAAATTCATTCTTATTTACCTCAGCAAATAAAAAGCTCTTTTATTATTTATTTTATTATTAATAAATTATTTGTCTATTTCCAACCTTCCGTGTTGGCCTTCTTCCATTGGTTCTAGCATTGTTCGAACCGAGATAGACTGGAGGTAATTACACAGATTTGACCAAAAAAAATTGTCGGCACGCACCAGCGTTAAAACGCTCGGCCGCCCTAATTAAAATCTAATCGAGATAACATTGGTGCTTTGCCCGAGGCGCCGCTCCCGCTGAGGTAACCACGTGACCTCTAGTTAAACGGAATAATTAGACGGCGGACACTGGAACTCGTGGTTAACTGAGCTGGCGTTCGTGGTTTTTAAAACAACCCACCATACCACATCTTTAATTGTGAGGCGGTGGCCCCAGGTCCGGCTCTACCGAGGACAACCGGGGATTAATCCCCCTGAGTGACAAGGTTGTTGTTCTCTACCCGTCACCGCAACAATATATATATATATATTTTTAACATGGTCTAGGCTCGTGAGAAGAGCGAATTACATACACAGAACAAATCGTGGACACAATATAACAAAAGGAACAACAGGAGAATGGGGAAACACCAGCAGCAGGGGGATGTAGAAATTAGATTGAGATGGGAAAACAAGGTTGCAGGTATATGAGGGGGTAAGGGAGAATGCAAAGGGTGACAATATGGATACATAAGCAAAATTGTGTTTGACCAGTTTTGTAATTTTTGTCAAGGTCTGAGGATGAGGGAGAGTTGCTGCCTGTCTGTCAGAAGGATGAGCATGTCATGGCAGAAGAGTACAGTTATCAGCAAAGAGATAAAAGAGATTTTCCAGAGTCAGTGAGATCATTGATGAAGATTAGGAATAACATGGGGCCTAGAACGCTGACTCCAGCCTTCACAGGGAGAGGAGATGAAAGGGTTTCTGTTGAGAGCCACATGTTGTTTATGAGAGTGGAGGAAGTCAGTCATCCAAGAGTAGAGTTGGTCTTGGATTCCACAGGCAGACAGTTTGGAGAACAAGGTAGGATGCCAGATTGTATCAAAAGCTCGAGATATGTCCAAGAGAGATGCCCTGATTCTCATGTCTGATATTGAGGCCTACACCATTGTTGGGAGAGGTAGAAGCAGCATGTCTAAGGTGGAGGACCAGGTTCAAGCCAAATTGATGATCTGAGATGAGGCTGTTGGAGAAAAGGAATTATTTTATTGTCAACTGCGATGATGGACTCCATGACCTTACTGAAAATTGGAGGTACAGTAAGCTAATTGGGCTGTAGTTATGGGATCTGTTTTTGCACCTTTTTATGTAATGATGTGATGTTGGCTGATTTCCAATTTCCCAGGTGGATATAGGAGACCAGAAGTGTTAAAAAAATTAAATTTTTAAAAGCTGGCGAACGCGTGAATGTAGAAGCAGGTCACACTTTTATGACCCGCAAATAGCGAATCCGTGAATCGCGGGGTCCAACAGTATACAATAGATAGCCTCTCCAGCGATTGTATTTGTTTTCAGTTGCAGGTCTAATTTTAAATATTTCTGGTCTAGGGTCTTACCACTGCAGGCTGGGGTTCTGGGGACTGTGATAGGCCACAGATGCTTTAGCTTTCTAGAGGGTCTCTCCTGCATTCTCAGCCATAAAATGACTTTTTAATCATGCCAATGTTTTTGTACTTTAAGCATAACCTATTTCAAGAATCTAAATTTGTTTGACCAACACTCTCCAGGCAGAAGTACCCATGTTGCCCACCAAACACTGATCACCGCTTTGTGTCCGGGAGTCAAAGAAACGTTAAAATTGTCAAGGATTGCACCACGATCAATGTAGTAATCACCAGGGTTAGCCATGAGGTGAGGAACGTGTGGGATAAAGACACCGCACTGTAATCACCAATATTGTAATCACCGCTGTGAGAAAGTGAGGTAACACGAGATGAAGAAAGCATGTGATAGTCTCCGGCACTGTAATCACCAATATTGTAATCACCTCAGTGGCACGACTAATCGACGAGAAGGGAAAAACAGGTACACCCCGATTGGTCAGTGCCGTGACCAATCGACAAGTGAATATTACTGACAAGCTTCAGCCACACAAGCTCTATTTATTATAGTAGATAGATGTCTTTGAATATGCTGTGAAAACAGAAGATAATAAAAAATAGTGGATTCCAGAAACTGCAGTTTGTTTTTATGTGTAACTTTGTTTTTTCTCTACGTCTTTGAACGTAACATTACAATAAAGAGTTCATAACTGAAATAAACCACTGCTTTTATCATTCAATAACTTAGCTATCCATTACTCCTGATGACATTACTCCTTGGCTCGCTTGGTGTACTCCTGATAATTTAAACTTGTTTGTCAGCCCATGCGTCCAAATGGTGCATTACATGGCCGAGTTCCAAACACCGTTTAAAACCACCGCCGGTCATAAAGAAATATTTACTCAAAGAACGTGCTTGAAATCTAAACAGGCAGATGGAGAAGGCTCGCCTTCAGGGTAATTGTTTAATAAATAAAGGACAGACAGGATGAGGAAAACGAGAAAGGAATAGATCCTCCGGATAGTGGCACTGAAATCTTGGAGGATGTTATTGTATGTAAAGAAAATGGTAAAACATTACATCTTGTTTTAATCACGGTTCCCTTGGAAGCCAAAAGCCTCCATGAGACCGACTTAACGGGATCGCTCCATTTGGCGTATCCTTCACTTGAAGCAGCATGGGAATTTCCAGCAATTCCCGGAACATCCGGGCTGTCTCTTGGCGGAAGGCTTCTGATTGGATGAATTGACCTTCAGGACTCTTCACAAAAATAATGGAAGAGGGCGTCGGACTCTTGGAAAAGGGAAGTTATGGGATTATCGTTGACTACGTTTTGACGGGGCTTTGAAGTAAATCGTATAACAGGAGCATTCTGCATACATAGTTCCGTATTTTATTTTCATCAAAATTTTTTTCCATGAATTTAAAGTTTCCGACCGATCTAAAACATCCTGGTCTCTCTGATTTTTGCCACCATTTAATTGTTTTTCGAAGTGGGGACCATTTCTGTGTTGTTTTGTCCATTGTGTCCTAATGGCCTTGTTATTTGTGTCAAAGTGCAGTAATGTCCATCGCTATCTTGTATGTGATGCATCTACAAGTTGCTTTTAAAGACCTCATACACAAGGAAAAATACAAACACTCAGGGTGGGGGTATCTGGCAGTGAGTTGAACGTCATGAGAAATGTGGAGCTAAACTAGTGGTAAAAGAACATTGCAATTTTACATTGTTTTGAAGTGTTTTAAAAAAACATTTTCCTCCTTCATACCAGTGTCTCCAATGATCATACCCAGTCTGCAATCTGGAGGAGAAGCTGGCGTGAAATTGTGACAACACCTCTCTCTCCTGAAGGGGGTGCTCGACCAAAAATGCCTGCAGAACTTGGCGCCTTCGCCCGTTAGTACGGGAAGACTGGTCTGTGGCAGGTCTTGGGGTTGAGGACCAATCGCAGGGAAACCAACCTGGTTACTGAATTTTCAAACGCTTGATGTTGTTAGCGAGTTGGAAGAAAGAAGTACGTTGAGAGGTGCCCACCCGGAAGTTCTGCTCCTACCTGGGTACCGGATGGCAAGGCACGGCACTGCATGCGATGTGAAAGCCGCTTCACCTTCACCCGGAGGAGGCATCACTGTCGTGCCTGTGGGAAGGTAATTTTCCCGTATTGTCCTTTTGTTTGTTTGTTTATTTTTTAACAGAGCGTTACCCTGTCATTTATAATTATGTGTGGGAAAACGTGTGAATCATCATCAATTATTTTTCTGGAAACTTTCAACCTCTTCCCCCCCTCAACCTCCACTTCCAAATGACAGGTATTTTGCGCGACTTGCTGTAGTCGGCGAGCAAGTCTTGCATACATGGACACCGTGAAAGCACGCGTCTGCCTCGACTGTTATGCAGACATTATTCAGGGTACTTTTTTTGTTTTAAATTCCCCCCCCCTGTAATTCCACACTGCCTCAGCTGCAACACCTCAATGAATAAATTTGTTTGAAATGGACTGGAACAGATTGGGAACGAACAAATATATCTTAAAACCTTCTTTTTGTGTTGTGTGTGTGTGTTGTGTGATGTGTGTGTGTGTGTGTTGATATTCCAGCAAAGTCCACACAGGAAGCTCCCATCTCTGGCACCACTGTACCTCCCGCATGCTTTCCAAGTCCCAATCCCAGCAACCAGCCTGAAGTACTGCTCTACAGTACCACCGTTGCAGCAGGCACAAGCTTGATGGCACCGCTGGCATCGCCACCACCAACTGTCATTGGTGCCAGTGTCTTGCTGAAGCATCCAGGAACTGACGGTTGTGTGTGTGTGTGTGTGTGCCACACGTTTGTGTGTGTACTGTGTGTGTGTGGTTGTGTGTGTGTTTGTGTGTGTGTTGCGCATGCGTTTGTGTGTTGTACTGCATGTGTGTGTTTTTTTTTCCATTTCATTTCATTTATTATTATTTATTTGTGGTGTTTGTGATGTTGTTTTTTGTTGTGTGATATAATTGTTAGGAACAGGTGTGTGTGTATGTGTGCTGTGTGTGTGAGAGATAACATAATACAATAATTACCAAACTTCTGCTAGCCTGTGTTGGTTAATGGTTGAGGTGGCTGGCTTTAAAAACCTTAGAGTCCTGTATTAAGCCCCTGTCAGGACCGTTAAAATAACACCAGGTGGTTGATTCAGCCCCTTGCCGAAGGAGAGGGATTTGCATTAGCATCCTGTCTGTCTGCTTGTCTGTCTGTTTTTCTGCACAGAACTTTTTCGTGCTTCTTCTCCACAATCACTTGTCGGATTGAAACGAAATTTTCACCATTAAGGTGATTACTCGTGTAGAATGTTTTAATATGATGATTTCACAAATTGTTTTGTTCCCGTACGTGGGTGTGGCAGCATGTTGGAAAATCCAAAAAACTCTGGACCTCTGTATCTCAAACTGCATACCAAGTCAAAAAATTTTAAACTTGTTCATACGCAGGGCAAGTGCCCCTCATGGGAATGTAATTTTAAAAAAAAAAAAGTTTTATTTTATGATTTCACAGGTGCTCTTCGTATTACACATAATTGCATATGTAGAATGCTACACATCTGAATCAGTATGAAAAATTTTGAGGATATATCTCGGATGAAATTTGGTCCACATAAATTTTTTTGATGATTTCATCAGTCATTGATTGTGCAGCCAAATTGTTTTTGTTTTTTTTAAACCTTCAAAAATCTTCTTCTCTGAGTGGCTGAACAGACGAGGCGACACTACACGATGACTGCCTATCCATGAGGAACAAAAGGTTCACACACATGATGTCGTAGGCACATGGTTGGTCAGCCATATTGGATCTTACCCTAAAACGTATAAAAATCTTCTTCTCCAGAAAGGTGGACCAGATCAAGATCAGAAAGGCTGACAAAGCGCGACTTCACACAAAAATTTCCCAAGCCTTGAGTCTACAAATTTATGAAGGAAATTGATAGGTCACATGGTTTGGTAGCCATATTTGATGGAAGAAAAAATATTAATGTTTCTCTGGAACTGCTTGATCAATTGATGTGAAACTTCACAATCATGATCTAGTAGTGATGGGAAAACGTGCTGCAAATTTTCAACTTGATTGGACACATAGTCTGGGAAACCAGAATTTTTTTTGTTTTTGAAATGGGTTCCTTTTTTTAAATTGTTAATAATAAAAAAAAAAATAAGCTCACTTGGCTGTGCCTGGATGGGTTTGAGGGTAGAGAGTAGCAGCTGAAAGAGTGAATCCTATCCAGGTTATTCCTGATGACTTCATCTTTGCTTTTTGCTTGTTGGGATCCTTCTGATTACTCCAATGCAGGACTGTACTTATTTGGGTCTTCAATTTGATTTTAATCGACTTATTTTAAGCCCATTCTAAATTTCAATTGAATAATAATAAAAAATATCATGGGGTCATGGTCAGGTGTTTTGCATCAAAGCGGGACGTCTTTGGTACCGGTCATCACTGCAGCGGTTTTAAGTGGCAGTTGTAGTTATGTCTCTTATTCATTATTGTAACATACCAGTACACAAAATACACACACAAAAGTACACAAACCACACAAAACATTTCCTGGTGAGGGTCTGCAATCTCTGATTGCTCCTTTTTTCTGTTAAGTTATTGTTCCTGCCCTCATGGTGACTACTTAGTGTTGCAAAATTTCCAAGGTGGGATGTTTTGGAGCTTATGAACCCATTTGGCAAAATCGGGTAATTTCTGACCCTGCACTCATTTTCTCTGCTTTCCTTTTTGTTTATTGTTACCTCTGCCACCGAGATCGTGAACAGAAAGGTTATGTTTCCACCCTTGTCTGTTGAATTCTGTTTGTTTGTGAGCACGATATCTCAAAAATAGTTGGTGACGGATTCAGACGAAATTAGCTGTACAAATTTGGGTGTGTGACGAGGACGAATTGATTACTTTTGGTAAAGATTCAGATCCAGATCCGATACTCGAGTTTTTTAAAAGTGATTCTTCACCATTGAGAGATGGAGCCAAAAATGACAATCTAGCATATATTTCAAAAACGTTAAGATGGATTATGACAAAACATGGTGAATGAGTTGGGTCGGTGACAAGAACAAACCGATTACATTTGGTTCAGGTCCGGATCGCAGATCCGGCCTCTCAGTAGGCATATAAAACGTAAACTGTTCGGCGCTCGGTGGGACGTACACTACCGGTCAAAAGTTTTAGAACACCCCCATTTTCAGTTTTTACTGAAATTTAAGCAGTCAAGTCCAGTGAATAAACCTGAAATGGCCCACAAAGCTAAGCGGTAAATTGCCAGGTAGTTAAAAAAGTTTAGGTTACCAAAAACTGAAAAATAATGTAAATTTCGAGTTGCTAAAAAAGGCCCTTTCAGGGAACAAGTAATGGGTTAGCAACTGCAGCTGTTCTGCCAGCAATGGAATTAAATTAAGCCTTGAAAGATAATGCAAACAATTCCTCCAGGTGTCCCAACTTTTGGTTGATTAGTTACAAACCCTCTGTCTGTATTAAAAGCAGTGAACAGAACTGTGTTGTACACATCTGAAGCATTATTTGACAATATTGCATTGCAGGAAGTAGTATATTCTATCATAATGTGAGAAAATGACAATAACAAAGGAAGACAGACAGACCATTATAACCCTTAAAAGTGTCTGTCTTCCTTTAGAGAAATTGCAAAGGAAGCCAAGTGTCAGTGAGTACATTTTCTACACCATCAAAAAGGCACTTGGAAACTGGAGAAACTCTGACAGGAAGAGCGTCTGGCAGACCCCAAAGCCACAACACAATCAGAGACAAGTTTCTGAGAGTCAACCAGCTTGCGTGATAGCAGCTCACAGGACAGCAGCTTCAGGCCACAGCTTAACGCTGGATCGAAGTCAGTGAAGTCTCAATTTCAACTGTGAAGAGAAGACTGTCGAGCTGCAGGTTTTGACAGGTCGAGTGGCAGTAAGAAAGCCATTGCTAAGATGGCAAAATAAGAAAAAAGAGGCTTGCCTGGGCCATGAAGCACTGCCAGTGGACTACTGAAAACTGGAAGAACGTCTTATGGACCGATGAATCAAAATTTTGAAATCTTCGGTTCATCATCGCAGGGTTTTGTATGCCGTCGAGTAGGCGAAAAGGATGGTTCCTCAGTGCTGTGACCCCAACTGTCAAGCATGGAGGAGAAGCCGTGATGATCTGGGGCTCTTTTGCTGGATCCAGAGTCGGCAACTTGCACAGAGTGACCTGGCACCCTGAACCAAAAAGGCCACCACAGCATTTTGCAGTGCCAGGCAAACCCTCTGTCTACGCCAAGTTGGTCAGGGGTTAATCCTACAGCAAGGTAATGACTCAAAACTTACCTCCAGGCTATGTAGAACTACTCTCAGGAGAAAAGAACAAGACTGTGTGCTTCAAATCATGGAATGGCCAGCACAGTCTCCATACTTAAACCCATCGAGCTGGTTTGAGATGAAACTGCACAGAAGGGTAAAGCAAACCAAAACCTGCACGTGCAACATCATTGTGGGAACTTCTGCAACAGTGTTGGGAAGAATTTTTCCGAACAATATTTGATTTCCATTTGTAGAAAGAATGCCACGATATGTTCGGCTGTTATATCTGCAAAAGGTGGCCTACTTTAGAGACAAATTTCGATTAAATTTTGTTCAACAAAAACGATTCCATGATTTTTTTTATCTGCAATTGTTTATTTGTTTCTGTGCTTTAATTTCAGAGTACATTTGAAACATGAAACTGCTTAAATTTCAGTAAAAAACTGGGAAAAATGGGTGTGTTCTAAAACTTTTGACCGGTAGTGTATGTGCTCTACCAACTGCTGCTCTAGGTTCCATCTGTTTTTCTACTCCCTGTTTGCAAGCGGGAAATTTTGAGGCTTATTCTTCATTTGGTGAAAAGTAAAAGTTTTATTAATAATACCAATTAAGCTGTTGTTGTTCGTTAGATGATTGCAAGTGACCTTTAAAATGTACTTTGGGACCGGAATATACTGGCCTGGCTTGGCCAGTTGGTGAATTTTTTCTTTTCCATTTACTCGATTTGGCAAGAGCTGGGAGGTTTCCAGTGTGTGGCTAATGCAGTTAGCAGAAGGTTGTTAATACCTTGGGTATCATTTGTATACTTGAAGGTCATCCAACCTTGTGTCAACATTGGTGACACTTTTTTGGAATGTGAGTCATGTTCTGTTTGTCATTGCGGATTAACTTGTGTACTATTTCAGTAATTTGAAGTTTTCCAAGCCTCAAATGATTTCATTTTTTCGTTAAAAACATTTTGGATTTCTTATCACTGTAAATGATTACTTTATAAAACTTATTAAAACTTGTTAAAATCATGATCATAAAGTACTGAATTTGTAATTGTGGAATAACAAAGGATGGCAGCCTCCAGAGGATTGCGATTTTCGTGAATCTCGATTATTTGTTTAAAAAATAATACAGTAAATCTCTTCAATCGTGACATGCGAGGTAGATGTGAGGATCATCATTATTTTTGGACAGAATGGAATGTTGCTGGATTTGTGTAGGTTGTTGATTGACAGTTGTCTGACATGTGCGTTAGCTGCAGGTTCCCAAGCACGCGAGTCACGGCGCGTTGGTTCGCAGACGGCTTGCTGCCTTAACGGGAAGTTGCTGACACAACACGACTGGTTAGCTCACCTGTCTCTACCTCCAAGGCAGCCGCACGACCCTGGCAGACAACAGTTGTAGGGAGGAGACGAGAGGAACACCTGGATGGGCCGAGGCACTGAGGGTGATGGCATTTGTTTTGGTTTCTGTTTCATCTCCATGTTGATGATATCTACAAATTGCACCCCGAAAAAATAACATACAATTTTAGTCTCTGATTAACCAATTCACATAATGCCTTGCATTTCCATTTTCCTCATTTCCTACTCATTGCCTCTCGACTCTTTCTCCTACTTCTTTTACCTCCACATTGTGCAAGCATTTTCATGCATACAGTATTGCAAAAACATTGTTGCCTTTCATGAGTTTTCATGCCATACCTGCTGAAACAGTCAGCATGCAGTTAAAAAATTGCCATTGGCCCATTTCTACAGGTCATCTTACTGTCCGCTGTCCAGCATCCTCAAGGCAATTTCGTATGGTGGTGTAACATTTGACGTCTCATTTTTTTTCAGAAATCAAAAGCCAGATCACAAAGCCATTTGTTTGCACAGAAGCGTTAGCTACACAAACTAATTTTTAATTATGACTATGTATTCATCTACACTTGTGAAAATTTGCTTTCCTTATTTTTAGCATTGCCCAAATGTTGAATTGGATTGTCAGGCTACAATAATAAAAATAAATTTGTCTCATGAATCCACTTTGCTTGGAAAGCATGAGTGACCACATAATATATCCCCTCTTTCATACATCTTCTCTTTTTTTGTTGTTGTTATTGGTTGTGTGGTATTATTACCATGCATTGGTACAATGGGCAGGAATGATGGCAATCTGCTTATGACTGATGCCATCTGTCACCTTTCCAACTTTGTTTCAAATGCTATGCCACTTCAGTCTTCTCTGTTGGGCAATCCAGCACTGACGGTATTGACTCGGCAGCCATCTGCAGTGGTGGGGAGCCCAGTCGGGAAAGGCATTAACTCTTATTCCAGAAGATGAAGAAGGTTCTTCCTCCCATCCTCATCTCTACAGGAGTTAAAGGAGGTAGGTGATAAATCTACAGGCGTTTGTTGTATACAAAAATCGAGGCTCAGAGAATTGTGAGTGACAGAGTAAAAAGCCAATAGTACTGACAGTGGGCCACAGTTTGACACAACAAGCATGGGAAAAGAGGAAAGAAAGGTGCGTGGAGGAAACCCAATAGCCTGTGAGTAAGAGGGTTGCTTATGTAGGGTTAATGGAGATAGACAGATTGCGGGTAGAGATCGGAGGATGACACGATATGGTGATTTCAATGCTTTGAAGCCTTGGAGAGGAGATGTGATTGAACCACCTCTGGATGGCAGTTCAACAAATGGGAGAATAAGAGTGGTTGGGACAAACCTTGATTTTCGGAACTTTAACCAGAAGGGTGTGCTGGGACAGAATGCGTGTGCCTCAGAGGAGCTGGGTGTAGGGAGGGTCGGATGTAAAGCCTAAGAAGGCAGAGGAAGCCAGGTGGGAGGAAAGGCAGTAAAAAAACAAACAACAACAAAAAAAAACAGAGGCACCAACCTGTCTGCAAGGAGAGAACACTGGCCCTGTGCTTAAGCCTCATTTGCAGGAGATGCCAATAATGCCGGAAACCACATATTCCACAAGAATCCAGGAGAGACTGACAACAATGCCCCAACCCTAATCAGAGGGAGAGCAATATTCTACTTGAACTATGGACAAAGGCTTTGTAGGTTGTGAACAGTGTCTAACCCCAAGGAACGACGGAGGACATCCAGCCACACAGGCATCTCGCAGCCCAAACACACCACTTATTGGCCCTGCGAGAGCGTAGGCCATAATGGCAGCAGCGCCGAGAAAGCTTGAAAGAGAGCAAAGCCACTCCCAATGCTCGACTATGGACACAGGCGAGTTTCTGGTGATTCCTTGCGAGCAACAGGTAGACATGAGATTCGTCAGGATTGAAAGCATATTCCACCCATCAGACAGCATCACTCAACCACGAGCAGCAGAGTAGTGAACAGCTGTCTGCTCTACCTGTAATTGGTATGCGGAGTACTATATGACACAATAGGAGTCATTCGTAAAAAAATGAAGATGTCTGCGATTATGAAGAGGGCTGCCCATTGCCGAATGGAACAAGACCGGCCCCAGGTACCACCCAATTGTCCTGTGGAATAGAGGAGTGGAGAGGCCCGACTGACAGCAACATGATTATGGGGCATGACAAAAATAAGTCAGAGAAGCAGTGTGAAGGCTGTCCTACACGTCACAGAAGCTGAGCCCATCAAGCAATGCCCAGCCCCATTTGACTGCGCGTTAAATGCCCAAGACGGTTGATAGTTAGACGTCGCAACCAGCTTGCCGATATTTATGGCTTCCAATCATCTTCCAAAGAGAAGAGGTTAGAATCTGTCCAAGAACTAACCCCCACCCTCCTCCACAGACGCAGAGTGATGCCACCACGCTCCTTAGCAGTATTGAGAGGTGGCAATGTAGGACAGACCAAAAAGAGCACAGACAGGAGAGAGCAAGTGCAGCAGAGCAAACTTTCAAGCGCAATTCGCACCAGCATCACTCAGGTCTATCACTGAAGCAGGATTGCTGGAGAAGAACATGTCTACATCCTTTTGCAGAGGTACAAAATCAGTAGATAGTGTGTCAGACTGGGGTTTAGTGTTGTAGGATGGTAAGAGCAGAGACAGAGCAGGATGAGCTTTTGGCATGAAACCTAATCAGCAAAACTCCAATCCGAGGCACTCTTCTTTCGCAAGCTGAGCCTGACTGGTGGATTATGTTCCTGATGGCATGGATGGATGGATCGATGAATGATTGTTTGCTGTATTTTATTTGACCCCATTTTAACTTCTTTAACAAATCGTATCTTTATCCTTCCAAGTTTATTAAAATCTCAATATACTGTATATATTTTTTTCTATTTGTTGATATCTGACGGACGGCAACGGACATGTTTAAATCATATAATACGATCATTGATATAAAACTTTTGTCAAATCTCTTGGCCATTCACATTCTCCATTTGGATCGGATCATTTCAATAAGTACTGCTTTGTGGCATTTCTCTCGCCACTCTTCTACGCTCTGCAGATTAGCACAGTTCGAAGAACAGAACCGCACCACATGATTAGTCAAGTGCTTGAAGAAGAGGGTGCCGAGCCAATGGTGTTTGTTCCTAAATGCCAACCTGCTTGCTCAGTTTGAACAATCATATAACTGTGAGTCTAAGCTCTTTGCTCCTCACATTCTAGTATTCTAGTGGTGATGCTTTTCATGCTGCTTCTTACTTGTGCCATTTACACCAAATTTGCTCTGCGAGTGGGCAGATGCTAACCGTCGGTTGCTTTTTGGGGGGCCATTTTATTTTGCCCCAAAAAACTCGTTGGCTTTGGGAAAATTGGCTTGCGGACAGCCGGAAATTTCTGTTGCAGCTGCCAAGTACGTTCAGGAGAGAGAGTGCTTCCCAAAGATGTGTTTGTTCATTTCCTGCACGTGTACCAGGAGTGCAGTTAAAAGGGTGTAGTTTGGTAATACATATGCCCACCTCCACTCATTTTTGCGCTGTTTCTTGCTCGTGTCCCAACACCCACCTACCTTCATGTGTGCCTACTTAATTTTTTCCATCTGGATGGCATCTGGCTTGAATTTGGCATCCCAGCCTAGAGCTACTGCCAACACATCCACATTGTCCTTGTTTCTCATCTCAATTTTTTAAAATTGGTTGTCTCTATGACAGCTGTTAAATCTGACTCAAGAAGAAATATTACGTCTTTAGTCATAAACACAACTACTATATAGTAAACCCCTCATAATAGTATGTGGTGGTTTCAACCAATCATGAGGAACCTATTGTATGTTCTGGTTTCGTTTATCGCGGGGATTTCATTTTGGCGATCGCAGTTTTTTTGACGTTGGAGACGAGTTCAACGTTTGCATCAGCGGTATGCTTAACCTTGCCAATTATGAGCCTTTTGTTGCTCGTGCAGGGGTTTTTAATGAGCCCAAAATGTAAAATGATTGGCAAAATTAGTTTTGCTAAAAGGATAGAGAAACGTGTGTAATTGTGCAAAAAAAATTGAGTTGTTAGATCGTTAGCAAGAGAAATGTGCGGGATTCATGTGGGCACCATTATGCATCAAATCAATTCACTGGCGGATGTATACTGTAAAAGTGAGTAAAATATTCATGCAAGTGTTGCCGCCCAACACTCCACAAAGCCAACAAAAGTGTTGTTCAGTCCCTGATCCTCTTATTGAAAGCGATTGGTAAAGTGCTGATGATTGCGATGCGAGGCCAAAACAGAGAAAAAAGTGCCTTTGAGTGGACTCGTTGATACGGGACAAATCGTTGCGGATTGACCAACGTTTCCACAGGCACCCGGTCGAAGACTTCAGTCGAACCATGGTTTCCTACAAGTTCCACACCAGCAAGGGCTGCGTTTTGAGAAATCTCAAAGGGATTTGACCTCTATCATGTAAAATTAGTCTGGGGAAAGCGAGCATCAGCAGACCATGATGCTGCAAAACTACCACTACGCTATCGAAATAATTGAGGCGAAGGATTTATGCCGTAGCAGATCTTTAACACTGACAAGAACGGATTATTTTGGAAGAGGATGCCATCAGACTTTCCTCTCGCAAGCAGGAAAGATCTGTTCCGGGTTCAGGTAAGCGTGGATTACGCATTGAGACTTACCCTTCTCCTTTGTGCAAGCTGTCGGCGACTTCTTTGTAAAGCTAATGCTGCTCTTCCGATCGCTTGAATCCCACTCTCCGCTCCCCCTTCTCGCTCCCTAACTTCCCCGGACCGTCCTGCCTGCTCCAAACAGGATAAAATCATCCCAGCTCAGGGCTTGGTGGTTGTCTTTAGCAGCAAGGTACTAATATCATACCTCACCACCTTGCTGTTTTAGTAAAAAATACCTGCTGTTTTTATAAAAATTCACCGTGTTTGTTAAAAATCAACCTCTCTGTTTTGTTAAAATAACCTTTCTCTTCTTTGTAAAATAACTCTCTGTTTTGAAAAAAACCTCTCTGTTTGAAAAATAAACCTCTCATGGTTTTTGTAAAAATAACTCACATCTGTTTTAGTAAAAAAATCACCTCGCTGTTTGAATAAACATACACGTGTTTTGCTAAAAATCACCTCGCTGTTTGATAAAAATCCCACCTCTCTGTTTTGTAAAAATCACCTCGCGTTTTGTAAAAATCACCTCGCTTGTTTTGTAAACAATCACCTCGCGTTTGTAAAAATCACCTCGCTGTTGATATAAATCACCTCTCTCTTTTATAAAAAAAAACACCTCTCTTTTTATAAAATCACCTCTATAAAAATCACCTCTGTTGTAAATCATCCTCACGTTTGTAAAAATCACCTCGCTGTTATAAAAAAATCACCTCTTTTTGTAAAAATCACCTTGCTGATTTGGCAAAATCACCTCGCTTGTTGTAAAAAATCACCTCTGCTTTTGTAAAAATCACCTTTGCTGGTTTGGTCAAAAATCACCTCGTTGTTGGTGTAAAAATCACCCTCACTGTTTTGTAAAAAAAATCACCTCCTCTTTATAAAAATCAGCCTCTACTTAAATATAATTATGTTATCAGACCCTCTCTTTTATAAAAATCACCTCTCGTTTTGCTAAAAATCACCTCTTTTATTAAAAATCACCTGCTCGTTTGTAAAAATCACCTCGCTGTTGAAAAATCACCTCGCTTTTTGTAAAAATCACCTCCGCTGTTTGTAAAAATCACCTGCGTTTTTGTAAAAATCACCGTCTCTGTTTATAAAATCACCTGTGTTTTGTAAAAAATCACCTCGCTGTTTTCGTAAAAAATCACCTCGCTGTTTTGTAAAAATCATGTCTCTCTGTTTCGTAAAAATCACCTCTCTGGCTGGTAAAAATCACCTCTCTGTTTGGTAAAAATCACCTTCATCTGCTTTTTTATTGGTAAAAATTCACCTCGCTGTTTTGTAGAAATTCACCTCGCTGTTTTTGTAGAAATTCAACCTCGCTGTTTTGTAAAAAGTCACCCTCACTGTTTTGTAAAATCACCTCTCTGTTTTGTTAATAAAGAATCACCTCGCGTTTGTAGAATCACCTCGCGGTTTTGTAAAAAATCACCTCACTGTTCTGTTTAAAAAATTCACCTCGCTTTTGTTAAAAAAATCACCTCGCTGTTTGTTAAAAAAGTCACCTCGCTGTTTTGTTAAAAAGTCACCTCGCTGTTTTGCTTAAAAAAATCAACCTCGTGGGTGTTTTGTAAAATTGGATGACATATTCTGGTAAAATTCACCCGCTGTTTTGTTAAAAAAATCACGCGTCGCTGTTTTTGTAAAACTACCCAGCGTGTTCTCCTGATATAAGAGTGAGAGACACCTCGCTATTCTATGCGTCCGCCATCCGCTGTCATCTGGATTGCAATTAGAACTACTCACCTCTCCGCTAGTTTGAATTGTTAAAAATCACCTCTCTGTTTTGTAAAAAATCACCTCGCTGCTTGTGTGAAAAAGTATCGCACCTACTTGGTGTGTGTGCTTGAGAAGAATAAATAATGTACACTCGAGCATGTGTTGTAAAACGAACACTCATCTGTCTCAGCTGTGCTTGTATGTGAAAAAAATTGAAATCGAAGCGTGCCGTCATCCGAGAGGTGGGAGATTAACAAAAATCCTATACCCGCTGTGCTTCGAGATTCTAATAAAAAATGAATCATTTCTCTCGGCATACGTTCTAGTGTGGTTAAAGAGAGATAGACATTACACCGCAGGTGCGCGATATTTGAAGAGAACCAACTGAATACCTCTGTGACCTGACTATTGTGTATATAAAACACATCTGTGCGTGGTCTATGTACTTAAATACAAACAGTACCACTGCGAGATGGTGACCTGCTTTATGAAATACAAATAGCGTCTCCTGTTGGCCTGCGTTAATACATATAATGCTAGCCTTCGGCTTTCTGCGTTTTTCATACCCTCGTCAATGTTTGTTAAAAAATAATCACCTCAGCTGTTTATGCTTAAAACCCTCTCGCTGTCTTTTCTTTAAAAAATCACCTCGCTGTTTGTTAAAAAATCAGCTCGCTGTTTTGTAAAATATCTCCTCAGTGCTGGTGTTGGTGCCTGCGGGCGGGGGTAGGATACAAACTTTGATCTAATATTGACTATTAAGTTGATATATCCACTTTCCAAAGGTCATACCCACTAACACAATAACGCGTGTAGTTATTGTTGTATTTTCATCTACCGAGACAAAATCGAAGCAATCCACGCGGCTCAACGATCATTTTGAATGGTATTCTCACCTTCGGATCAGCGTGAGGCCACGTGACTCCTCTACAGCCAATGTGACTCGTTCCTGACATCGTACATCCAAATTTACGTCAAGACATGTCATAGTGACCAGGCAAGTTGCTCTCTATGATGGCAAGCTTCCTGCAATGGAGAAGTAACACCATGCGACTTGATTCGGCAATTTTGATGAAATTAAGCTATATGAGGACGCCCTCCCCAGTGTATATTCACCAGGGACAATGTAGCGAATAAAAGAAGTCAAACGTTTTACGTCTGAAGATGGATAAATGGAGAGAAGTGTCAAACAAATGGCTCGTCTATAGACGTCCACGAACGACGTTTAGCCGAAGCAGTGCCGCGCGAGGACTAACTTTCGAATCATGTCTCTGTCTCTGCTCGGTTATTTAATGATTCATAGGTATCCTCCCTCTATATTTACCTCCGGTATATATTAGAATAATTATCAATACTCTTCTCTCTTTGTTGGGTGTATGCTATCGAGGTTCTGTGAAGTAGTCGGACGGTGTGGTCGGCTGAGGTGCATGTTCGCCTCTTGTCGTGTGTACCAGTACACACCATATCTGGATCCGTCGTACTCATTTCGCTCACCTCAGAGGATGACTAGTGCTGAGTGCGAGCCTGTGTGTTGCCTTCAGTGCGTGCGGGGTTGTGATTGGTATTCCTAGTTGCCTGAGTGCAACCCGTGTTCGGGTGTCCCTCTGACATATACACCAGTGGGGTGTTGACTCGCCTATCTATGCCTTCCGTAGGTCGGCGAAATGTGGGAGTACCAGTCCAGTGTGTACACGGTTAGAGCGGCACCTGCATCAGCGACATCGCGCTTCAAAGAAATGATGGCTACCCCGGCAGCTTCAGCGCCATACGACGACACCACCACAACGAATATGGTAATTGAAAAATAAGCTGTTCATTGCCTGTTCTTATACATTGATTTATTGTGTTGTTACCATAATTGTAATACAGTCTAGTGGTTAAAAAAGATTTTTTATACCAGTTTGTCTTTTGGATTCTAACTATACTCGAAGAAGGATTTCATAAAAAAATGTGCTAAAAACTTATAACTGAATGAGAAATGTAACTGAGAAATACTGATTTCAATTTAATAACGATATGGAAAATTTAAGATCATTCATAATATAATCAAAAATTCATTGCCAAACTTCCTTTAAAATGGCTGTCATGTTGGTCAATGGTTTCCCTAATTAGTTTTCTAATATCATATTAAGATTACTATTTTTGTAAATAAACAAACATAAATAAACTGTGTGTTGAGGGGAATCTGATATTGAAAATCGTAGGGTAGATGAAATCGATTTCAAGCTACCCCTGGTCGGTAACTTGAAATCGATTCAAGATTACCGGCATTTTTGGTAACTTGAAAGGAGAGGGGGGGGGTTTTTTTTACTTTGTATATCTTTATCTCTCTTTTGGTCATTCCGGTACAATTCGCCTATATCGAAGTAGTCCTCCGCGCCAGCACTCTCGGCTAAACATCTTACCGCACCGTCTAAGACAGCCATTTGTTGATTCGACTTTCTCTCCATATCCCATCTTACAGACGTAAAAGTAGTTCTTCGGTTCGCTACATTTCCTGGAATAAACAGCGCCCGGAGCGTTCCTCACGCCATAATTCATCAAAAATTGCCGATCAGCTGCCGGTTGATTTCCTTCCCTTGCAGGAAGCTTACCATCTTGGACAATTCGCTGGTCACATGGAACAGTCTGATGTAATTTGATACGAGTCAGCTCCGATCTATTGCGCTGTCGAGGCGGTTGCACGTGTCGCCCAACATGACCTAGTGGAAAAGTTCAAATGAGAGCAGCGCGGGAATGCACCGATTTTCAAGATGAAATACAACAATAACTGCAGCTTATTTGAGTGGAGAACTTTTGGATACGATGTATTGATAATACTAATCTTCTCTCTGCTGGAACGTCTCTCTCCACTCAGAATGTCCCTCTTTTGCTGTTTCCTCACTTTTTCTCCTCACAGAATGTCTTTTTATATCCTCGGGGCGTCTCCATGGGGTGCCGTCCGCCCCAAGCTCACCCCACCCCACTGGGGCACGGTTACCATGACGACCCGTGCCATGCGCTCTCAAAAAAGGCGGGCATCGGAGCTCGCGAAGGAATGTTTCCGAGGAAAAACGAGGACGGGCCCTCTCCGCGGGGTGCCGTCCGCCCCAAGCTCGCCCCACCCCACTGGGACACGGTTACCATGACGACCCATGCGCTCTCAAAAAAGGCGGGCGTCGGAGCTCGTGAAA
>CM068962.1:45826546-45845463 GCA_035128595.1 Eptatretus atami
ATGCATTTAAGGAAATAACTGTCTGAGGACCTGGATGTGTGGATGCATTCATCAGATCTGATTCTAAAATCCGTAACACTATATATATTATCAATAAAAAAACAATATGTCCAGGCTGGAGTTCCTCAAGGTAGCGTTCTGGGCACTGTTCTTTTTCTGGTTTTCATCAATGAATTCTCTGACCTCTTGGAAATCTCTAATATCTCTTTGCTGATGACTACCCTCTGCCGTACCATCGGTCATCCCTCAGACCGGCAAGCAGCAGCTTCTTCGCTCACTGCAGATCTGGATAAAATCACAAACTGGTCCAACACGTGGACATGTCTTTCAATCCGGACAAATCTAACACTCTCACTTTGTCTCTCCGAAAGGACCGTTTAGAAAAACCCCCATCCACTTTCTCAACAATCCTCTGGAAGAAGTCCTTTCTTTCAAGCTTCTGGGTCTCACTATCTGCCATGACCTTTCCTGGAAAGCCACATTTCAACCCTCACCTCTAAAGCCAGTCGCCGACTGGGAATCCTCCGTCGTGCAAAGTCCTTCCTCGGCCCACCTGAGCTCCTGACCACTTACAAAGCTTTTGTCCGCAGCCTGATGGAGTACTGCTCTCCCCTCTGGGCTGGTGCTCCTGCCACCCACCTTTCTCGGCTTCACGCTGTGGAAACCAGGCATTTCGGATCATTGGCATCTCCCGCAATGAGGCTGAGTCTTTGGGCCTCTCACTCTCTCACCGCAGGCTGGTCGGTGTTTTTCTGTCTTCTACCGTCTCCTCTCCAGCCTCGCCCCCCTGCTCTCTCTGCGATTTGTCCCACCACATTTCCGCAGGGCGGTCAAGGTCCGCCAACACCCCCTTCTGGTAAAACTACCAAAATCATGAATCACTGCTCACCTTCACTCTTTCATTCCTCTTTTCCCCACCTTTTGGAATAAACTCCCTCACTCTATTCAATCCCATTCTTCCTCCAGGCCTTCAAAACAGCTGTTCACCACCACCCATCCCCATCCAAATCATCGATCTTTTCTACCCCCGATAATCCACCCAAGCCACCCTCTTTCAAATTCCTGCTTTCCTTCCTGAAAGTCCCTGTAATGTCAATCTTGTATTCCCCATGTTCCCCGCCCATCCCTCTCCCTTCCACAGATCTCCTAATGTCTCTGTTCCCCACTGTTTTGTCCTTCCCACTCACGCCCCTCTTGTCTCATGCTCCCCTTGTTGTGCGTTGTGTGTTAGCTCTCACACGAGCCTCGACAAGGTATACAAAAAATAAAAATAAAAAATAAAAATAAAATAAAAATACCCCAACATTTTTCAGAAATGCCTCACCTACCTACCGCCAGCACAACCATTCCACTTTCAGAAAAAATAAATCAACGCTTCAACATAAAAGTTTGGCTAAAAATAAAAATTAAAAATAAAGTGGACCTTGACGCATGGGAGTTCATCTCGTCTTTGTTGCAGAAGTAGGTGTCTTACCAAACTGAAAGATCTTGTGTTCACACAGAACAAACAAACCGAGAATACTAAAGTTATGAGATCAAGCAATTACCAGAAAACAGTATGCATTCGACATTACCTTTAAGGGGAGACAAGCTGTCTGTACTTGTATCAGACTTGCTGTCTTCCACCTCCTTCTCCTCCAACACTGAATCCTCTTTCAAACTACCTTCTCTTGTTGGCCCTTTGTCATGACCACCACCTTCAACAATGTCATTGAATTGTTTCACAGAATCATGTCCCTCTTCATCCTCTAAATCTTGCTCTCTCAAGAATTTGTCCAATTCCTCATCAGATACCAAATTTAGCTCATCTATAACTGGTTCGACCGAAGGAGAATGGACTTGGCAGGTGTCTGTGAGAGACCTTGATTCCAAAGAGGATGATTCGACTTCAGAAGATGGCGATATATTTTGGGATGACACCGTAACACTTTGGCCTCGTTTCGCATGTGACGTGCTAAGTTTTTGATCATCTGTGGACAAATGCGTGGCCACACTATCATCTCCCTTTTCAACACTAGGCTCACCTGGCATATCAGTCAACTGCTCCGAAGTGAATGTTGTGCACAAAGTTATTGTAGGATTGCAATCCGACCGCTCATCAGTAGAAGGTTCAGAGCTTTCTGCCATATGTAAAGTTACAAAATCTACATCTTCGCTTTTTTCAACATTTGCAGTTGAACTTGAGTTTGGTGTCTCAACTAACGATTGTTCAAAGCTTTTTGACAATTCCAAATTGCTGTTGATCTCAGAAGGCTCTTCGCTGTGGAAAGCCTCCATTTCTTCCATACAAAGTCCAATACCTTCATCAAACTCTTGACTTTCCCCATCAGAATTCTCCATCTCAAGACCTCCCTCGACAGAAGGCTGTATCCCAACCACAGTGGGCACATTCACAGAGTCCGTTATTGATTCAGATTCCATCAACCTCTCCTGAAAGTCTGATGGGAACGTTTCATGTTCATCAGCAGGTCCACCATCTGCTATAATCTTCTGCTCAGAAACAGCTGAAGATAATTCACTCTCTGTTATTTGCACCTCGATCTCAAAATCAGTACAAATCTCTCCCTTTGCTTCTCCAACAACTTCCTTTGCATCAGCGGATCTGCAGGCCATTGAAGACCCATTTTGCTGGATTTCTTGCTGCCCACCAGGCCAGATATCTGGCCTTGGAGCTTCCTCTACATTTGTCCTCAAGGCAAGATTGTGCATCATCTCTTGAGCACTGTTCATAAACCAAATGCCATCTTCATGCACCTCTCCCACACCATCCCCATCTTCTCGACTTCCTGGCTCTGGAGTTCCAGTGAGGAGGTCACATGGTGCAGTGGAAAGCATAATATCATTTGTTGCAGGGTCAATGGGGACAGACCTAGATGGTAAAAGAGAGCAGGCAGGTAAAAGATCCAAAGCTGGTTGATGTAGTGGTAAGGCACAAATACCACTTCCACCATTCGTTGAGGGTTGCAATAGATCAGGACTTGCAAGAGTGGGTTGTGGAGAGGGAGCAGAATGATGAGGAGCTGTGATAAAGGATTGAGGGCTCGGTGAAATTTCACATACAGGCTGGACACAAAAGACTGCTGTGGCCACGTTTCCATCAGGAAGCGAAGCGTCGCGTACAGATGACCAGTCAGTTGAAGGCAGCCACGGTTGAACAGCATGCGTCGCAACACCATCACAGCTATGTTGCATGGAGGCAGTCCTCAAGGAGTCGATGCACTGAACCTCGTCTACGAAAGAAAAACACATCATTAGTCACATAGTTCATGAAAGAGTGAAAATATAGAATGCATTGACCTCCATTCATATGATGTGTCAATGGGCCCAAGCTACCGCAACTTTCATTAGAGTTTATCAAACAGACTCGTTCACAGAAATAAATAAATAAATAAATAAATAGATTAAAAAAAACTGTTCTGAAGCATTAATGGCTCAATTCTCCGTACTCATTAAAGAGGAACCCAAATGCTCAGACCACCTCAAAGCTAACATATCCCTTGATACCAGACAAAATAGACATGATATGTCTTTTTCCAATTTATAAATAGGTAATTTTGCGATGAAAGGTCAAAATCTTCTTCTTCTTCTTCACGATTAACCATGACATCACACCCAGGAATGGACCACCATATCCGTATTGTCTGCGGGTTACATCACGGTATGATTTAACTCAAACGGCGAATAATTTTTGATTTTTCACAAATACGCCAAGTCGGTGTCCTTTGTGGTTGTAGTAATACAAACCAAGATGGTTTAATGCTCCATCAATGGCCGAAAGACCCTAAGTTTTCCAGAAATTGGACGAGGTTTGTTTGAAATACCCGAGTACGGATCAGGCTGAGAAAATGCTCACTTTTGTACTTGGAACATGTTACAGAGGATGGTTATGAAACAGAGATGGCTAGATATTGTGGTTATCCACCATGATTGAGAGAGGATGCCACACCCAAAATTAAGCAGAAGAAAAAGCCATCACTCAAAACGGTAACACCATCTCAACCGAGCTAACAGCACATGTATATGGACAATTTGAGCAGTAAATCAAACACCTGTGTTGCCCTGCCGGCGACCGATCTCACCAAGTCACCACCCACCTCGGCGGTGGGACATGGTACGGACATGACACAGCAAAGCACGGGAATGGTACGGACACTGCACATGACAGTAGGACACGGCACAACCAAAGACATGACACGGCATGACATGGCACGGACACGAGCACAAACACAAATGGCGTCCCACGAAAGTACGAAATGGGATGATGCCGTAACATACAGGACACCTTGCCAGCCTGTGATGGTGAGACAAAGCATTCATCAACCATTTTGTCGGCGGTGTCTGAGACCGAGTGTGCCTAGGTGGTGTGTCTGTGCTGTGTCGTGCTGTATCCATGCCGTGCCATGTCCGTGCAGTGTCAAGTATATCCGTGTCCGTGTTGTGTCCCACCGTCGTGTCCCTGCCATGTCCCATTGTAGTATCCGTGTCTGAGTATGCCCGTGGCCGTGTCTGTGTATGCCCATGTCTGTGTCATAGCGTGTTTCTGCTGGAGTAATACAACTGATTTATCAATTAACACAAAATCTCATATAAGCCATCAATTGAACGGAAAGACAAAACCGACCAATCTGTAGTAAACATACGACCGGCGTTTTCATCTTTACCAACACCTCCATTGTCGCAATTTCATCTGAATCGCTGGCATTAGGCTCAAAGTGATACGGCTCCATAATTCTCCCAAAAGGGTTTCCATCACAAATTAGTTTCAACATAATGAGAACATTCAGAGTTGCGAATCACGGTGGAATTAGGATGGGAATCAGAGCTCGACATGGACTGTTTCTCTCTGTGAATTCACCATTTGGTTCAAGGTGTGTTCCGAGTGTGACGTCACTGGCAGAAATAGAAAATCAACATTCCAAGGCTTTTTTTCAGCATTTTCAATGTTTTTCAGAAAAAAACAAAATTGTGTTTGGCTTCCCCTTTAAAGCATACCCACCCTCCTCCTTCCCTCTCCCTCCTGCCAAAAATCCATCTTGTCCACCACTTATCCCTCATTTGTCCATCTCAGTCTATCCCCCCCGCCCTTTCTCCTCCTTCTACTGCTCCTTTTATCATGTTGCGTCCTGATCCGTTGTGTGTTCTAGCTCTTCCATGGGCATTCACCATGTATACAAAAAAAAGTTTTTTTTCATACAATACATGAATGTACAATAGAAACGATGACTTCCACAAAGGGAGAAACTCTGCCATTTAAAATGGTGAACCGCTCTGCCTGAAAAAACACCAGGATGACAGTTTGTAGCTGGGTCTGGATTAGAACACATGATAGACAGCTCAGAGGCAGGTATGCATACCGTTAAGCCATCCTTGCCAGCCCCTCCTAAGATTAACTGGTGCAATATAGAAATCCAACATGCAGTCAGTACTACAATCCTACACTGAACTCTAACATGAAGTTCCCATGTACAAATCGACTGAACAATGACAATAAAGCACAGACATAAATCGTGCTACATGACCATGATTTACTAGTCACTGTGAATACGGCCACTGCTTAATCAGCATTAATGATGCAAAATACGAAGGGTCATTTCATATACATACTATCAAGTGTTTGTGGGTACGTTATTCTTTCACAGTCGAACTTTAGCACCGAGAGGCCCCAAATTTTGGGGGAAAGTACTTCAGAGACTAAGTAAGGTTTTGAGCTACCACCTGTTGACCTTGACACCTGTTTTTAGGCCACCAAAGGCTGCTATAAAGTGTATATTGGGGTGTGACGCAATAAAGTGTATATAGCAATACTGCCACCAGCCCGCAGGCGAAGGGTAACCACCATGGGGCCAATAACTCCATAGCTTTGCAACGTCCAACACCTCCTGAAATCACCGCCGGGAAAAGCTCACCCAGCCGGGTGAGCGGCTACCGTAACCGCCAATGTTCATCAAAAACGCCCGATGATTGGAAACATGAGCTTTTTTACTCAGCTTGGATAGACGATTTAAGCTTGGTGTTGGCTTAATGGTTAAAGTGGCTGGCTTAAGATCTTAGGGTCCTGAGTTTGAGCTCGTTGTACTGTTGAAATATCACCAGGTGGGTCGACTCAGCCTGTCATCCTTCCAAGCTCAGCAAAATGAGTACTAGCTTAAATGGGGTAATAAGCCATTGGAGTATCCTGTGTCGGAGTGGTGACCCGTGCAGGACTGTACTCCTTAGCCAAATAAAACTGCCTCAGCAGCCCTATACATCTCATGGAATGAAAGGAATGGTTATTATTGTTGTTGGATAGACGATCACATGCGGGCTGCAAGACAACCCAGGTCAGGGCAGCACAGACATTAACCTGGGATGAGTGGTGCATTGAAACAAGGTTTAATTACGTCACCTTCATTTTGCTCAAACTCATCCAAAACTTTATCGAGATCCGAAGCAGCTGCGAGGAAAAGTTGGTCCATCATGGGTCCTTGTTGCGTCTCGCCCTAACCTCCGTTAACTGTAAGGAGGAGGTGAGGTTGGGTGGGGGAATAAACAGATTTATTTATTTATCAAATGTTTTCTCCTCTTGATCCTTAGGGTGCATGACAACAATACGGAGAAAGGCTGCGATTATTACGAGTGTCTGTGAAAATGACTTCTATATCCATCATGTTCATTATTGGAAACAAGAGGTCCATAATTATCCCTCTGCTTTTTGAAAAGAAAAAAAAAATAAACGGGGAGGGGGGGCAGGGGGTTATTGTAAATCAGCTCCATCTGTCTGTCTGTTCACCAAAGTTGGTCGTTATAATCATCAGGTAGCAAGAAGGTGCAAGAGCAGTCATTTTTTGCCCTGCCCCCTGGGGTGGGGTCAAAAGGTCAAGCATCGAAATATGCAACTACAGGCACATTTTTAAATGAGGCTTTGTATATGCGATCAACATTGGGAGATGTATGAAATATGTAACGATTCATTTGAATTTGACCTGCGGTTCATGCCCCTTTAGGGGGGGAGGGGGGAGAGGGGGATGGACTTTAGGGTAACAGGGATCAAAACAAGAAAAAAAATTTTTAACTCAAATTTGATATTTGGTCATTCCTGGTGTAACTTTTTGCCATCTTTCAACTTTGCTTTCGGTGGGAAGCGTGGGGATTTGCGATGGCGTGTCATCGACTTCACTCCAGTTCATGTTGCAAGGTGATGATGTCTGCAGATTTCTATGCTCACGCCTGCGTCAACTCTGGGCCATTCCACATCGGTGAGGAAAGTCGAGCAAACATTTGAGCTTCCACCACACAAACAAACAAAAAAAAGAAGAAATGTTTCTTCAAGGAATTGCCAACAATCAACGGGCACAGGCTCTCATGAGCAATTGTTGTGCAAAGGGCTCACTGCAGCATGTGATACAATAAAGAACAAAGTTGAAGGTTGAAGCACAACATTTCAACTCTCATTATAACAATAATCGGGTTTTCATCAATTCTGAGATCAAAGGTGTTTGCAGACAATCAACTACAGCCTTCCCAACGACCTCCCTTGACAAAGAACACTTGGTATGGCAATCACAACCACGACGACTTTTAAAATGGAGAGCTTAAGCCTGTTGTTGGCTCAGTGGTTCGGGTGGCGGCTTGGGATCCTAGGGTCCTGAGTTCAAGCCCCGTTGGCCGCTGAATTAATACACCAGGGGGTTGACTCAGCCTGTCATCCTTCCGAGGTCGGCGAAATGAGTACCAGTTCCAGTGTGTATACTGGTAGAGGGGCACTGCATCAGCGACAGTCGCGCTTCAAGAAATGATAGATAGCTACCCTGGCAGCTAAGCTGCCATACGACCACCATGGAGAGCTTTATATTGTTCGCATAGTTGACTCAATCAAGCCTCCTGTAACATGCACTTTGAACAAATTTTTTCATTACAGTTCATGCATCTCTTCTGAATATCGAAGAAAATGTCACTGGATACATGTGTTACCATTTATATTCCTCATGACCATTCTGATCATTCACTAATCAGTTCTACACGTTTCACATCGAGACGACGTGGCTAACGAGCAGGCTGAATGCTTCACGTTTGAGACGACAGGATGGCCTGCCGAGAGGTACGCACGCTCCCCTCCGAACCATCATCCAGCCCGAGTTTGAATGACAGCCCAGCAATAAACTGTCATCCTGGTGTTTCGCAGGAAGGGCGAGACGCATCGACGTGTGTGCAGTCCCTCGGATTCCCGTTGAACGGACGTTAAAGTTCCCACGGTGTCCTTCGCGAAGAGTAGGAGAGCTATCGCCGGCACCCTGAACAAATTACAAACACCGCTGCGATGCATCAGAGGCACAGCCAGCAACGATGATGTGACCGGCAGCCACAGGCTGCCGACGAAATGAATGAACCAAAAGTTTGCTCGTCATCATCGCTCGGTTTACATCGTTGCCTTGAGGTTGATGGATGTTTCCGCATGTATTTGCATTCAAATTACGTTACGTAGCTCAGTCACTGCTTCAAAACTCACCGTTGACAACCGCCACTGCCAGTAAGAAACGGGGACGACGGTTGAACGGGAGTATTGCGTTCACAAACACGAGTACGGGAGGTAGAGGCACGGAGGACGATAACCCGAACTAACACAAACGACAGCTTTAAAATGAAGCGTTCGAAGGAAGACTGACGAAACGATGACATGTCATACAAGTGAATATTTAATCAACGGAATCTCAGGTAAGTTGTGCGTTTCTACACCCGCACCGAGAGAGAAAGAGAGAGAGCAGCACATTATTCATCGTCTTTGTCTCATCAAACATCGGTCCGAAGGTGCGGCCTAAACTAGGCCGGAGAGCCTACGGTGTTTCATAAAAATTCTGAAGGGAAATGCGTCGCCGAGGTCCGCAGCGTCACTAGCCGAGATCAGGCTCCAAACAAACATCTATCCTTCAAAATCACCACAGGATTACCCCCCGGTATTTCGTGCCTACCTGGCGTCATGGCAAGTCCAGCTCCGTATCAAGAAGCACGTCCTGAGCACAATGGCAAAAAAAATTAAAAAATCAAGACTTACACCACACAACCGCAACAACAACACACCTAAGGCATCCCACAATGCACCGCACACATTAACCAAGATCATTGTTATTGTGATTGTTGTCAAAAATGTCTTCTTTTCTTTTTTTTTCTTTCTTCCTGATATTATTAATAAGAACAGTCAGCATGGCTGGCAGGATAACGGAGAGCTGTCTGACCGGGGTTTGAATCTCGGCCTAACTATAAACTGCCATCATGGTGTTTCTCTTCTCTGAAATTATACACACGATTTCGATGAAACTTCACCACAACCTTCATCGCCCGTGATGTACCAAAGTTTGTTCACGACACAGAGAAAAAAAATATCAGGGTCTGCGGGGGGGTTTGAGTGACTGTTGCTCTTGATCCAGGTGAGCTTCAGGACGCGCGCTCCTTTCTTTACCTCAGCACCACTTCAGGACACGCGCTCCTTTGTTTTTACCTCAGCACCACTTCGGACAAGCGCCCTTTGTTTACCTCAGCACACACTTCAGGACACGCGCTCCTTCTTTACCTCAGCACCACTTCAGGACGCGCGCTCTTTTGTTTACCTCAGCACCACTTCGGACAGCGCCCCTTTGTTTACTCAGCACCACTTCAGGAAGCGCCCTTTGTTTACCTCAGCACCACTTCAGGACGCGCACTCCTTTGTTTACCTCAGCACCACTTCAGGACACGCGCCCCTTTGTTTACCTCAGCACACTTCAGGACACGCGCTCCTTTGTTTACCTCAGCACCACTTCAGGACACGCGCTCCTTGTTTACCTCAGCACCAATTCAGGACGCGCACCCCTTTGTTTACCTCAGCACCACTTCAGGACACACGCTCTTGTTTATTTTCCTCAGCACACTTCAGGACGCGCGCTCCTTGTTTACTCAGCACCACATTCAGGACACACGCCTTTGTTTACCTCAGCACAACTTCAGGACACACGCTCCTTTGTTTACTCAGCACCACTTCAGAGCCGCGCTCCTTGTTACCTCAGCACCACTTCAGGAGCGCACGCCCTTTGTTTACCTCAGCACCACTTCAGGAACACGCTCCTTTGTTTACCTCAGCACCACTTCAGGACGCGCGCTCCTTTGTTTACTCAGCACCATTCAGGACACGCTCCTTTGTTACCTCAGCACACATTCAGGACGCGCTCTTTGTTTACCTCAGCACCACACAGGACGTGCGTCCTTGTTTACCTCAGCACCACTTCAGACGCGCGCTCTTTGTTTACCTCAGCACCACTTCAGGACAGTGCCCCTTTGTTTACCTCAGCACCACATTCAGGACGCGCGCTCCTTTGTTTACCTCAGCACCCTTCAGACAAGCGCCCCTTTGTTTACTCAGCACCACTTCAGGACACGCGCCTCCTTGTTTACCTCAGCACCACTTCAGAGCGCGCTCCTTTGTTTACCTCAGCACCACACTCAGGACGGCGTCCTTGTTTACCTCAGCACCACTTCAGGACGCGCGCTCCTTGTTCTCGCACCTCAGCGCCGCTCCTTTGTACCTCAGCACACACTTCAGGACAAGCGCCCCTTTGTTTACCTCAGCACCCATTCAGGACGCCTCCTGTTTACCTCAGCACCACTTCAGGACAGGCGCCCCTTTGTTTACCTCAGCACCACTTCAGGACGCAGCCTCCTTTGTTTACCTCAGACCACTTCAGGACAAGCGCCCCTTTGTTTACCTCAGCACCACTTCAGGACGCGCGCTCCTTTGTTTACCTCAGCACCACTTCAGGACGCGCCTCCTTTGTTTACCTCAGCACCACTTCAGGACGCGCGCCCTTTGTTTACCTCAGGACCACTTCAGGACAAGCACTCCTTTGTTTACCTCAGCACCACTCAGGACGCGCGCTCCTTTGTTACCTCACCACTTCAGGACACACGGCCCTTTTTTACTCAGCACCACTCAGGAGCGCGCTCCTTTGTTACCTCAGCACCACTTCAGGACAGCCCCTTTGTTTACCTCAGCACCACATCAGGACGCGCGCTCCTTTGTTTACCTCAGCACCACTTCAGGACGCGCCCTTTGTTTACCTCAGCACCACTTCAGGACAGCGCCCTTTGTTTACCTCAGCACACTTCAGGACGCACGCTCCTTTGTTTCCTCAGCACCACTTCAGGAGCGCGCTCCTTTGTTTACCTCAGCACCACTTCAGGACGCGCCCTTTGTTTACCTCAGCACCACTTCAGGACGCGTCGCTCCTTTGTTTACCTCAGCACCACTTCAGGACGCGCGCTCCTTTGTTTACCTCAGCACCACTTCAGGACGTGCGCTCTTTGTTTACTCAGCATCACTTCAGGACGCGCTCCTTTGTTTACCTCAGCACCACTTCAGACGCGCGCTCCTTTGTTTACCTCAGCACCACTTCAGCATGCGCCGCTCCTTGTTTACCTCAGCACCACTTCAGGACGGCGCTCCTTTGTTTACCTCAGCCACACTTCAGGACAGCGCGCTCCTTGTTTACCTCAGCACCACTTCAGGACGCGCGCTCCTTTGTTACCTCAGCACCACTTCGGACGTGCGCTCCTTCGTTTACCTCAGCACACTTCAGGACGCGCACCCTTTGTTTACCTCAGCACCACTTCAGGACACACGCTCCTTTGTTTACCTCAGCACCACTTCAGGACGTGCGCTCCTTGTTTACGTCAGCACCACTTCAGGACACACGCTCCTTTGTTTACCTCAGCACACCTTCAGGACACACGCTCCTTTGTTACCTCAGCACCACTTCAGGACGCGCGCTCCTTTGTTTACCTCAGCACCACTTCAGGACGCGCACCCTTTGTTTACCTCAGCACCACTTCAGGACACACTCTCTTTGTTTACTCAGCACCACTTCAGGACGCACGCTCCTTGTTTAGTCAGCACCATTCAGGACACACGCTCCTTTGTTTACCTCAGCACCATGCAGGCACACACGCTCCTTTGTTTACCTCAGCACCACTTCAGGACGCGCGCTCCTTTGTTTACCTCAGCACCAAATGTGGCTGCAGGTCATGTTTGCACCCTTGCAGTCTGTCTGTTTGTCTGTGAACAGGATATCTCAAAAAGTTGTGGACGGATTCAGATTTAACTTAGTGGATCAGTTGTTTCGGTGACAAGAACAAACCGATGAGATTTTGCTTCAGGTTCGGATTGAGATCCCACCTATCAGTGGGATACAAAGGGTAAACTCTTCAGCCTGGGGAGAGTACGCGCTCTTCGAAGCGCCCTTCCAGTTTGTACACGTGGAAATACCGGAAATAACATATGCACCGAAATATGCGGAAATATACCTAAAATATATGAAATAGATGGGACGTCCAGTTGAACAACGTCCATCCAACGGTCAGCGCACACATGAACGCATCGCACTATGCCAAACACCACGATGGCAGTTTATAGTAGGGCCGAGATTTAGACCCTGGTCAGACAGCTCGGGACAAGTGTGCGTACCTCTCCGCTATCCTGCTATCCCAGGTATCCAAGACCGACGAGTCTGGCACTACACTCACGCCAACTGGCAGGGTCTCCAAGCAGCCGTCAAACTTCTAGACTAGTCTCTCATTTCTACTTTCTCCGACATCAACTTGTCCTGGGAATTCTTTCAAAGAAACTCTCTCTTTCTCTCTTTCTCTCTTTCTCTCTTTCTCTCTTTCTCTCTTTCTCTCTTTCTCTCTCTCTCTCTCTCTCTCTCACAGATTTATCCCATCTTGTCTTCAGTTGTCCTACCCTTCCTCCCGCCCATGGTACACTGAAGCTTGTGGCGAGGCAGTTCTCCCAAAACAATCTGCCTTCGCCACATGGAAGGCAAATCTTACTGAAGGTAATCTCAGTTCCTTCCACAAAGCTTGGAACAAGTGTGTGTCTACCCTCAGGAGAGCCTGGAAACAACATCTTTCTAATCTCAAGTCTAAACTCTCAAACGTGTTTCCATCCTCCAAATTTTGCTGGCGTCTAGTTAAGTCTGTTTCTGGTGTACGTTCCCCCTCCATCCCCTCCCTTACCTCAAATGGCCGCACAGCTGACATTGCACGTGAAAAGGCTGAATGCCTAAACTCCGTCTTTGCTTTGAAATCTTGCATCTCAAACCCATCGCTTTCTGTACCCACCTTACCCAGTCACACCCAACTGTTCCTGGACTCTGTGTCCTTTTCTCCTGAAAAGGTGGAGAGCTTGCTGTGAAACCTCAACTCAGATTCTGCAACCGGTCCAGATGGCATCAGCCCACGTGTCTTAAAAACCTGCTCTGCTGCTCTTGCTCACCCTCTCTCTGTTATATTCACCCTCTCATTTTCTCAACGTCATCTGCCATCTGCTTGAAAATCAGCAAACATTGCTGCGCTGCATAAAAATGGTGCTAAAATTTATCCCTGCAACTACAGACCAATCAGCCTGCTCCCAATCATCAGCAAGGTTATGGAATCCATCATCACTTCTGATATCAAATCCTTCCTCTTCACCAATGGCTTGATTTCCGACCATCAATTTGGATTCAGACCAGGTCACTCTACCCTGGACATGCTGCTTCTCCTTTTCCAACAATGGATGGAGGTCCTAAATGCCAAACATGAGATCAGAGCCGTCTCCCCAGACATATCGCGAGCTTTTGATATGGTCTGGCACCCTGCCCTGCTCACCAAACTCTGTTATTATGGTATCCAAGGACATCTCCACTCATGGCTCGCAGACTTCCTCCTCCTGTTGCAGCCAATGTGTGACCCTTAATGGAATTCTCTCATCTCCTCTTCCCACCCAGGCTGGAGTTCCTCAAGACAGTGTTCTGGGCCCTGTGCTTTTTCTGGTTTTCATCAATGATCTCTCCGACTCTCTGGAAAATCCTCTTTATCTCTTTGCTGATGACTCCACTTTCTGCTGTGCCATCTCTCATCCCTCAGATCAGCAAGCAGCAGCAGCCTCTTCACTCTCTGCAGACCTGGATAAAATCACAAGCTGGTCCAACACATGGAACATGTATTTCAATCTTGACAAATCTCACACTCTCACTATGTCTCGCCAAAGGACCATCTGGAAAAAATCTCAACAATTCCCTTGAAGAAGTCCTTTCATTCAAGCTTTTGGGTCTCACTTTCTACCATGGTCTTTCCTGGGAAACCCACATCTCCAAGCTGCCCTCCAAAGCCAGTCAACGACTGTGCATCCTCCATCATGCAAAGTCCTTCCTTGGCACACATGAGCTTTTAACCACGGACAAAGTTTTCATCCGCAGTCTGATGGAGTACTGCTCCCCACTCTGGGGTGGTGCTCCTGCTTCACACCTAGCTCTACTTCACGCTGTGGAAACCAAGGCTTTTAGGATCATTGGTATTCCCTGTGTTGGCTTAATGGTTAGAGGTGGGCTTGGGATCCTAGGGTCCTGAGTTTCATATCCTGCTCAGCTGTTGAATTAATATCAGTGGGGTTAACTGCGCCTGTCATCCTTCCGAGGTCGGCAAATGAGTGCCAGCATGCTGATATCCTGCTGTCGAGGGGCGACTCGTCCAGGATTGTGTCCAATAGCCAAGGAGACTGCTAAGCAGCAGCCAACCTCTGCACAGATTATTCCCATGGATGGATCATTGTTTTCCCTGCGATGATGCTGAGTCTTTGGGTCTCTCGCTCTCTCACCGGAGAGGTTGGTGTTTTTTCTGTCTTCTACCCTCTCCTCTCTGACCTTGCCCCCCATTCCCCTCCCCCCTGCTCTTAATATTTCTTCAAGGCAGACTTAGCTATTTGTGTAATGTGAGATTACAGAGAAATTTGATTGTGTAATACCTAGTAGTTATCGCATAGTGTCATTGTAGAGCTTTCAAAGAGATGAAGTTGAGAGATGTATAGAGGAGGAGAGAGGAGAGAGGGAGAGGAGGAGAAGAAGAGAGAGAGAGAGAGAGGGGAGGGAGGAGAGAAGGAGAGAGGGAGGGAGAGGGGGAGAGGAGAGAAAGAAAAAAGAGAGAGAGAGAGAGAGAGAGAGAGAGAGAGAGAGAGAGAGAGATAGAGAGAGAGAGAGAGAGAGAAAATTGAGTTTCGAAGTGCATTAAACTTAACTTGATACATTTGCCAAGACTGTGTCAAGTTTCATCGAAATTGGAGTGTAGTTCAGAGAAGAAAGAAACACCTATTTTGGGGGGGTCAACCTCTCATCCTCTCTGCTATGATCTCTCTATATCGTCTAAGTTCATACGGTCAATATACCTTCGTTAGGCATCAGATACGAAGCTTGTGGCCAAGTTTCATCAAAATCATGTGGTTAGTTCAAGCGATAATGACTGATTGTTTACGCACTGACTGACTCACTCACTCACTCACCTATGGACGCTGTGCGATTGCATAAGCTCAGCGGGCTGAAGTCCAGGTGAGCTAAAAACACACGACACGAGCGATAACAGAGCGACCGAGAGCATAGGATCAATTTATCCTTGCTCAGAAAATTATGAACAATGCTGCTGCTGTTGCTCAAGATATGTTCTTGACAGAAATGCGACCACAGTTAGCAACGATAGAAGACACCATCGACATCATGGTGAAACGAGGACTCCTCACCAACACCAACTGAGCACATTATAACAACTGTATGGAACAGTTTTATCCCGTGTAGATATTCGAGATATTTGTAAGTTTCTGGTACTATATTTTTGCCATTGTGCATGTCAATTTTAATGAAATAAATGCTTTAATATACAATTTAGACACTTGATATGTCATCCAGGTGTATTTAGGCATCTAAAATTCAGGATTGCCCCTACTGTGTCCATGAAGAGTCGGCGAGCTATTGACGGCACGCTGAACAAACTCCTGCTCGCTCAGTTGAGTATCTCTGCATCTGAGTCAAGACCCATCCAATATTTTAGCCAAGAAACTGCTTCAGAAGAACTGGCGCTCTGTATAGAGGATGGTACGTGATGACATCACCAGGTCCTATTGGACTCGAACCCAGAGTTGACACTCCGCTGGATGACCTGAATGCGGAGGCTTTGATTTAAATTAGAGAGTGCCGAATTGGTGGCTCGGGAAAACGTTATATAGCAATCCTCAATTTGTTTCCACACATTGAGGACCTAACTCGTGCGTGCCTGCTGACAATTTGTTCGCACACCGATAAGCAATCGTTGATCCCACAATCAATCACAAGAATAACTGGAAGGATACTCGGTAGAGCGCATACCTCCGCCACGCAATGCCTGATCCAGTAGGGTAGAACATATCAGGCCCAATACAATTTTGAGATATCATGCTATATATCGTTTTTGGCCTCGTCTCTCAATGGTGAAGAATCACTTTTAAAAGTTTTTTTTTAATTCTCGTATACGGATCTGGATTCAGACCTTCACCAAAAAATGGGGGTGATTCAGGCCTGGTCAAGCTGAGTGAGGTGCCCTCACCTATAATCGATGGGACAAATGGGCTTCAGTTTTCCTCCCCACACATGACGTGATGTGAGGTTTGTCTACAGCCAATCCGGACGAACTTGGCGTTTGCCTCTCCAGAATCATTCCACCTGTTCCTCTCCAGACTCATTCTGCCTGTATGTGTAGTTTCAGAGAATAAGTTGCAAGTATCTGTGGACGGACGACGTGCCATCCCATAAGCTCCCCGGAACTACGTTCCAGGTGAGTGAAAAATCAGCTCGCATTGGAAGGTATTCCAAAAAGGATGCTGACCCATTTCCCAGAGCGCACACAATCCTCTGCCAGGGACCTCCGAGAACTTTGGAAGAGAATGAAGATGAAGGGTAAGGCACTGACTCGTGAGAAGAAACTCGACATGCAAAACAACAGGAGGGGAGGCTGCGACCGGTGAACTGGGCAAAGAAATTGTTGCGACATTGACAATCATAGCTGGAGACTTGGATCAAGTACATAATGACGTGGATGATGATGATGATGCTCTGTCAGCAATTGGTAGTTGTGGATGATGATGCACCATCAGCAGCTGATAGTCTGAAACAAGCTGATGATATATGTCTAATTACATCGACCAGCACAGCTGATTCTCACTTAAGGTAGTTAGATATTTTTTTCTTTACAATCAATGGAAGATTTTATGAAAGTACAATAATTACTTTGTAAATCCATGCACATTCTTTCTAATCTATTGAAAGTCCCTGTAATGTCCATCTTGTATTCCCCATGTTCCCCGCCCCATCCCTCTCCCTTCCACAGATCTCCTAATGTCTCTGTTCCCCACTGTTTTGTCCTTCCCACTCCCGCCCCTCTTGTCTCATGCCCCCCTTGCTGTGCGTTATGTGCTAGCTCTCACACGAGCCTCGACAAGGTATACAAAAAAACAAAACATTGAGACAGTATGTGTATTCAAAAATGCATGAACTTCTTTTTCTATTATAGTGCCGTTGAGGAGGAAGACGGAGTTCTGCTGGAATCGCTAGAAGAAGACGATGATTATTGCGATTTAACACAGAATGCTCATACAAAAAACAATGTGAAAGTCCAAAGGCAAAGGATAAAGAATGATTGGCTTTCTTTATAAAAAATTTTTTTTAGCAGGTTGCGACTTCCTTATCCTCTTCATCCCAATGGGACATACGGCTGCTATGAGCTTTAGCCATTTATTTCTATCCTTGGCTACATTCTGTGCCTCACACCATGAGAGACCCATCTCCTCCAGATCAGCGACCGTAGTCCTACACCAAGTTGTTTTTGACCTGCCTGGTTTCCTCCTTCCTGACGGTGTCCATCCCAAAGCAACCTTTGGGATTCGGTCAGGGGATGTTCTAAGCACGTGGCCAAGCCATCGGAGGTGGCAACACTTAATTTCAAGGGCAATGCTGTGGCAACCAGTTTTTCATGTGGGTCTCTGTAAGATATCTTATTAGGCCAGAAGATGTGGCAAATTGTTCTAAGGCATCCATTGTGGAAAGACGACCTTGCTCATATCTGACAATTACTCACCAGCACTCAGAGCTATATAGAAGAACAGACTTGACATCACTGTCATAAAGTCTTATCTTTAACTCCGCCATCGAAGATGGATGGAGGTTACTGTTTTCACCCCTTTCTTTGTTTGTTTGTTTGTTTGTGAACAGTATTACGGAAAAATCCCTCGACGGATTTCGACGAAACTTGGTGGAGGGGGGGCGTTAGGTCTGGTCCAAGGATCATGCCATTAGATTTTGGACTTGGTCCAAAATCCAATATGGCCGCTATGGCGGCCAATTTGAAAAAAATTTTTTTTTTTTTGCATTTCTACATGTTTTTAAGTGATTTCCAACCCCCCCCCCCCCGCCCCCCCAAAAAAAATTGTTAGAGAAAAAAAATGTTTGCAACTTTTTTTTCAACAAAATTTCGATTTTCTTTTGTTTGCATTTCTACATATTTTAAGTGATTTCCAATACAACCCCCCCCCCCCCCCCCCAAAAAAAAAAATTGTTAGAGAAACAAAACATTTTGCAAATTCTTTCAACAAAAATTTCATTTTTTTGCATTTCTACATGTTATAAGTGATTTCCAACAAAAAACATGCCAAAATTATATTGCGGCTGGATTTTGGAACTTCAGGTGGATATACCCACGTAAAATCAATTTCTGTCTCAAGGAATTCTAGTTATGACGAATGAATTGAGTATGTAAAAGTTAAAAGTAAAGGGGAAAGTTGCAAACTATACTCTGTGAGCACTGTTGACAGTCAAATTGAATGAATAGGATATCAGGTTCACTTGAGTGACGAGCAGTATTGGCAGCGGAGGTTTGCACTCTACGAGTGCTCCCCCTCTAGTTGTCTTGAGTCTGTACTGCTTCGACTTCCAGATAGAATAGAGTTGAGCGAATGCATTAAAAGCTTTGCAGAGTCTTGCCTTGATGTCTTTCTTGGCTCCATTGTCTTTACTGATGAGACTGCCTTGGTACAGTGCCGATAAAAAGTCTACACCCCCTTTCAAAATTTTCACCTTTTG
>CM068962.1:45846623-45859938 GCA_035128595.1 Eptatretus atami
TCAATCATGAAACCCAAGGAGCTTTCAAAAGTCCTCCGGGATAAAGTTGTGGAAAGGCACGTACGTATTCAGGGGATGGGTATAAAAATATTTAAAGGCCTTGAATATCCCTTGGAGCACAGTCAAGACAAACATTAAGAAGTGGAAGGCTTATGGTACCACCAAGACCCTGCCTACATCTGGCCGTCCCTCCAAACTAGATGATCAAGAAAGGACACTGATATCGGAGAGGACACCAAGAGCCAATGGTAACTTTGAAAGAGCTACGTGCCTTTATGGCAAAGACTGGTCACTGTGTGCATGTGGCAACAATATCCAAGCACTCCACAAGTCTGGCTGTATGGTAGCGGTGGCAAGAAGGAAGCAATTGCTCAAAAAAGCACACCTTTGAGTCCCGTTTGAGGTATGCAAAAAAAAACACTCAGAGATTCTGAGCAATGTGGCAAAAAGTTTCATGGTCAATTGAAACCAAGATGGAAACTTTATGGCCTAAATGCAAAACATTACGTTTGACGCAAAAACCAACAAGCACATCACCAAAGAAACCATACTATACTGTGAAGCATGGTAGTGGCAGCATCATGTTATGGGATGTTTCTCATCAGCGGTACTGGGCACTTGTCAGGATAGAAGGGAAAATGGATGGAGAAAATACAGAAAAATCCAAGAGGAAAACCTGCTGCCCTCTGAGAAAGCTGAAATTGGGATGTAAGTTAACCTTTGAGCAGGACAATGACCCAAAGCACACAGCCAAAGCTACACTGGAGTGGCTTCGAACAAAAGGTATATGTCCTTGAGTGGCCCAGTCAGAGCCCCGACCTCAATCAGTGAAAATCTGTGGCATGACTTGAAGAGTGCTGTCCATCAATGCTCCCCACACAACTTGACTGAACTGAACAGTTTTGTACAGAAGAATGGGCAATATCACCCAATCAACGGTGTGCCCAGATAGTAGAGACCTATCTCAACAGACTCACAGCTATAATTGCTGTCAAAGTGCTTCCACCAAGTATTAACTCAGGGGGGTGGCACTTATCCAACCAAGATTTTATTGTTTTGTTATTTTCTAATGATTTTCTGAATTTGTTAGAACTTTTTTTCACTTGGAAGTTTGGGGGTTACGATGTGGACATAAGGTAGAAAAAAAAATCTGATTTAATGCAATTTAATTCCAGGGCTATAAGGCATCAAAGGTGAAAAATTTGTAAGGGGGTGTAGACTTTCTATAAGCATCTGTATGTAAACTCCTCCACAGTCTCTAGGACTTCTACATTTACAGTAGTGGATACAGAAGATGTGGCATTGATATTCATCACCTTGGTCTTGGTGGTATTGATATTGAGATCTGCCCTCAAGTGACGTTTTTTTTGTAATGGGTACTCCTTGATGACAAAACAGCTAAATCATCAGCACAGACCAGATTATCAATTTGGATGGAAAGGGTCCACTGCGAGACTCGAGGTCTATGTGAATGATGGTGTTCCCCATGATCCAATCGATAGTAATCAGAAGACGATAGGTGATATAAATATCACCTGGGCGAACTCAGACTCCACCGGAAACCCTCTGATAAGGAGTTGTTCATGATGACACTGCATTCAAAGTGTTCAGTGGAATTTACTTTTTAGAGTAACCATCTTCTGTGGAATTCCTTAAGATCTGTATCTTCCACAGACTCTCACTCTATGTACACTACTGAAAGGCCTTTTTGAAGCCATGAAGTGTTTTCCATTCTAAGCACTGTTCAGTGATGTTACATTGTGCAAAGATTTGGTCGAATGCGCCCTCTTCCTGCTTTGAATCCCACTTGCTCTTGTCTCAATGTAATTTTTTTTTTTAATACAATGTCAAGGCTCATAGAAGAGCTAACACACAGAAACATAAACAAGGGGAGCAGGGCAAGGCTGAGGGGCTGAAGAGAGAAGCACAAAACAGTGGGAACAGAGACATTAGGAGATCTGTGGAAGGGAGAGGGATGGGGCGGGGTACACGGGGTAAACAAGGTGGGACACTACAACGGGACTTTCAGGAAGGTAAGCAGGAATTTGAACGAGGTGGGTTTGGGGTAGATTGACGGGAGTAGAAAAACATAATGGTTTTGGGATGGGGAAAGATAGAGAGTGTGGTGAACAGCTGTTTTGAAGACCTGGAGAGAGGAGTGGGATTGAAGAGAGTGTGGAAGTTTGTTCCAGAGTGGGGGAAAAGGGTGAAGGTGTGCAGTGATTCTTGATTAGAAGTTTCACCACAAGGGGGTTTTTGGAGGACCTTGAGCATCCTGCGGAAATAAAGGGGGACAGAGCACACACAGAGCGGGGGGGGGGGGGGGAGGGTCAAGGCCAGAGAGGAGACGGTAGAAGACAGAAGACACCACTGACCTGCCTGTGGTGGAGAGAGTGAGAGACCAAAGGACTCAGCTTCATCACGGGAGATACCAATGATCCTAAAAGCCTTGGCTCCATAGCGTGAAGCTGAGTGAGGTATGATGCAAGAGCACCACCCAGAGGTAGAGCAGTACTCCTTCAGGCTGTGGATGAAAACTTTTTGTGTGGTTTCGGAGGTCAGATGTGCCAAGGAAGGACAATAACTTGATGTCAAATAACTTGTCGATTCTGTTGAGGAGTATCCAACAAAGACCTTGCTGGGGATTGAAGTAGTGGTTGTCCCCTGCCAGTTGTTAGAGTTACCAAGATCACCTTTCTTTGGCAGCTTGACAATAAGGCCTTTTGTCTAGTCAGCAGGATAATGTCTTTGGTCCAAACCTTCTGAAGAGGTCAGTGAGCACCCTTGTGGCAGTGCTGATGTCAGCTTTGAGCATTTCAGCGTGGATGGAATCGATGCCAGGGGCTTTTCCACTCTTCATGGCTTTGATGGCAACTCTGACTTCTTCTTCAGAAGGTGGCTCAATGTTGAGCCTAAAGATTATCATCTGCTAGTAGAGGGTCAGCTGTATAGCCTGGTGTTTGGCTTAGGGTAGCAGCTTGGGATCCAAAAGGTCCTGAGTTCAAGCCCGTTGGCCGCTTGAATTAATACACACCAGGAGGTTGACTTCAGCCTGTCATCCTTCCGAGGTCGGCGAAGTGAGTACCAGTGTACTGGGCCCGGTGTATGCCCCGCGTTTAAAATAGGTGTACCATATCCCTGTGTCGTAAGAGGCGACAGCGGTTGCGGCAGGAAGGGCATCCGGCGTAAAACCTGTGCCAAATCACTATGCGGATCATACGGATGATCCCGTGTGGCAACCCTAACGGGAGCAGCCGAAAGAAGAAGAAGAGTAGAGGGTCAGCTGGTTCATCTGGCTCTGGGCTGTTCAAGACATCATGAAGTGTTTGAACCTATCTTGCTGCTTGTTGACGCTCTGTTAATGACATTCCTCCTTTATCTTTCACAGGGGTAGAGTGATTAGTGTTTTTACCATAGAGTTGTTTGGTGATCTTATACACTGTGCTTCATCTCTCCATTACTGCAGCCTGTTCAGCTTCACCAGCTCAGTCCTCTAAAAAATGACCCCCTTGTCTTTGCGTGCACTCTTCTTGACTTTTCTTTATGTTTGGCCTTGGAAGCTTGTAGGACCTGTTCCTCCATGCGATTTTGGAGAAGAGAGCAAATACTATTTTGGGGGGGTGGTGGGAGTCAAATCCCACTTCGGTCATGAATTAATACCTGATGGGTTTATTCAGCCTGTCATCCTTCTGAGGTTGGCCAAATGAAAATGAGTACCAGCTTGTTGGGAATGAATGAGCATTAGAGTATCCCTGTGTTGGAGTGGTGACCCATCCAGGATTGTGCCCAATGCCCAGGAGACTGCCTTGCAGCACATACGCTCTGTCCAGAGTATGGTCCCATGGATGGATGGATGGGCCAAAATCCTCCATAGACCGCCCATACACTGAGATTATTTTTAATTCCGTGAACAAACTTTGGTACAATGAAGGTTGTGGGTCAAAGTTCATCGAAATTGTGTGTGTAGTTTCAGAGAAGAGAGAAAATACCTATGTGGGGGTTAAACTCCTCCCCCCCCTGTATAACCCCTTAATGAGCGCAGATTTTGATGCAGTCGATACACCTTAGTTAGGAATCAGATATGAAATTTGTGGCCGAGTTTAATCAAAATCGTGTGTTTTGGTTTCAGCGATAATGACTGGCTGACTGACTCACCTACAGACACTGCTTGATCGCATAAGCTCACCGGACTAAAGTCCAGCTGAGCTAAAATGAAGAAAAGAAGAACGATGAATGATGAAGTAGGTAGTAATTTATCTTATTCTTGAAAGAAAATGGATCATAAGATATGCGGGAAGCATGTGACCGGCAAATAATCCAAATTGATGCAGCACATGGAGAAAAAAAAGTGACTTGCATCGCTCTTCGTTCCACACCTAGGTATGGCCAGTGTGGATAGGTGTGAAGTGTGGCTAAGATGAGTCTTCCCACCAAAGATCCTGACAGAAGGTACCCAAGTTGGGAAAGATCAGTTGAGCAATTGCCACAAAAATATCTGTAAAACAAACTTATTGCAGCAACAGACCTCCGATGTGAAAGTTGCTTTGCAGAGACGAGCGAGCTCTACTCCAACGAAATTGACTTCACGCTTCTGGACCCATCGAATAAATGTTAATGTGTTAACTTGTAGTTATTGCTGTAAAATCCACGATTCCCCTGGGTTTCTGGACAAGTTTACATTTTCTGATGAAGCAACTTCTACATCGGTGCTAAAGTCAACCACCCACTGTCACCAGTTAATGGGGCACAGAAAAACCTCAGCAATTCCGACAACATTAAAGAAGACTCGCCAAAAAAATCAATGTCTGGGGCGTGTTCCTTAGCACAGCAGCTTGCTGATGCTTTCCAAACCATTCATTCCATATGAACTGATTTGCAAGCCCGCTCACCTGGCTGCTCGGCAAAAGAAGCAAGTGATTAGAGAAGTGCTTCATTACTTTAATTTGGAATTCATTTATTTATACGCCTTTGAACCTTTATTTAAATTGAATAATATTATTAAAGACTGTGTAACACAAATCACCTTCATCATACTTCCATTCCATCCATTGGGACCATACTCTGCACGGAGCGTCGGTGCTGCAACCAGTCTCCTGGGCTATTGGGCACAATCCTGGATGGGTCGCCACTCGACGTAGTATACTCAAATGACTCAATCATCCCAACAAGCCTGGTACTCATTTTGCCAACTCACAGGATGACAAGCTGAGTCAACCCACAGGTATTTAATTCAATGATAATTTTCAGGATAAATTACACACCTGGTGTGATAAACGAAAGAACACTATTAGTGAAAATCTTCAGGTTCGGTGTGCTTTGGCTTTTTCAGTGTTGTAATGTACAACTTATGTACAGTAGCTCGTTGTTCCAAATTATTACAGAGTATACAAGGCCTACTCAAATTAAACAGAACACACAAACACAGTGAGATTGTTTTGATTGTTTTTGATTTTATTTTTCCAAATTACAGCACTGGAGGCAGGAGCCAACGTAAAACAAAAAAGAAACAGGAGAAAAATAATACACGGTACTGGGAGACAAGTAAAAAACCAAACAAATGCTAAACTTCAATTATCTAAAGAAAATCAAAAAGAAACAAATAAGAATAGAATAAGAGATCATTGAGGGTCCTGTCTCTGCTCTGGATCAGGCCAGAGAATTTCATCGACATCACAAGCATGGTTCTCCTGGTCAAGCACCGGGAGAAATATTTTCTGGCATGACTCTGCCGGTATATCCCACATGCCTCCTCCTTTTCTTGGAGTTGGAGCACACGGTCGTGGGGGTTGGGTCGTGCACCTTTCCAACCGCCGTGCCGAGAAACTCCCGATATTGGGTTTTTATAAAACTCCTCTATTGGGTATGTCACAGTAAATAACAGTCGAGTAGAATGTTGATTTCTCCAATTTTTACTTACATATTCTCATTTCTGAATGTCCAGATGACAGAGGAAACTGTGAAGCAGCTCAAGTTCGGCTGAACTCTCTTCGGCCTCCCTCAGGCTCAACAGCACATGGTCAACTAAAGTCGCCCCGATCTCGTCTGAGATATTTGCCCTACTTGCTCTTCCTCGTCCACTTCTTCATCCTCCTCCTTTTTCTTCTCATTCTGTTCCTCTTATTCTCTCTCTCTTCTCTCTCTTCTCTTCTCTCTCTCTCTCCTCTCTCTCTCTCGTCTCTCTCTCTCTCTGCCTCTTGCTACAATGTTGTCAGTCATTGTTCCGCAACGAGGCGAGCTCACTTGGTAGCCCTTTAATTGTGTTCAATCTCTGATTGCTGATTGAGTAATTAAAGCAACTAGTGTTTCACCTATGAGGAGTGAGAGTGTTCAATTGATAACTGAAGTTTAGTATTTGAATGGCAGTGTTTTCCAAGTGAACACAAGAGATTTCCTTTTTGAAGATTGTGCCGAATGAGGAGAATTGTGTGAAGTGTTTTGGAAAAGGGTTAAATGAGACTGAAATGTGTTGTGAAAACAAGTGAAATGTGCTTATAGTTTTGAAGAAATTGTGTTTTTTTTGCACGTGAACTCAAAGTTTTCCTCATTCTTGTTCATCGCACCAATTCCAGTGTTTAAACAATCGAGGAAAACTGTAATAAGCAGAAAATGAGTTCTGGTGTTGGCTTAACTGTTCAGGTGGCTGCCTTCCTATCTTAGGGTCTTGAGTTTGAGCCTTTGCTGTGCTATTAAATCAACACCAGGTGGGTTGACTCAGCCTGCCATCCTTCCAAGGTCAGCAAAATCAAGTCGCAGTCTACTGGAAATGGGGGTACTGCATCAGCACAGCAAGCGCTCCCAGCATATGCATGCAACACAAGCCGCAGGCTGTGTATGAAATATAATAACAATAATACTTTATTTTATGTTCTATAACAACTTCATTTATGAAAAATAAATAGCACAAAAAATATGCACAAACATGTGAAGTAAGTGCACAGTTTGGACAAATTTTAAAGGGGAAGTCCCTTACCCTATTTTCCCCATTACTCCCAAAGTTTAAGGATTTGTGGTTGATGGGGATTTTCAAGAGCGTAACCCCCGCAAAAGGCAAGGCCTTCCTGTATATACTTGAACCAGAAGCAGATTAAGATTTTTTGGGGCCAAAAAAATTTTAAGTGCGCAAAACCCAAAAAGAAGGACTCCCAATCTTATTTTCACCCAAAAAGGCCGAAAAAGAGACTCCATGGGATTTTCACCCAAAAGGCCATAAAAAGAGACTCTAGTTATTTTAGGCTAAAAAAGAGGACTCCGGTTTATTTGCAACCAATAGGAACTCTGTTTACAATAATATATCCGTGGTCTTGTGTTGTTTATGGAGTGTGGGTTGTTTTGTGTGTGTGTGGTGTGTGTGTGTGTGTGTGTGTGTGGTGTGTTTCTGTTATGTCTGGCTTTTCTTGGGACTACGGTCAGTCATTGTCTTTATTTTGATTATTTTTTGCACTCGCTTAGCCGATGTTGCTTTCCGACTCGACAGCAAAAAATCTGGAGCAATTGCCATGTTTACCTTCGCAAACTTTGTTGCGAAGGTTTATTTTTTTGATCGTGTGTATTTATTTATTTGTGAATATGTGTTTGTTTGTTTTTTGTTTATTCGCATAATCCAAAGTAATTGACCCTGAATCAGCAAATTTGGTGGGATGAATTCTGGTTATTATCCGAGGACCAATTTGATTAATTTTGGGAGCGATCGGGTCAAAGGTCAAGGTCAAGGTCATGAAAAAGGGGGTTTCAAAAATCGTCCTTTTTTACACAATAAGCGCGGGTCCCAAAGTTTTTGTTTTATCCCCAATTTTGCATTGCACTAATGCAAAATGTTCAGAATTCAATGCCCCATCTTGGATATGTGACATGAACAATGACGTTAATAACCTATCAGTGGTTGGAAGTCAAAGGCTCAGGGGGGTCACACATTGCAAAATGTTGCGTGTTTAGTCATAACACGGGTCAATTTCCTATGCCGATTTGCATGAAACCAACTACCAAAATTGTTGACTGTTTGTGTCCCCACACTCTAATACACATTACACAATTAAGACGTACAAAAGGTCAAGGTTGAGGTCATGAAAAGGTCAAAATCGTCATTTTGCCAATCGTGCGGTGATTTTTTTATGCCAATTTGCATGCCACAATGCAAGATGTTGTGATTCAATGCCCAATCTTGTGAATATACGATATGACACAGGAAAATATTTTTAATGTTTTAAGCCATCATAACACATATGAGCTGGCAGATTGGTAATGGGATTAAACTAACCTACAATTCAACGTTTTCTGGGGGGGGGGGGGGGGCAAATGTAAGCGTTGGTCGAAGGTATGCCTATACGAGTGCCTCCTTCTACGTTTTAATTGCCTTTTTTTCCCCCCTCGGAAAAAGAATGTTCATGTTTAAGGTGTTCCATTACCAAGAAATTGCTATGCTTGCCACAGCTAGCCTTTCTTTATCACTGTTTCGTTGAGTGCTTGCTTTGAGTGCTTAAGTCCTCAGGAGGATCTACAAGCTTGATTTGGGTAATCGGAACACACCAAAAAAAACTGCCAAAAAACTTGCAGGAGTTCCCAAAGTTTACTTTCCTTCTTTTTTTGTACACATAAACAAGGCTCGTGGAAGATATACGGCGTATATATTATATATATCTATAATATATATATATATAATATATATATATATATATATATATATATATTATACGATATATACGGAAGAGCTAAATGAAAGAGGCTACACAAAGATATATGGAAGAGGCGAAACGTTTTCTTGTAGATTGCTGATGAATAATTGGTTTGATTCCATCAGATTGTCGTTGGTTTTGTGTCGCCTTTTCTGTTTCATTCCCCAAATTTCTCCTGCGTCTTTTATATATCAATTATATTGTTTAGCAGTACCCGAAACTTATTTCTAACCTATGCAGTAACGTGTTGTACTCACGTTAGCGTGATCGTTGACACACGTTTTACTTGTCCGTTTAGTCATAAGTCGAAAACACGTCTAAGGTAATGGGTTAGCGTCAGTGTTCCAGACTCCCTGGTTTTTTTTTTTTCTTCGTATGACGTGGATGTAGACACTTCGATTTCTAGTGCGGTTTATGAAATTTAATCGTTGAGCCGGCAGCCTATTAATTTATATTATATCATAACCGCACTAGAAATTGAAGTGTCTAACATCACCGTCATACCGAAGAAAAGAAAGAAAGAAAAAAAACACCAGGGAAGTCTGGAAACTGACGCTAACCAATTACGTCGAACGTGTTTGACTTATGAGTAACGCTGCAAGTAACGTGTGTCGACCGTGTGTCCAACGATCGCGTAACGTGCTACAACTTATGCCAGCGGTATGCAGAACGTGTGTCATACATCGAGTACGTCCGAGAAATTTTCAACATGCCTGAAAATTTCTCGATGTACTCGGCGTAATGACGACGTATGGCAGCGTATATGACGTTGCCAGCGTGCTTTAACGTATACAAACTTTACCCATAACGTATTGCGACGTGTGCCAGCTTTGGTTCGGCAATTTTTTCATAACTCGGCATATGCTGGCTAAAACGTCAAGGTGTGACAGCGGCTTAAACTTGCGACTGCTCTAGTGCGGTTATGATTTGAATCGCTCGAGCCGCAAGCCTATGAAATAGCCTACCACCACGTGGATTCGTCGCATACAGCTGCCGCGCTAATGCATAGTTAGACTACGTTGGGCATAGGTGTGAACGCCGTGACAACACGGCTCAGCATTCGTTTGGTTTAAGTTAATCTATATGTGATTGAAACCTTCTTTGTGGTACGTTACTAATACGTTATGCAATACGTCCGCAACACGTTATTTATACGCCCAAAACTTTAAAAAAAACAATCAGTACGTTTCAGCGTACGCGCAGCGTTTTACATCATTTTGATACCTTGCATCCTGCTGGCTAAAACGTCAAGGTGTGAACAGCCCTTACTAGCTTCCAACCATCGGCGCATGGCAGTGCGGGCTTCACCCAGACACAGTTGGTCAACGCATCATTTACCACTATCGGGGTGTGCACAGACCTTTTTTTTTTAACTAAGGTATCAGCTGGGCAAGTTTTTTCGACTTTGGTCCATTAGTCCATTGCCGATTGCTGACTGTTTGAGCTAGGGAAGAAATGGCAACGAAAGCAGAAAACTTCAATAAACGCTGGAAATTCCGTTTCCGACAATCAATTTCACAAAAATTTTCCTGGGTAGGACCCCAAACCCCCACGCCCACCCCTGTTTGGCACTATAGCCTGGTGCAGACCCCCGATACCCAACCCCCCCCCCCTCCTCTTAAATTCCTGGATCTGCCCTGAAACCTACTCAAATCCTCTGGTTTTACATACTGTATATACCTAAGTTGAAAACCGTCAAATGACAGGTTGGGATTATTTTAATTCAAATATTCAGAGCTAGTCGATTATAGTACCATGTTTTCATGCAAGAAAAATAACAATTATTTAAAAACACTACATGTACAAATGGTGGACCCCTATTTTCTATTCTTCCCTGGAGTTTTTTGTTTTGACAGTACAGCCTCCTGAGCATGCCAAAAGTCTGAAGCCTCGCTAGTGTCAGTTTGTTTCTTATATCTTCTTTATTGGATGAGACACATAGACGGATATAAATGGACATCGTTTTTCTCTTTGCGGCACGTTACCAAACCTGGGGTGCAGCCATTTGACTCCACATGCCTTGTATTTAGTGTTAATGTTTTTTTTTTAATGCTTCTGTAGCACCTCGTTTGAGGCTCGTTTTGTACGTCACCATCTAGCAATTCCAATAGAAGAGAAGTAATTATTATTTTATGAAAAATGTTTTTCCGAGTTTTCGTATCCTGAGAAATATGACCATAGTGGAACACATAGTCATGTTTAAAAGATTGGTCTTTAAACCCAACTCAATGCGTCTTAATGAAGGGGGACAGATAAATAACAAACACACAATTCCATTCATTGGGACCATACTCTGTGCAGAGCCGTTGGTGCTGCTTAGCAGTCTTCTTGGCTAATTGGGAGCAATCCTGGATGGGTTCGCCATTCTGACACAGGATACCAGCAAGCTGGCACTCCATTTTGGCCGCTGAAAGGATGACAGGCAGAGTCAACCCACCTGGTATTAAATTCAACGAGTGGATTTAAACTCAAGGATCCTAGGATCCGACAAGCCACACACAGATACACGGTTTTTGGGCAGGCTCAAATTCAAAACATGTGGCCATGAAAATACCTATGTGCTTATGTCACAAGAATGAGACAATGAAACGGAAAAGTAGAATGCAGGTAAAGTTCGAGCCTACACGGCACAAATAAAGGAAACGAAGAGCCAAGATTGTAAAAGGATTTTAAATACTCGTTCATCACCCTCATTCTTCTTCTTGTTTAAACCTCCAAAAGTCGAAGGTCACTGGCTCATAGTCCACTCATTTATTCTTTTTAAAAAATTTATCTCACCTGTAGAACAATTTCCCCGTGTGTTCAGTCCGCATTCCTTCCCTCCAGGGTTTTTTCAAGCAGTTTTCACGCTCCGACTACTCCCCATATCCATACTTCAATGATCTCTTTCTACCCATAAATGACGGCCCATTTCTCAGCACTTGCAATTTTTCCCCAGTTATTGGTGATGTACCCCCCTCTCCCTCACCCTTTCGTTGTGAATTGTCAATCAGTTGTTTGTTCCTTTTCTGTTTCACATCTCCACATTCCCTTCCTCTTCTTTTGGGTTTCATCCAGCTTGTATATGCAGCTTGTTCATCCCGCTCCCCGTGGTCCTTTCTTCCCTCCTCTTGAACTCATTCTCAGTTCTTACCACCCCTTTCATATTGCCGATACCTCTTCCAACGAGCCTCGATCATGGATCTATTTCTTTTTTTAATCACCATTGCTGCAGTAACGCATTGCTACACTTGGGGACGCACAGATCACTTGAAGTGGCGATTTTTCATACTTCGTATGGTGTTAACGAGTTGCTTGCAGTTGAGAAAGGGGAGAAGGTTAGAAATAGAATGGAAAGTGGAGAAGTTAGAGGAAAGAAGAGAATGCGTGGATGGGAAATTGTTGGATGTAATGAAACATGGGGAGTGAAGTGGTGGGTGGTGGGGAGTTACCCTGGGTATATATGAGCCATTATTAAACACATTTGCTGAAACGTGTCTGGACAACTTCAATTGGACGATAAAAAAAAATTCTTTACATTTCTTTAGTTGGCATTCGTTGAGCAGAGTATGAATAGCAGGATTAACAACGAGCTTTATACAGTGAACTCTGTGGTGTAATGGTGAGAGCGTCTGCTGCTAGTCTGGGAGATTTGGTGGTCCTGAACACCTGGGCCCCCCGCCAAAAAAAGCCCCCCTTTTGGGGGGGCCCCCCCCCCCCCCAAAAAAAAAAAAGCCCCCAGGTTCGTTGCTGCTTACCTGCTTGACACATCGGCATTAAAACAGGTAAGGGCCCACAGACAAACAACCATCGTGTGTGGAGTGGTACTAGTCTGTAGTGCAGTAACCGAACATGAGGCTTTGAAAATGGGTTTAAATGGCTTTCCCTCTGTGTTTGAAATTGTTTTATCCCAGACTATGCGACTTACTGATTCGTGCCTTGTTTGTTGACGGTTGAGGATTTTAATATGGTTTTGATGGATAGTTTTGTTTTTAAAAAAAATTCCTCTCCCCTTTGTCTCTATAAATGATCTCACACTCTCCCTGCAGCATCTACCAGAATTGCCTGTTTATTGCGAACAATTCATGTACTGTAATGAGCGGCTATGCTGTCTGCCTTTGCTGTCCATTTTACTAGGAATATAATTAAAACTGCAAAGACTTCCGATGCCTAACCCACTGCGTAATGGATTTCGGTGAAACGCGTCGCGAGAGAAACGTGTTTTCGCGGCACGTGCAGGGTGATCAGGGTCGAATGGCGGTGAAAGGGGAGTGTGTGTGTGTGGTGTGTGTGGTGTGGGTGTTGTGTGTGTGTGTGTGTGTGTGTGTGTGTGTGGTGTGTGTGTGTGGTGTGTGTGTGTGTGGGTTTTTGTACTCATCAAGTTTGGGGTGTGTGAAGATGATATTGTACACTTATTGCCCCCCAGAGCGACAGGGTGTCCATAAATCACGACTAATAATAACAGAAAGATGTCTGCATAAGTACGAGCCTTTCTAACATCCAAAAAAGAAATCTAACTTACAAATTTTTTGGTGGTTGAAGTCAATGACCAAATCTCTAAATCCTCTTTTTCAAATTTCAAGTGAATCGGATGAAAATGACAATTTTAGAAACTCGGCCCTATGTTGACCCTTTTTGGCCGCTGGTGAACCTCAAAAATACTTGTT
>CM068962.1:45885349-45917849 GCA_035128595.1 Eptatretus atami
ATATATATATATATATATACATACATGTACACACACACACACTCAAGATTGTGCTCTTTGACATCGAACATGGAAGATGGCATCCCACATAGTTGTGTTCATCCTGGATTTGGAGTGCAAATGGGCATCAAGTACGTGAGTGCGTGACGATGACATTTTGGCCAAAGTGCAGGTCAGGTGAGGTGAGGCTATGTTAATTGAGCCAATGCAAACAGCAATGGGTGGTGTCGAGCATGAAAGGGTTTCCAACCACCACCCAAGCATGCCAGTTTCGAGGGCACTGGGCCTGCATGAGATTTACATATAAAACTGTGGCCGGGGATTTTTTTTTAAATTAACAGTGATTTAAGGCTTGTACAAATTCCAGGTACCTATAAGCATTCGAGATAGAGGTTGGTGGCTTATGCGTCGGGTGGAGACGAGTGATTGTGATGTCTGGGAGAGGATCTCGTGAAGAATTTTTTTTTTAATGATTTTGTGATTTTTTCCTGGTATATTGGCTTGAATTACAGCAGTATGTAAAATTTCAGTTTTCTCCGCCAACGCCACCTTTTAGGTATTAAAAATTGATATCAGTGAATGAGTGAGTCAGTCGGTGGTTAGAAACAGCTTTGTGTATATATATATATATATATATTGTTTTTTTTGTCTGGTAGCCTATCCCACTGTTACTGCTTGGGATCCTAAGGTCCTGAGTTTGAGCCACGTTGGCTGCTGAATTAACACCAGGTGGGGTCGACTCAGCCTGTCAACCTTCTGAGGTCGGCGAAATGAGTACCAGTGTACTGGTCCCGGTGTGTGCCCCTGTTAGAATCGGTACACCGTATCCCTGCTTGTCATAAGAGGTGAGTAACAGGTTGGTGTCAGGAAGGGTGTCCAGACATTAAAACATTGCCTCAAAAAGGGAACCATGACCATCATGGGGCCCGCAAGGGTAACCCCTGCTCTAGCAGGGAAAAATGGCCTTAAAATGCTTGTGTGTATTTGTTTGTTTGTGTGCACGACATCTCAAAAAGTTGTGGACGAATTTGAACGAAACTTGGTGGACATGTTTGGTGTGTGACATTGACAAGGGCCAATTGATTGGATTTTTGGTGAAGATCCGAATCCGGATCCGGATACGAGAATTATTTAATTTTAAAAAGTGATTCTTCACCATTGAGAGAGATATGGGGCCAAAAAAACGAGATCTTTATTGGGCCTGATATGTTGTTCCGTTGGATCTGGCATTGCGCGGCGGAGGTATTCGCTCGACAGAGTGCCCTTCTAGTTCTTGTAAGTGTCACATACAGGAGGAATACATTCGTGGACATCAGTGTACTTTTATTACAAGGGCACTATAGTAGAATATATTTTTATTTTATCGCCGGCATCATATTATCGACTCGACATTGTTGGCATCTCCAGCAATGAGGACGAAGCGCAAGACCCATCGCTCTCACATTGCAGGCAAGGTGTGTGCAGCCTCTGTTGTTTTCACCACCTCTCGTCGTGCTCGAGCTCCTTCGAGGTAACCTCACCCTGCACCAAAGTTCCTAGTATACGGTGGTGTATTCATGACCACCTTTCCTCAAACAACGTTTGAACCCGGAGTGTCTGAGCCACCAAAACAGCCATGATTCCGGCTAACTCGCAGGAACAGGCGACCCGCTGGATTAGGCAACTTGGAGAAGCCTTTGTGAAGTTTTTCGCTCATCGAAGCCTGGGAAAAAGAGTGAGCGAGGGGGGGATTGGCCCGTGGGTGGGGAGGGGGGAAAAAAACCAACAACAACCACCAAAGACCAAACAACCGAGACGCGTAATAACGCGCCAAGGTCCTGAGCCGGGACTCCCGCCCGTCTGTCTGAACCTCCAAAGTGCCGCGCTATTTACGGCGCCGCCGCCTTTACCTGTAATTAGCGACTATTTGCGGACAGGTGAGCTCATGGGGGATATAAAAAAAAAAGCCAAGAGAGAGAGAAACGAAGTTTCTCAACAGGTGGACAGGTATGGCGGCGTCACGTGCGCCCTACAGGTGCCAACACGTGACTTTTCGCTTGAGTAACGAAGCGTAATTCGCGCGTTTAAACCGGCAATGAGAGACGCGCATCACGAGACTTAGGCAAGCGCGGCCGTAATGGCTTCACAAGCCTCTGGAAAGGCTTATACAATGAGAGTGCGGGCCGCGCCCTGCTCGCTGAGCGCCCGGGTTCGAATCCCGACGCAGCTGTAAACCGCCGTCCTGGTGGCTTTTTTTTCCCACCCAGGCGTCGCATGAACGTGCGCGCCGAACCCTCGGATGGACCCTCAGCCGGGTGTCCCAGTGGGGTTATCTTTATGTGACCGCGTGGCCGAGTTATCGCCGACCTTCAGGCCTGGCCAACCGGCTCGTGAAAGACTCGACCACATATTTTAAGCGACGGATAATAAACCTTTACAATAATGACGCATATTTCTAATAGTTTCCACAAAATACAAACCTCAAAATTTCAAAGTCAACATCACGAGGAAAATATCTTCGGACGAATAATAAAGGCGAATGTTGACCGAAGCTGCTGCTGCCCCTGGGAAAAAAAAACTAAAACTCTGATACAACCAAGTTTAAAGGCTTTGCGGTTCCGAAACAGCCGAATACAAGCGAATCGAGGGTGTTTCGAGGTGGCCCTTTTCCACAAAAAAAACCATGAAGGTTCTTTTCATTCTGTGCACCACCACCACCAACAACAACAGCACGATGACGTCACGATGTTGTGACGTCACACGTCGGAAATCTCTCCTACACGCTGTTGGAAAGTGTTCGATGCGATTAACTGTTCTGTAACTCGTTGCGCCTCCTGAAAATGAAATTCTCATCCGCAGTTGCTCGGAGGCGTCGGCGATGCGGATCCCGTGAAAGTTTCTACAAACGATAAACTTTTCGCCCCGCCCACTGACACGCCCACCGACACGCCCACCGACACGCCCACAGACACGCCCACTTGACACGCCCACCGACACGCCCACGTTTCAGCGCCGTTTGACGATCAAAATCCGGGCGGCGTTGCCCGGCGAAGAGAATGACAGCGAGCATGACATGGAGGGGACGAGGAAGGAGACCTTGAATGACGTGTTTGGGTTTATTTTTTAAACAACAAAATATCGCGCCATTGGTTGTTAATCTCGGGGTCGAGCTCGCGCGGGTTCCTGACTGAGATCTTCACCGCGGAGACATCCGCCGTGGACCGTTGAACGAGTCGCTGAACGATATCCCCGAAGATGCCGGCCACGTGTGACCTGTCGCCTGACTCGCTGGAAGGTCTCACGGAGAGCGAATCCGAGGCGCAGCCCTCGCCGCTCGGCGGCACACCTGAGCTACACCTGCAGGTCGGATCGCAGCGCGACGATAACGCCGGTCGTGCGATGCACACGCTCGTATCGGTCGATATGCCGCGACCCCAGTACTGCCGCGTTCCGGCTGCTCCGCGACGCCGTCGCGAGTTCACTCCCGCCAGCAAGAAGGACGTGCTCTATTGGGAGAAGCGAAGGAAGAACAACGAAGCCGCGAAGCGATCGCGCGAGAAGCGACGGCTCACCGACCTCGTGCTGGAGTCGCGCGTCATCGCGCTCCTCGAGGACAACGCGGGTCTCCGCGCCGAGCTGCTCGGCCTGCGGATGCGCCTCGGCGCGGGATCCGGTCCGGTGGACCGGCAGAGATCTTCCGAGCACCCGCTGCGTCTGCATCCTGGGGCATTTCTCTTCTCCAACGCACTTCCACCCTCCACCACCTCCTCCTCCTCCACCACCTCCTCCACCTCCTCATCAGCATCACATCCTCTGCAACGTCACCAATCATGGGACGCTTTCAACGCACATTGGCCGAGATACCACGCTGCGACCCTGCCTGCGCTTCCCAATGAGACCTCTTCGGGCTCGGCACATCCCTCACTGGCGACGATGCGATCCCCTCCAGCCCCATCGGTCCCTCCTCCGCACGGCGACAACGTACCTTCCCCAGTCCCGCGGGTGGTCCCCGTGCAGGAGCCGCAGGGTGCGGGTCGGACTCTCCCGTGCAAACTCCGCTTCAAGGGCGCTCACGCGATCGCTGCTGCGGAGGAACCCCGTGCGAACACCTCGAGGTCACCCACCTTGGGCCGCCTGGCCTCGCTCGAAGTTTCCCCTGGTTCGGTGTCGCCTCCAAACTCCTCTTCCTCGTCCTCCTCGCCATCCTTTCCCCCTTTCTCCCCATGCACTTCGTTTAACCCCTCGTTCCCGTTCAGCGTTCATTACCCCTCGAACGTGGCCGCCTCTCCAGCCTCCCTAAGCACCGAGAACCAGGTCCTGCGCTCCGAGCTCGCCTCGCTCTCCGCTGAGATCTCCTGCCTGCGCCGGATCGTGGCCGCCGGAATGCGTCCCGAGTGAAGCGGTACACCAGCGCGGACACTGCGTAAGGTCGATTGTATTGTAACCCCGACACACAAACTGGACACAATGTATTAGTCATGGACTCGCTTTGATGCTTGGTTATTAGTCGTGATTGTGACGTCATAATGACACGACGGAATGTCGTTCCACATCCAGTTTGTGTGTCGGGGTTACAATCCAATCACGGAACCATGTACACCTTCACGGTGTTCCGAAAGTGCACCGGTGGGTGAACCTTCAGGACTGAAATGTCATCTCATCGACATGTACATATTTCTACACACACACACACACACACACACACACACACACACACACACACACACACGTACAAACATTGAATATGAAGTGTGTAACCCAAAAGAAAGAGCTTGCTAAATCGATATGTAATTGTTTCTAAAATACATAAAATGACATTAATACAAGTTTTATTTATTTTTTTTACTTGGAACTTCAACGCAGGAGGACACAAGGCCCCATCAAAGCCTGTGCAATGGTAGCCAACCTATAGTTGTTTGTCTGTGCTCTATTTTTAACTGCGGAGCATCAAGCAAGCAAACAAGCAACACATACCATTAATTACATGTTCACAATGACTCAACCAGGATTTGAACCACCAACCTCCCAGACTCAGAGCAGACACTCCACCCGTGACACCACGGATGTACCATACTAATATCATTAATCAAGTGAAGTGAGAATGAAGAGAGCGGTGATGTTCATCTCATTACTTTTACAATATGTAAGCAGAAAGTTTTGTGATGGACAATGTTTATATGTTACATTGGTCTACAGTCTACACTGTGGGACCATCATCACCTATTTAACACAGGAGTGTGCATAGTCTATTTACAAGTGTTTTGAATGTATCCTCGTTTTATTAGTCCCCAACCAGTAGGACTATAGCTTTGCTCTCTGTCCGTCTGTCCGTCCCACCTATGGTTTTTCTGACCTTTCCCCCCACACCCTTTAACATATTCAACTGAAACTTGGTATATGGCTTTAATATGATAAGTTACAGAACAAGATCGAGTTTCAGGGAGTTTTGTCTAATTTTCACAGAGTTATACCCTTTTTAAACTGAGAAAATAATATCACATCGGTACGGGACATGTATTGCAAAGCAATTCTCGTTCTTGTTCGATACGACGCGTCGTGTGCCTTGGCAAGTCTGCGTGAACGACAAAATAAATGATTTCATGAACATTTCAAAAAATAAATTTAAAAATATTTATCACGGAATAATCAGTTCCTCTTTATCCGGGTAAACTAACTGTATTGGGAAATAAGAAATAGTTGCTCATCCCAGCGAAGGATAAGCGGTATGCATTGGAAGCACAAGAGCATCATAAAAACATGAGAATAACATGGTTAAAGGTATCCGCCGTAAAATATCACCAAGTACTGACATTTCAGCCTTTAATGCTCCGATGAAGGGTAAAAGGCGAAACTTTGCGGTCTTTTAGGGTGGATACTGGATACCCTAGAGGTACGCACACTCACCTGCCTGAGTTGCTCTGAGTTGGCTAGCCTGGGTTCGAATCTTGACCCAGCTATAAACTTCCACCCTGGTGTATGTCACATGCAGGATGACATGAGATGCCAAGTCCATCAGAAGGACGTTAGTCTGGAGGACTCGTCCGCCAGCAATGGTCATTGTTGAACGTTAAAGATCACACGGAGTGTCGTTTTTTTGTGAAGAGCGGGTGAGTTATCGCCGGCAACCTGAGCAAGTTACAAGTTCCTGCCCTGACTGACTGCTAGAAAAACAATGGCAAACCACCTAGCATCATGCCAAGAAACAGCTTTGGCAGCACCAATGGTGTGTGTGTGTGTGTATGTGTGTGTCTGTGTGTGTTAGTTATATAATCGTGTGAGTGTTGAACAAAGACTCAAGGGTGCTCTGTGACGAAGTTTCATTGTTTGCATACAAGTAGGTCATATGTTTGGGATGTTGTTGTTGATTTTAAAATATTATACTCATGATTATGCAGATTATTATATTAAAATATGGTACTTTAACGAGTCTTGTGAATTTTAATCTTACATTGCCTTTTCGGGCTCACCATTCATGAACCTTTATCATGGGGCCGCCTCAGCGGTTATAGTCGAGGCGTCAAGCATTAATAATTAATTATCATTTGAAAAGTTACATCACATTGAAATTATTATTTGAAATTATTATTTGAAAAACATTGAAATAATTAATTATCATTTGAAAAGTTACATCACATTGAAATTGAACGATAGACAAGTCATTTGAGTAGCAATGTACATGTTAATAAACCTGGAATCTGTTCTTCACTTTCACTATACCCAAGTCGTGGTTCCTGACAGCATCCATCATGAAAACATTTTAATTTTTTTTTTAGCTTTCTTTCGAAGTATTGAATCGACACTTGAAAATGTCCCAATGAGATTACGCAAACAACCCGCAATGTGCACTGTACGATCGAACACCAAATTTAAGGGTGTAAACTCATGATATAACAATTTAAAAGTGATATACTATACAATGGCACTCGTTTTTATTGCAGTACAAGACCGTTTATAATGTATAAAGACTTTTAAATAGTCCTCAAACGAGCAATGGTTGTTACCGGGTTAACATTTTATGATGTCACGTTGAAATAAATATTGCATAAACATCGCACGAGCGACTTTCACAAGTGTCACGACTGCTACACCAAGATAATCTTTTTTCTTTATCTCTATATCTCACCCACCTCATACACCCCAACGCCCCCCGCCCCTCCACCACACCCCCATCCCCGTCCCACAAACTCCTTTTGCTTTGTTGCTCACCCTTGCCTGCTCAGCTCATGTGTTGCAGCGAAGGTGCTGACGATGCTTTGTGGAAGTCAACCGCATTTCAAAAAAAAAACCACAATCAGTTTTGTTAAAAGTAAATACCTGCCCTAATGTTGGAGACACTTGTTGATTATAATTTGTGGGTCATTATGACTTGTTAACCAAAATATTAGTATCACTCGATCAAATTCATTTCAAGGGCTGGACTACCTGTTGAGATGATTATTAAATATGTTTCAAAATGCCTCTGGACCAGCTATGGGCTCAGCATATGTGCACACCCTCACTCAAACCCTAAGTTTATGTGCACACCCTCACTCAAATTCTGAGTTGAACTGTTGAGATACAAAACCATTTCCTTCCCTGGCACCATATGTGTTTGTCCATTTTCTTCTAACATCCTTTTAGTTCAAGCAAAAAGTATACTTTTTAATGCAAATCACCCCAAACACTCGAGGCAAGTGGCGAAAGTTAGATCAAGTTAAAACAAAACAAATGGAATTAAATTTAAAAAAAGGAAAAGAAGAAGAAAACATCCAAGAAGTACCGAAAAACATTCACAAAAGAGGTGGTGGCAATGCCAACTCTCACCAAGGTGAGCAACCACCTTGAAATGCAAGACAAATAATAAAAAAAAAATAAAGACAGTTCAACTACAAATCCACCAAGTTTTGTCATAATCCATCCACAACGTTTTGAAATATCATGTCATATATCGATTTTGGCCCTATCTCTCAATAGTGAAGAATCACTTGAGAAAATAAAAAAGTCCTCGTATCCGGATCCGGATCTTCACCAAAATCTAATCAATTCGTCGTTGTCACACACCCCACCTGTCCACCAAGTTTCATTTGAATCCGTACACAATGTTTTGAGATATCCTGCTAACAGACAGACAAAGAGAGAAATAGCTGCCGGGTAGCTATCATTTCTTGAAGCGCTACTGTGTCGCTGATGCAGTGCCACTCTACCAGAACACACTGGAACTGGTACTCATTTCACCAACCTCAGAACGATGACAGGCTGAGTCAACCCCCTGGTGTATTAATTCAGCGGCTGACGGGGCTTGAACTCAGGACCCTAGGATCCCAAGCCGCCACCCGAACCACTGAGCCAACACCAGGCTTTTCAGCATCTTATAGGGGGCAGATCTGGATGGGGAGCACAACCTCGTGAGACCTCAATGTTCTGATGTATCATACCAAATTTGGTCCATAATCGGTTAGGTAATTTTTGAGGAGAAGATGGTTTAGTCAAATGTTAACGTACATATGGATGGACATCTTGGAACTATTTAAGCTCCACATGTACAGATTCAAAAACTTATGACCACTTATATCAAAGTTTTGCAACATAATAACAGATATATATACTATTATATATATATATATATATATATTATATATATATATATATATATATATATATATATATATATATCATACAAGCCGGTAGGCGGCGATGGGTCGCCGAGCATGGAAACTATAAGTTATATAGCAAAATGGATTCATATAGTGGATAGGGAATCACCTTAAGATTATGCATATCAAATGTCATCCAGTTCCATCTACTGATAACTACTCGGTATCCATTTGAATGAAAAGTACCGAAAATGCGGTTTGAAATCGGAAATCCCCAAAGTTCGAGGGGGTGCTGTGGGTGAACAAAGATCTAAATCGAAAATCCGGCTCGATCGTTTGTGCACAATGTATTCCAGACGATTAGTGTGAATTTTCATGACCATCCGACCATAACCCTAGGAGGAGTAGCATTTGGCACGAAGGCACCTACAGCTCTCGCATATTATCGATTTTTGCACTAATTGACCTTTGACCCCTGACCTAAGCGAAATCGGTCAATATGTCCTGAGGCAAAGTTGTAGTACTCATTGAGTACCATGAACCTGCAAAGTTTCATTCGTATCGATGCACTCACCTGGTCGCTAGGGGCCTTTAATTTTCGCGCATACCCTAATTGTAGGGGGCGCTGCGGGTAAAGTATTCCATATATCACAAAAACCGGAATATTATTGATAGAGCATCACCTGTAGATCATTCGTGCCAAATTTCATAACCCTACGTGGGATAATGGCTTTCGGAATTGATTTCGCATGAATGGTACCGATTTTGAAGGTTTTCGGTTGTTGCTAGGGAACCAAAGCGTCCCGAGCAACCATCACAATTTCCAAAGCACTAGGTCATAAGATGTACCTACCACCCGAGTTTGGTCAAAATCCGCCCATGTTTACTACCAATTATGCTTGCATGGACCACACAAACAAACATCCAAACAGACAGAATTACTGACAATAAGGGTCACCTATTTCGGCGACCCAACAGACAGGCAGATGGGTGAAGACATAAGGTGGCAGAGGTAACTAGAGAGTTGCTCTGATGGTGTAATAATTTCTCTTTCACCAACATGGATCTTGTGTCTGTTTGCTTAACCACAGATAGCCAACTCGTAATATTGGCCAATTGGTAGCACTTGAAATTTTACCTCATAATGAAAACAAATGTATTTTTTTTCATCCAAAAAGCAGGACACCACAGACACCAAGACTAAAAACACTTAATGCTTCCCTCCGGGAAGCGTAATAATTTTTAAAAAATCAAATAATTGAAAATTGAAAAAAAATTGAAAATTGGAAAATTGGAAAAAAAATTAGTAAAATTGTAAATATTAAAATAATTTAAAAAGTAAATAATTGAAAAATTAAACAATTAAAAATTGGAAAAATAAATAAATTTGGAACCAGTTCAAAAATAACTTTAAGATTAAATAATTTAAAAAATATTTGGAAAAAAGAAAAAGTATGTAATTAAATAATTTTAAAAATAAATAAATGGGGAAATATTCAAAAATAATGACAACGCAGACACCGAGACTAAACACTTAATGCCTCCTCCAAGAACCATAACAATGCCACTCTGATGGCTTCAGGAATGCAACCGAAAATGGCTGCACGAACCACCCCCGTGCATGTCCATGGCAGGACAACCGCTTCGACATTTAACACCTGTTGATAAATCAGCTTCTTAAAGCATTACCAGAGTTCGAGATCGTGTACTAACATGTTTAATCTCCCACGATGAAGTTGAGTCTATGGGCTTATCACTTCGCCATCGCAGACAGGTCAGTGGTCTCTCTGTCCTCTACCGCCTCCTTTCTGGTCTTGCACCCACTGCTCTTTCCATGCTTTATCCCCACCCCCCATGTTTCTGCAGGGCTATGGTAAAATCAACCATCAACCCTCTTTAATCAGTTCCGAAGGAGTTACTTATAAAATGGGGGTCCATGTCCGTTGATCCGTCCGTCCGTCCACAATCAATCTTTCGATCATTATTCTGCAACATGTGGTCAGAATGACTTGAAACTCGAAGGGATGATATGGGAAGATGCCGCATAACCACCCCCCCCCCCCCCCCCCCCCCCCCGCCATAAAAATTTCAGATTTGTAACCAATTGACTTAGTTAATTAATCTAATCAATTAATCTTCAAAGACCTAAAACTCGTAGACTATTCATAGTTTTTGCTTCTGGTTTGGTATAATGGTTCTATGGAATAATGTCTACATGCTTGTCTGAGCGTTTTTTCCAAATTTTTGGCCAGGAGGGAAGATAATGAGTCTTAATGAGTATGAAGTTCCTTAGGACCAATTAATCTTCAAAGTCCGAAAACTCCAAGAGTATTCGTAGTTTTTGCCTTTTGTATGGTATAATGCTTCTATGGAACAATGTCTACACCTTATCACAGCGTTTTTTCTTCTGAATTTTTGCCCAGGAAGAAAGATAATGAGTCTTAATGAGTATGATGTTCATTAGGGCCAGAATAAAAACAATGAATGTTGATGAATATATCTAATATCGATGAAGTCGGAACTGACCAGGGCCCACGGGCCGCATTTTTTGGTAAAACTATCTAAACCCAGTACCACTGCTCACCTCCACTCATTTGTTCCTCTTTTTTTCCCACCTGTGGAACCAACTTCCACATCCTCTTCAATCTCGTTCTTCTCTCCAGGTCATCAAGACAGCTGTTCACCACCATCTCAGATCGCCCCCAATCCAAAACCATGTTCCTTTCTACATTCCTTAACCCCACCATACTCCAAGCCCTCCTTCCAATTTTCCAGTTTTCCCTCCTACGAGGTTCCTTCAGTGCCCAACTTGTCCACCGTGTGCATGCGTGTTTTGTGTCCAGTTTTTGGCTGTTGTGTCCTGATCCATTCAGTGTGCTAGTTCTTCCACGAGCCTCGACTATGTATTACAACCCCCCCCCCCCCCACCCCCCCAAAAAAAACCAGGCAGCGATGACCTGTAACGTCTCTTTCCAGTACCCTTCAGATAAATAATTCATCATATCCCACAGGAAGTCTCGGACAAGAACGATGCAGAATAACTGAAACTCGAAATGGCAGAATAGAAGAAAAATAGAAAAGAAGAAAAGAATAGAAAGAGCAGATGAATAATAATAATCATAATAATAAGACAACGAGGACTGGCTCGTGCCAGTCACCTAGTCCTGAAACGAGGAAAAACCTTTTCAGAGCACTACTGTAAAGGTGGGGGTGACGAGGCCAGGTAGAAAAGTAAATTTTCCTTCCCCCAAAGATGTGACAAGTCTTAGTCTGGCTCCTACCATTGACCTGCCTGGCTAGGTAGTAGGTAGGACTTACAAGAGCAAAACTCCCACCAGTATCACAGAAGCATGCAAGTTTCCCCACTCCAATGAAAGTAATCATCACAATTGGGAAGAAGTTACACCTGAAGGATTTAAACACTGATATCTAATAATGTCTTTGTCTTGCACGTACAAGCTCCTCTATGAGTCTGAGGTCACCGTAAAGAAAACAATTCATGGCTACAATACCTCGTCCAGACATTCATAACTGACAAAGCAGTAATCAAAGTTATAACTGACAAGTATAGGATAATGTGACGTAAGCACTGGAGAGGAAAGGGTCTATAGAAGATCGAGTTATCGACTTACACTCACCGTTCAAGGTTGATCACTCTGTCTAGTCTGAGCGGTGTCCCATAAGCTGTTAAGCTTGCGTGCGGGTGAATACGGTCACAAGTTCAAAAAGAAGCACAAAATGGTGCATCACCAGTGGACCAATTTGGCGTCGTGTCCACAAACTAATATGATCCACTCAATTGCCCGGGTGTCATAAAAAAGCCAGTGCCCTTAGGAATAGGCTGCTCACCAAAAGGAGTTCAATGATTGTAGTCCCGTGGTTGAAAGGAGTGAAAACCCGCTGAAGATAGAGCCGCGACACGGCACGTGGTACCCAGCTCCATGTGCAGAGAGCAAGGTGCTGCTGGAGGAAAGAGCCACAAGCAGACACGTGCTACGAAAGTCCACGAGTCAAAAGAGGAAATGTTTAGCTGAAGAGAGGGCTGTGAATGCGGTTGAACTCCAGTGAACTCCAGTGAACTTTTGTTTAACTCCAGTGAAACTGAAGTCTGAGAGTCATTTACACGATGGTGTAAATAGCAAGCTGCCGGGCAGGAAAAGCGTTGTCACACTCCTTTTGAAGCCTTCCTCAACGCCTGTCCCCCCCCCCCCCAAGGGGCAAAATGATTGGTTAGAAACCAGGTTTAAAAAAACCACGCCAAAACGACTGCCATTGGTTGGACAAGTAAATGGAACAAAGTTCATGATGAAAATTACTAACAAGTTGGCAATGACGAAAAGTACACCACAAGTAGCCCTCCTCCGAGGTCGCTAGTATCCAGAATTTGTCAACATAGGAAGAAAGCAACCGATCAAAAAGGTGTAAAAATTGTAGTGTAAAACACTGAACAGTTCCAAAAAACGGTACGAAACGAGCTGGCCAATGGACATGATGGCCAGACCGCGTCTTCCTCGCTGCCGGCACTTGATGAACAGCTGCTGGCGCAAGTGCTGGTTGCAAGTGAGGGATTGTACGTGATGCATGTGCAGCAGTCAAGTCATGGTTAACATGAGCAGGCTTCAACCTGTCAATGCTGACAGTATCATGTTTTCAATTGTAGTTAATAATGAAAAACTTGTCAGTTGGGCGAATGACTTCAAACGGTCTGTCATACGGGGGTTGGAGTGCCTTCCTCACAAAACCATGAGTACCACTCTGAATGTCTGAATTGGTCTGGGTTTGCCTGTGCTGTAGCCTGCTCGGTGTCGGCAACAGGGTTCTCATGCGCATCCGTAGGCTACGTAAATAGTTGCTCGGATCCAACTCATGATTAAACTGACTAGGTGCCATTAACTGTTCAGGCAACTTTGAGAGTTGTGCCAAAAACTAACTCAGCAGCGCAGCAACTTATGTCGGACCTAATCGCAGTTTGGATACCTAGCAAGACGATAGGAAGACTCTCCGTCCATCTTGTATTTGCATGGGCTTTCAGCGATGCTTTCAACTGTTGATGGAATCGTTCCATGAGCCAATTAGGTAACCCGTGATAGGTTGTGGTTCAGGTTCTCCTACTGCCAAGTAGATCAGACAGATCTTGGAAAAGTGCTGATCCAAACTGACGACCTCAGCCTGTGGTTATTGGTGTGGGTGCACCGAACAAAGCTACCCAATGTGAGATGAATACTTGTGCTACCGTCTCTGCTGTCTGGTCAGGAATGGGTATTACAACCAGCCAACGAGTAAAACGATGAATACATGTGAGCAGGTATGTATTGCAGGTAGAGGGCCAACTAGATCAATGTGAATGTGATCGAATCTGGCATAGAAAACAACATGCCAAGAGGAGACCTGATGTGTCGATGCGCAGTATTTTGGATCTCTGACATGCCATGCAGGTGTTGGACCAGTCTCTGACATCACGAATCACTCCATGCCAGACAAAACACCAAGTAAATAAATGTTGGGTGGCTCTGATGCCAGGGTGAGACGTATTGTGTAGAGCATCAAAAACTCACGTCGATACTCGCTCGGGACATAAGGGTGAGGATCGCCTGTGGAAATGTCACAGACAATCCTACCCTCAGAAGTGGGGAGTTGTACCTCTTTGAACTGGAGTGGCATTGAATTGTTTCGCAGCTTTTGTAGCACCTCATAATGCTGCTGGGCTTCAGCTATGGTAGTGAAATTGATGATGTCAGATGCATTCAGAGCATTTACGTCAACTCGGAGCAGTGTATCTGCTGCAGAGTTGTTTTTGCCACTGATGAGCCTCAAGTCTGTTGTAAAAACTGGGAGATGCCTGTAAAAATTCACAAGTCCAAGAAACTCCCTCAACTTGTGCGGTGATGTAGGTGCAGAAAATGCTTCTAAGGTCTTGACTTTCTCCTCCAGTGGGTAGAGACCATGTTTGGCTGTGACGTAACCAAAGAAGGTGAGTGATGGCACCCCAAACTGGCACTTGCTGGGATTGATGACAATGCCATACTTTGCAAGGTGCTCAAAAAGTAATCAGAGGTGTGCCGCCTGTTCTTCCTCTGTAGGGATTGCTACTGGCAGATCGTCAAGGTAAGCATAGACGAAAGGGAGACCACGGACGACATCGTCGATCAACCTCTGAAACGACTGTGCAGCATTACACAAGCTGAATGACGTGCAAACAAACTCGTAGAGCCCAAAAGGTGTTGTGATGGCTGTTTTGTGTATGTCACGCTGCTCGACTGGTATCTGGTGGGGTGCTCTGATGAGGTCTATCTTGGAGAAAACACGTGCACATTCGAGGGAGGATGAAAAATCCTGCAAATGGGGAAATGGGTAGCGATCAGGAATGGTGCGTTCACCAAGTGAATGGTAATCACCGCATGGCCGCCATTCAACCAGTGACTTCTTCGGTACCATATGCAAGGGTGAAGACCAGTTGCTGTCAGCTTGTTGTATGGTGATGAGTTCAAGCATGTGCTTGAACTCTGACTTGGAGATTTTCAGACGATCTTGGCAAGGCTCCATGGTCATGCTGCAACTCGAGGTCCACAAGTTACTGTGTGGTGAGTGGTCGGGTGCTTTATCTCACAATCCCTGAACACTGGAGAGCAATCACTAGGTATTCATGAAGGAGGGTGTCATAACATGAAAGAGATGTAGCTTTCACGGGGGATGATGGAGGGTGTACGATTGACGATTCCCCGCTCAGTAAGGCTGGTCGTGATGTCAATGAGCTTGTGGTGTTTGACGTCTACGAGCAAGCCAAACTGGTGAAGAAAATCCGCCCTGATGATGAGTGGAAGCAACTTCGCACTAATGAATACCCATCAAAATACTCGTTGCAGTCCAAGATCCAGCCTTGAAGATATCTCCTTGTATGTGGTGTCGGGCGAGTGATTCACTGCCTGCAGCTGGGTTGATGTAGGCTGGCCTTTGCTTTTGCGAAAAGATGGTAAAACACTCACTTCAGCACCAGTATCCACGAAAAAACTGGAACCCGTTGCCTTGTCGGTTACAGACAATAGGTGACTAGATGTGTCACTGCCATGCTGACTTGTCGCCACGAGTCGCTGGCATTGGAGTTTCCCTGCTCCGAAGGGTGGGACTGGTATGAGCTATGAGCATGGGCTGATGCATTTGTGAGCCTTTTCTCCAATCTTCCAATGGTACCAGCACATCCTTTTGACATGTTGATGGGTGCTTGAGCTGGGATTGTGTCCTCTTAACTCCTAGATGGACCATGCCCTCAGTTTCTCCTCCTCTCTCTTTCCACCTGTAATTGGTCAAGTTCTCAACCTGGGTGGCCAATGTACGGATTGGTCTGGTTGGGGTGCAAGTTCCTGTTGAAGTTTTGAAACAGCTCCTATGTGCGTAGTGGAGGACAAAGGAGAAGAGACTTCCATGACCTTGTTGGCAAGGTCCACCAATTGTTCGATGTCACCAGCCTCTTCAGTTGAGGTCAAGATCAGTTGGACGTTGGTGGGAAGTTTCTGGAGAAACAGCTGTTTTTAGATGGTATTCTCCAATGTATTGTCTCCAAGCATCTGTCTCATCCTTCACAAAAGCTGAAAGAGTTTTCTATCACCCAGATCTTCAGAAATGAGAATTTGGTGAAGCCTCATTTGCTCTGAATCTGAAGTACATTTGATGAGCTCAGCCTTAAGTTTGCATAACGTTCTGAGGCTGAAGGAGCAATTAGGAGGTCACTCACTTCATGCGCTATTTCTGGCTGGAGAGATCAAACAACGTCGGTGAAGCATGTATCCTGGATGGTGACATGCTTGGTCACGAACTGCGCTTCAACTTGTGCAAACTAAACCACAATGAGGGATCAGTGGGCCAGAAAGGAGGGAGTTTTAAACGAATGGCTGCTTCCGGTGTCGGGTACCTAAAACAGATGCACCTTGGTGGATGTCATCGTTGGATGTAGCTTCGACAAACATGATAACACCTCGGGGTCACCAATGTAGAAAACTGAGTTATCGCCTTCTACTCACCACTAAAGGTTGGTGACTTCATCCGGTCTGAGCAGTGTCCCATAAGCTGTTAAGCTTGAGTGCGGGTAAATACAGTTACAAGTTCAAAAAGAAGCAAGTAATGGCGAATAACCAGTGGGCCAATTCGGCGTTGTGACTATCTTAGAAGGGCCTACATGTACCGATTCTTTAAAGAAAGAATGCTCCAGGCAGCTTACCAACACTCAGAGGTTTAAATCACTTTTACTTTTTTTTTAAATTCTCCAAGTGCGACGGTAAAAACCATGTTTTCTCCACACACCACCACTGTTCCGCCAGACAGGGAAGAGCTGCCCTCGCCCCCTCCCAGCAGAGATGATGCAACAAATGGGTGGAGCATAAATGTACATTTTACATTCAAACTTGGTTACATCACAGTGACAACGAAATAATATGATCCAATCGGTGGCCTGGGTGTCATAAAAGGCCAGTGCCCATGGGAATAAGCTGCTCACCAAAAGGGGTTCGATGACAGTAGTCCCGTGGTTAAAAGGAGTGAAAACCCACTGAAGATAGAGCTGCGATGCCGCACGTGCTCCGAAGCTCCATGTTCGGAGAGTGAATCGCTGCTGGAGGACAGGGCCACCAACAGATACTTGGTACGAAACTCATTGAGTCAAAAGAGGAAACGCATCGCTGAAGATAGGGCTGTGAATGCGTTAAACTCCAGTTTGATGCGTCTGAGAAAACTTCTTCTCTTCATTCTTCGTCACAACAAAATTGTGATGAATTTTTTTCTTCTTCTTCTTCTTCATTCGTCTTCTTCGCAACAAAATTGTGATGAATGAAGAAGAAGAATGAAGAAGAAGAAAACAAGGGAGGAGAATAATCATGAAGAATGACACCACATTACGATGTCACAATACAACACCACAATCCTCTTCTGGTTTAGCATCACGATATCTTTTGACGTTGTTCCATCACAATCCCACAACTAAAGGAAAATGTCATAAGCTATTGTGATGCTAAACCAGAAGAGGATTGTGGTGTTGTATTGTGACATCATAATGTGGTGTCATTCTTCATTGTTTGTTTTTTTTGTTTTTGCATTTTTTACCTCCACCACTTAAGATGAAGGTGATTATGTTTTTACCCCTTTCTGTCTGTCTGTTTGTCCGTGTACAGGATATCTCAAAAAGTTGTGGATGGATCCGGATGAAATTTTGTGGACAGGTTGGGTGTGTGACCACGACGAACTGATTCGATTATGGTGAATATCCGGATCCAACTACTAGAATTTTACAAGTGATCATTCACCATTGAGAGATAGGGCTCAAAAATGATATGGAGCATGATATCTCAAAAATGTATGGATCAGGCATGACGGGGCGGAGGTACGCACTCTACCGAGTGACCTTCTAGTTTTAACTCTGTTTTTGCATAATATTTTTTAATGTTTTTTTTTTCTTGTGAAAGTTAAATCTTGAACAGTTTTTGAAATATCGCATACACAAGCCAAGTTACCGAGATGGTTGCCATGGCAAGATAATTCAGCCAATCAAAGTTGTGATCTAATCAGGTTGAGATAATGTCATGAGGAACAGATATCTGCAATATGAAAGTGAAATGTTGAAAGGGTTTTGAAATATTGTGGACGTACATGGTCAGTCGGTACAAGATGAAAGTGATATGTTGAAAGGGTTTTGAAATATTGTGAACACTAAAGTACATGTTCGGTCGGTCGGAGGGTCGGTTGATCAGACGGTTGGTCGGTCGGTCTGACGGTCGGTCAGTCTAACGGTCGGTCGGTCGGACTGACAGTCTCACTGTCGGTCGGACAGTCAGTCAGTCAGTGGTCGGTCTGATGGTCGGTCGGACAGTTGGTCGGTTGGACAGACGTCGGGGTATGACAGCGGTTGGCGTCGGTCTGATGTCGGTCGGACAGTTGGTCGGTTGGACAGATGGTCGGGTAGGACAGTCGGTTGGTCGGTCTGATGGTCGGTCGGACAGTTGGTCGGTTGGACAGACGGTCGTAGGACAGTCGGTTGGTCGGTCAGTCGGTCTATGGTCGGTCGAACGGACGCTCTGATGGTCGATCGGATGGTCGGTCGGATGGACGGTCTGATGCAGTCGGTTGACAGTCGATTGGTCGGTCAGTCAGTTGGACAGTCGTCTGACGGTCAGGTTGGTGGTCGGGTCGCGAGCTCATTTTAATGTCTGCTGTCTCCGACCTTGTCGGAGGGGCGGGGGACAACAAGACGTATAGTTTTCCATTGTGTCACATTAACAATGTCCCTTTATTTGAATGACAGTTGAAACGGAGATAGTTTGATCGAGAGTATTTGTTGCTCAGTGGTTTCACCTTTTGATGAAAGATAAATAATAATCGAACATTTCAGGACAGACATTTGACACACAGTTCGTTCATTAAGCTCTTTGGGCTGGTTCTTCCACACGCATCCATTCCTTAAATATTCCACCACAACTACCTTTTTCATTCTTCTTTCATTCAAACAATTTCCGTTCGTGGAGATCGTTCTTTCTTCATCACAAATGCTCCAATTATCACCAATTGTGCAGTTTTGGGGGCACGGGGACCAATGTCGCACCAAAGCCTTAGTGAAACTGAAAGAGATTTAACTGAAACGGTCTGAACAACATGATAACTGTCAGTTGTAACTGTCGATGTCCGTTCCCAACGGTAATGTACACTGGAGGAGCCTTTCGATTTGAGCAGCTGGCCACGGGTGGCTTGACACGTCACACAGCGCTGAATTTAATTGTTCACAATGACGTCATAATCGTGTTCATTTTTACCCACAATGCCCACCCCTTCGAGTGGATAATCCCACAAGTGCTCCCAAAACATTTTCCATAAAATGAGTCGACGGCTTCGCCCCCGCGTGGGGGAGATTCCCGGGTGTTTCCCTCCGCGGGGGCAAAAAGGTCAATCCACTCCTGGGGAAGGCTGCGTGCGGCGGCGGGGACGTTGGTCAGCAAACTGAAGTTACACCCGGAATGGACACTTCAAACTTGAATAACATCGTCACGTGACTCGCACGTGGCAATGACCCCTGGTGGATCAGCGCCACCCAGTGGATTCCACTCTCCGTACGGCACTGACCCACTGACCCACATCGCGGGTGGGGAGTCTGTCTGCATGTCTCTACCTTAACTCCTCCTTCCCGATTGCGTAACGTTCACGTATTTCGTCATAGAAACTGCAACGGAGGCATCAGAAGGAGGAGGAGGGTCTGCGGTCAAGGGTTTGGCCACGAAAAATAGAGCGATCGTCAAGGCAAAGGAAATGGGCGGGAGATTCTGGTGGATCCTGCAAGCTTGTTATGTCTACCTTCCTTCGCGACTTCATGACTCGACTGAACGATAACAAGGTGAGCTCAAAAGTGAGAACGAGTCGACCTTATGTACACGTCCGCACACGGCATAAATATGTACATTGATGGGACAGATCATGAGCTTGTTTGAAACATCGTCCACCTCTGAGCATCGGAACAACATCTGGTCGTGTAACTTCAGTGCCAGCAAGGGGAGGGGGTGCATCGGGGAGCACACCGACCGACGGTGTCTGCAGATCGAATCGGATGAGAGTGGAGGAAAGGTCACGTCATTTGTAGTACATAAGGATGACACTGCGGGGTTGATTAGTAAGTTCGTGGCCGAACATTGATTCATACGTTGACCCGGTACTCCTAACTGGGTGCATCATCAGGACGCCCAGGAAGGTACCACAGGTACCGCAAACTTTATTAACAAAGTACTAACATACAGGTGTTAACAAAAAGGTAACAAGTTGTTCGGTTAAAATTTTTAATTTCCTGTTAAATGACGTCATGAATAACATTGGGCAAAACATTCCCATCGAATTAACTGGTAAAAAGCAAGTTTGTTCATTGGTTCAAGTCCGGTCACGAACTTAATGATCGATCACCAACTTAATGATTGATCACGAACTTAATGATCATCAACTTAATGATTGATTACAAACTTTATGTATGAATCCCGCGAACTTTATGATCATCAACTTAATGATTGATTACAAACTTTAATGTAATGATCCCGAACTTTATGATCATCAACTTAATGATTGATTACAACTTTATAATCACCAACTTAATGATTGATTACGATCTTAATGATTGATCAAGAACTTACTGATCCACCATCTAATGATTGATCACGACTTACTGATACCAACTTATGATTGATTACAAACTTAATGATTGATTACGATCTTAATGATTGATCACGAACTTACTAAGCCAACTTAATGATTGATTACGAACTTAATGATCATCAACTTAATGATTGATTACAAACTTTATAATCACCAACTTAATGATTGATTACGATCTTAATGATTGATCACGACTTACTGATCACCATCTTATGATTGATCACGAACTTACTGATCACCATCGTAATGATTGATGCGAACTTAATGATCACCACCTTAATGATTGATTACAAATAATGATCACTTTTATGTTTGTTTGTTTTCCATAATTTACCCAATTATATCGAAAGTTTTGCATTGGTGTTTTAAACCTGTAATTACGTGTTCTTTTTTTTACACAATTAACCATTTATAATACTTTAAGTTTGTTCGATTAAAGCAATTATTTTAACGTTTTGTCTATAAATTCATACAATTACATACATTACTTGATCGATTTCACAACTTATGTAGATGTTTATACATATCTATACTAATTGTGGGTTATCCATGCTTACCAGTGGTTACCTGGTTGTCTTTTCGAGCCACTACCAGGTGAGCGCCCAGGGGTAATACCCCTACGTTTAATATCTCTGTAAGGTTCTTTGTCATCATTCTGTGAGTCCAGCTATCACTGGTACAACTTTGGCATTCTTCAGTTTCCAGGATCCTCTTACCTCATTCTTGAGGTTTTGGTGTTTGGTCATTTTCTTGATTTCTGCATTGTTTAGTCCAAAATCACTGGTATTAACACCTCAGTAAGCAATGCCTTCTTCTCTTTTTTTTGTACCTAAGTATGATATCTGGTCATAACGCTTTGTTTTCGATGTTCACGCTCGATGGGATCATTAGTTCGTACGTGAGCGGTAGGTACTTCCATGTTTTCAGTGATTACTTTTGGTCCATTTTCCCACAAATTTACTGGAACAGGGACATCAAAGTTTTTGCAGATGTACCAGCAGATTACATTAAAACTCTGTTGTGTTATTGTTGCACAGCTGTTCGACATGAGTTTGTTTTTTCAGTGTGTGTGTGTTCGGTCATTAAGCATAACGTATGATTCTCTTTATTAACCCACCTCCACCCCTCACCTTTCTCTTCTTTTTTTCAACTCTTTCTCTCTCTCTCTCTCTCTCTCTCTCTCTCTCTCTCTCTCTCTCTCTCTCTCTCTCTCTCTGTCCTCTCTCCTCTCATTCCCTCTTCTCATCTCTCTCTCTCTCTCTCTCTCTCCCCCCCTCTTCACATCATCCCTTCACATCCCTCGTGGGATAGCAACGTTTGGGGCATAGCTCTCCCCACATCCCTCCCCTTCCTCGCTCTTCCCCCTCCTGCTCCCCTCCCTCCTCTACTATCTCTCCCCTCCTCTCTCTCTTCTTCTCTCCACCCCTCCCCTCTCTCTGCTCCCCCTTAATACACCCCGTCAGCGAAGCGACGTGTTGTATTTGCTAGTATGACATTAAATCAAACTGATGTCTTTTTTCCCATCATTCAACAAATGATTTTATCGGTCTGTTTAATCGATTGTGTTTGTTTTATTCCAATCGATCGAACCAACCCGAATCCAATCCAGGTTCCTCCTGATGAGTCCATCTTTGCTCTTTACTTCTTCGGTTCCTTCTTGGTCTTCCTTTCATTATTTCGATAAAAAATTTTATCAAAGATATTTTATAATCAGGATATCTTTATTGATGGATTTAACCGAACATGAGATTCATGGAAGAAGAGAGAAGAGGGGAGAGGGAGAGGGAAGGGGGAAAGGTGGGAAGGAGGTGAAGGGTGGGGAAATGGGAAGAGGAGTAATGGGAGGGAGGATATGAGTAAGGAGAGAGGGAAGGATACGGGAGTGGTGGACCTCCCACTTCCATGGAATGATTTCGTTATTTTGATGTTTTGTAATTTCATGACTGTTTTCGCAATTCTAAATATCGTCATTGTAATAATTTATATTTTACCAACATGGATCTTATAATGTGTGTTTGCTTAACCATAAACGTATGGTGGAGGGAGGGAGGAGGGGGACATTCAAAGTTATACAACAGAGACTCACCATAATTCAAGACATGTCATCGATATATATATATATATATATAGGAACCTGCAGACAGAGACTGTGACAGAGACAGAGACTGTAACAGAGACAGAGACAGAGACAGAGAGAGACAGAAAGGTATATATATAATATATTAAAGAATGTGTATAAATGTTTTTCATTATATGTAGCGTGTCCATAAAGTCATTGTGCAACTTTGAACCTTTATAACTTTTGATGGAAATAGGATATAAACAAACTATAAATGGTGCAAGAAGGCATAATTCATAAAGTTTTTACTCAATACAGTTCAAAATTTTAGGCTTCAACATAACTGCAATGTTTTATCGTACATCGGTCAATCCAATTTTCCAACTCGTTTGTTTATTTTCCAAATTTTCCAACTTGTTTCCAAACAATTTTCCACCTCTTTAGTAGTACATTGTTCAAGCCGCAACTTGAGAATGAAAACATTCTCAAGTTGCTGCTGAGTAATTTCATGAATCGCATTTGTGATCGTAACCTTAGTTCATCCAAATAATGTAGTTTTAATGAGTGAACAACAATTTTACATAGCCCCATAAAATGTAGTCCAATAGGGACATGTCAGGTAAACTAGGTGGCCAAGCGGTTAGTCCACATCTATCGGTCCACTTGACTGGGAAGAAATCATTCAAGAACCATCACACATTCGAAGCATCGTGCCAGAGAGCTTCATCTTGCTGGTACAAGGTGGTATGTGAAAGATTTAATCATCGTAGTTCGGGAACCGAATGTGGTAATTGTGGTGGTTGACTTTATCACTGATATAGAAGTTGCCTCATCAGAAAATGTCAACTCGTCAAGAAAAACAGGGGAATTGTGGATTTAACAACAGCAGTAAGAACAATATTAAAAACATAAGCAAAAAAAAAAACTTGATGAATTATGCTTTCATGTCATTTACAGTTTGTTTCTACTGTATGTCCATCAAAAGTTATAAAAGGTCAAAGTTACACAGACTTTATAGACACCCTGTACGCAAGTCTAGGACTGTTGCAAGTACAGTATCTCGTTTGTTGAACCTTTTGAACGTCCCTTGAAAATCTGACTTATAATAAGAATTTATGCACGTGTCCAACTTGTAAAAATAATTATAATATCAATAATTTAAATGAAGATTCAGTCATTGTGCTCTTGTCAAGCACGAAAAAAAAATCATATTGTTTGTGATTTTAGGTGTATTATCGAACAAGTACAAAGATTATCTACAAGTCTTAGACAATTATGTTTATTCTGTATATTTAGTTAACGCAGTCGAAGGTGAAGCGGAATCTACCGAGTTTTTATTTTTGAGGATGTTTCAGGAAAAAAATTGCGCATAAAAAACAACAAAAAAAAACCCAGAAAATAGAACCTATCAGCACAATATATGGGTTTACAATCAGACAGTTCTTTAATATGGGTGTAGTTGGCAGGAGAAGAAGCAATCAAAAATTGATGTGCAAGGAGGTGGAGAGAGGGACGTGAGAGAGGTGAGAGTGGAAGAGTGGGAGAGAGAGTGAGAGAAGAGAGGGTGGGAGACAGAGGAGGGAGGAGAGAGACAGAGAGAGAGAGAGAGAGAGAGAGAGAGGAGACAAAGGAGGGAGGAGAGAGACAGAGACAGAGACAGAGACAGAGAGAGAGAGAGAGAAGAGAGAGAGAGAGAGAGAGAGAAGAGAGAGAGAGAGAGAGAGAGAGAGCGGGGAGACAAAGGAGGGAGGACAGAGACTGTGACGGAGACAGAGACAGAGAGAAGAGAGGGTGGGGAGACAGAGGAGAGAGGAGAGAGACAGAGACAGAGGAGGGAGGACAGTGACACAGAGACAGAGACAGAGACAGAGAGAAAATTTGGATTTGAAGAGGGAGAACTTATGCGGCCCATACAACAAGGTGGGACGAAATGGGGCCACAAGAGTAGTAGTAGTAGTCGTAGTTGTTGTAATAGGTGGGATTATAATCTGGGGCCACTGCATCATAATGATCACAACACCAACTAGTCCCACCCAAATTTTCGTACTTGGGTTTATATCTGTACAAGCAGAAAAGCCCGTCAAAATTTACCCTTCTGCATTTTCATATTATTCAGCCTTTAAAACTTGGGTTAAAACCGAAATTACGTACAAAAGCATGAATTTGTTTCACAAATTGCTCATCCCTTTATTTGGGCGGTGTATACGCTACAGACCGCTGCTGCAATCACTCCCGAAAATAATTAAAGTAACCCGGGTGACGTAAATGAAGCAAAAACATGCCGACTGCTTCTCCACATATATATTACCCTGTGGTTATATAGCTCAGATAATTCCAATTATACTGGGCCATGGGCTGCCACCGGAGGCCTGAGGTCAACGCGCCTTCACAAAATGGTGGACGTATGAATTTTTTCAGGTTACATTTGTGGGTGGAGTCGAGCCAGCTGTCCAACCAATGGGGTGAAGGCAGTCCGTCCACACATACATACATAGTCTATGTAACTCCAAAATGGCTGATGTGTCCCTTACATCACTCCTCGCGGCGCCTCATATATATGTGTATATATATATATATATATATATATATATATATATATATATATATATATATATATATATATATATATATATATATATATATATATATATATATATATATATATATATATACATATGTCAGACAATAATACTCATACCATAGAGCAAATGTTTATAGTCTGAGAAGTGTGGATTTGTTTGTGTGTGTGTTTGACTTCGATGCACTCCTAAACTGCTGGGCGGAATGAGTTGAAAGTTTGTGGTTGTACTCAAGTTGTGCCTGGGAGGGTTTTAGGTGGTAAATAACAGTCATCGTCAGAAGGCACAGCTTAAGGTTTATACAAAAAAAATCACGAAGGGCCAAATGGCCTTTTTATTGTACTTCCTTTATTTAAGTAATGCATGAACAAATATCCTGGGCCTGGTAGGAAAGCTCAGAGGTGTGCACACTTACCTTTGAGTTGCCTAATCTCTGTTCATTTCCCAGGTATAAACGATCTCCCTTGTGTTTCTCAAGCTGGGTGCCCTTGTACCTATTAATGAGTAGGCCACAGTGTACCATATACTGGCCAAATTGCCGCCGTGATAGGTACTTCTTACTCATGTGTTGTAAGTTTCTGCGTCACCTATAGACTGGGTTAAAAAAAATTAATTTCAAATAGCCACAGTAACTTCCTTGAGCCACCCTGTCCTGCCCTTCCAATAGGGAAGCTGCTTCGAGAATTTGCTACAAGAAGGAGCTGTTTGTTGAAGCTTGTGTCCATAACCGTACAACACTCGTAGGTGCAGCCAGGAAGAGTTTAGCCTTCTACTTTGTAAAGTAGGTACTACAGGTAAAGTAGATGCTAGGAGCCGCAGGTGACTGTCATGACGGTGAAACCACTGTGGGAACGCCTATTCAGCTCCATCTGTGGAATCTCTTTTGCATAGCCAGCATTTGACTTCTTGCCATCTTGTCATGACACACACAAACAACTAGAAGGGTACTCGGTAGAGCATGTACCCCCAGCACGCAATGCATGATCCACGAGAACATATCGGGCCCAATACATTTTTGAGACATCGTGCTTATACACATATCGTTTTGGCCTGATCTCTCAATGGTGAAGAATTACTTTAGAAATTAAATAATTCTCGTATCTGGATCCGGATTAGGATCTTCACCAAAATCGAATCAATTCGTTGAGGTCACACACCCAACCGATCCACCAATTTTTGTCCGAATCCATCCATAACTTATTGAGATATCTTGCGATATATCATTTTTGGCCCTATCTCTCAATGGTGAATAATCACTTCAAAAATTCCAGTCATCAGATCCAGATCTTCACCAAAATCTAATGAGTTCGTCCTTGTCACACACCGAACCTGTCCACAACTTTTTGAGATATCCAGCACACAGACAAACAAGCAAACAGACAGAGAGAAAGGGGTGAAAACATAACCTCCTTCACTTTTGGTGGTGGAGGTAATGAATGTGCACGGTTGTTCAATGCATGAACGTGTTTTCAAGCATAATTTTCTTTAGTCTGAAGTTGTCCTCCACTTTCCCATCAATATCCCAAAGAATCGACAACCTGCTGTTGTGAAGCGAGCACACGACGACGCAGCACCTCAAAGCAAATCGTTTGTTCGAAGACACGTAATCCATCTGTTTAGACTCGTTAAGGCGTAATTCTCCATCCACTCATTCATATTATGACGTAATAGTCGGAAATAAAATTGAAAAACTATTTCAGAAAAAGTAACTTTTTCCATAAAGTTTTACATTTGATCACAAACAATGTGTTTTTTTGTTTGTTTTTTTACACAGTGTAGGACAGACCTTTTACAAAGACTCATTATTCATTAACACCAAATAGCATGTTTCATTTGGTTAATAGCAACACAATACTGCGATAGATAGCTTCACCAAGAAACATGCCGTTTGATTTCCTTCCTCATCCAACAAATAAAACAATGCTGCTCGGATGGACCGGACAGCACCCATCCTTGAAACAGACCTCCTCAATTAATGTACGACTTCTTTAACGGCCCCAATCAACCCCACCTTATTGTGGAGTCAGCCAGGGAAAGTATTTGGCCCAAGTTTTCCATGAACTGAATGGCAAGGCTTGACGTTCCACTGTAGGTGGCAGGAATTCGTAATTTGTTCAGGGGTGTTGGCAATGACTCGGCGTGGAATGGGTATTGTTGAGTACTAGAGGTTTGTGACATTTCCTTCACAATGGGTCTCCCAAATGGTGAGAAAATGATCTTTAGAAGTTAGACTCGATGACAATAAATTAGATGCATACATTTGTGCTCGTACTCGGTAAAACAGAATGAATTGTAATTAATTTCTTCATCTTGCAGGCACAGTGACTTGGCTTGGACTGCACCCAGCTTCTCCAAACATGATGCAGGAAGAGTCATGCATGCAGCCTGCATTTCTCCTCGCTTGCGGACAACTGGACGAACAGCAACATAATCATCAAAATACGAAGCCAGATCTTCAACACAACGACTGTCAACAACCTAATCGTATGCCTTATCCTTATCATCCTCAACAGCAAAACGACCAAATGAACCATCAAGGGCCACCCGTGATGATCCAGCAGGGATTTGAGTTCTCACCAGGAGCGAAAAAGGATCCGCGTTACTTGGAGAAACGAAGGAGAAACAACGAGGCTGCGAGACGCTCACGCGAACGGAGAAGGTTCAATGACCTCGTGATGGAGAGCCAAGCGCTTGCGCTGGTGCGAGAGAACACACGTCTGCGCCACGAGATCCTCACACTTCGTGCACAATGCCGTGTCGACTCATCCAAACCTATTGGGTTATTAAATGTAGTTGTACCTAGAACTAGCACAAATACAGATTGGAATATGTCCTGGAAGCACCAACTTCACTTTTCGAAGAGCGACCCAAAAAGCAGTAGGTTGGACACATTGGAAACACCAGAGACCCAAGACCACTTATCCCACAACGTAGAGCCTGCAGAGTTTCTGAAGGTAACAGAAGAAATCTGCAAAGGTAGAGTCATCGAGGTTTCTCGCGAAGCGCGCGAGACCGAGGTGGCTCCTAGAAAAGATACGATGGAAGAAGATAAATCTCGCAGAGCGACAGCGGTGAATGCGGTAGGTGGGAGCGCGTTGCCGCACAAACTGCGAATCAAGACCCAGATCCATAGATCTGAGTCACGTGCTGACACCTCATGGCTGCCCATGAACTGAGGATGTGTATACCAGGAAGATAAAACACCAAGGGATTGGACATTCAGGGTTCTGCCTACAGTGGACATTTTGAAAGACGATGTCGATTCAATATTATCAGGAGTTAAAAACGCAAACTCAAGAGATGATAGAAATTTGAATAATTCCTTCAAGATTCCGGGTTTATGACTTTTAATTATAACAATCACTATGTAAGCCTGAGATTAAAAAAAATGCGAGGGTCATTTCAAATTCGACCTGGACGATTGTTCAAAACCAGGTTTGTAGGCCTTTATTAACCCTGACTGTGCAAGCAATCTATCTGTTCATTTAACCAGGCTTGATGTTTCCATTGACCAGAAATTTCAATTCACTTCCATCTTATTCAAGTTATATCACTTGTTGCCATCTTGATTCTCGAGCATGTGCATTAAAACACGTGATTACGGGTCTTGGTTAACAATAGTATCATAAAATTGCTTCAATAATAATTATCTATATACATATTCTCTGACTTTTATAAACAAAAACCCAAGCGAAAACAATTTTCACCACCCTCGTAATTAGGTCGACTCAAGTCGGATATCTTGTTACTTCAATTTGGATCAAAAAGGCTTCAAGGGTGAGGAAATTTGCATCGACATCAAAAGGGCATTTCAGGTTTGTTACAATCCAGTTTCCTTGTCAAAATACATAAAACAATTCCCATTGAGACGACATATCAGTGTGGCACACAAAGTGCAGTAATCACTTGAAGCATGAGCATACCATGTCTCAATCGGAACAAGACTGAGCATTAGACAATTTAGTCCCTTGGGGAGGGGGGGTATAGACTACAGTCGAGCTGAGATTGAAGTATATTGGTATACTGGTGCATAGACTAACAAACAGACCGATCACTGCTTCTCATATCCACTTGTGAACAAGTAAAGCTAATAACACTGAGCATTTAATTCAGAGCCTCAGCAGATTTAGAGATTATAGTAGATCTGAGATCTGAGAATGAACGTGCATGTGGACCCTCACACTGACTCACAGACTGGTTACATTAGCCCCCGCCATCTGTTCGGGAACGGGCGAGTCCAACAATCAATATGCCATGAACAGGTGCAATAATTAATCAATGTATCTCACAAAGATGTACGGCATGATGTGTAATGTGTGATGACATGATAAGCAAGCAGTAGTATATGAAGACCAAATTTTTTTTAGGGTCATGCTTAAAATATCGAGCAGGCCATCCATCTGATATTTCGGTGGGGGAGGGAGAAGGGGGTTTGCATGTTAAGTTTGAGGAATTCGTTGTATTATGCATATTCTTTGCAAATACAATTTTTATAAAGTCGATTTCAACCCAAATGTCAATCTCAAGAAGCATGAATCATAAATGACTCATTCAATATGCCACACAGTACATGTATGATGGTATCTGTACATCAAATCTTGAAAACAGATGAAAAATAGTGTAAATCAGCAGGTCGACCCATGAAAAACCCCACGGGCATAGACATAAAGTGTGGGACATTTGGACATCTCGAGTTAGATGCTGCATGCAGAGTTTTACAAAATGGGTACTGGCAAGTCATCAGATCCAGAAATGATGTGTAATGTACACAATTTATTTACTTCACATCATATGTGAACACATTTCCATGTACAGGGTGGTGCAGAGCCGACTGACACGTTTCAGACCGCTCTCCTGTCCGAGGGGTGGGGTGGGAACTTTTTTTCTAAGACTATGCACTGCAACTGGTGGAGATCACCTTCCTGATGTTATCTACCATAAATAATAAAATTGCAAGCTTTGAACATAAACCTCGTGTGTTTCAATTATCGCATGTCCAAACATGTCAGTCGGCTCTGCACCACCCTGAATATGTGAGATACAGTTTGTTTATAAATCCGAGATATCTGAAATTGCTGTGTTTGGTGCTTTGGTTTGAACCTGCGCTTAATGTGCATAAAATGAAACTTTTAATCAAAAGTTAGAATTATTCTCACTCAGAGTTCATCATAACTATGATATTATCAAGTTGTTTAAACTTTCTGTATCATTGAATTCTCCAAGTCATCATTGTGAGTTGTTTTTGCAAGTACAGTATATTATTTTTAAAATCCCAGCATGACTGCACACGTACAGGGTGACCAAGGAAAACAAGGTACCGTACTGACCTTATGTCTAATAAGTTCCACCAGACTAACGATATCCTCTTACGCTTTGAAGATGCGCAAAGTGGAGTTCGTGTATAGTCGGCAGATTTTGATTTAGTCAGGATAGCCCCATGTTTTCAACATGCTGTGGACAAATAAAGAGAAACTGGTTTCAGTCGAAATCTACCTGAGAACGAATTCCTTCAAAAAGACTCAAATCACCTTCAGGGTTTTAGATGCTCATTAAGGACAACATCTTCAGGTACCGATAATGGGTATAAACTTTCAAACCGTTATTTCTTATTTTAACGTCGATTTGATTAATAATGTGTTGACTGTTGAAGGAATACAAGTGAAAGAGAAAAGTCCCTGGGGGAACAAAAGTATTGTGGGTGGTGTTTAGGCATTACATCCTTCTGTATTTGCATGATACGATTCAACCTTGAAAATTTGGGCAAAAACCGAAATTACGTGGGTTGTAATGAAGACGTATCTTTCCTTCATGACAGACGGCACGTTGTTCGGTTTCTAAATGTACATCAACTCAGCAGTCCTCTTGATTGGATGAAAGTTTTCTTTTGGCGGTGTAACGTAGACCACTGCCTCAATCGCTCCAAGTGGCTTCAGCACTCAAGCAAGCACTCCAACGAAACGGTTGATAAGGAGCAGCTGGCTTGGAAGCGATTAGCGATGTGCACAGCGATTCGTAGGTATGAAGATCAGGCATTCGATGATATGAGTGAGAAAAGTGGGAACATCATTTTTTGTGTCGAAACCGCTGTGGCCTGTTCCAAGGCAAGGCATTTTAGAGCAGGCCGAAACAAAATGGCGTGCCACCATCTTGGAAAAGGCTTTTTTGTTTTTCACGGTGAGCACCCTATTAATTATCTTCAAAAGGGGTTTTGTAATTCACCCAAAGGCCCAGTTTTCATTGTTGCACTCCCTTGGAGTTCCATTAGTATGCTTGCAAATTTTTGGACTGCTCAGTTTCATTATTTTGGAGTTATGCAGGACACACACACACACACACACACACACACACACACACACACGCACAATGACATTTATTAGTACCTTTGCCGAAGGAGAGGGAATTGCATTGGGGTTTGTTTGTCCGCACAGAACTTTCATGTTTTTCTCTGCAATCGTTTGTTGAATTCAGACAAAATTTTCACCATTGGTGCGAATACCCATGTAGAATGTTGCAATGATAATTATGACATCATAGGTCACGTGGTGTGGCAGCCATGTTGAAAAAATGGAAAAGCTTTGGACCTCTGTGTCTCTGAAACCGCACCAAGGAAAAAATTGAAACTTGGCACGTGGCAAGTAATCATCATGGGGAATGTGTGATTTTTTTATGACGTCATAGGTGTCTTCGTTATAACATCATAATTGCATACGTAGAGAGCTACATCAGTATGAAAAACATTGAGGGTCATCTCGGGATAGAATGGTCATCAAAAAAAATTTTGTTGATGTTGTCGGTCACGTGATTCGGCAGCCATATTGTTTTTTTGTTTTTTTAAAGAAAACCTTCAAAAATCTTCTCCAAAATGGCTGAACAGATTGAGGCAAAACTTTACACATATGACCACCTATCCATGAGGAACAAAAGGTTCACACATGTGATGTCATATGTCACATGGCTTGGCTGCCATATTGGATTTACCCCAAAGCATATAAAAAACTTCTTCTCCAGAATGCCTGGACATATCAAGGGGAAACTTCATTCAAATGCTCCCCCCAAGGCATGCGTGTACAAGGTTGTGAAAGAATAATTGATGTCACATGGTTTGGCAGCCATATTGGATATAAGAATATTATTAAATAATG
>CM068962.1:45923441-45935667 GCA_035128595.1 Eptatretus atami
CGGATTGCGGTGAGATCATGGCAGGTGGTTGCACCTACTCTTGGTCTGGTCACTCTGATGGTTACCATGCCCAAGGAGTTGCTGTAGCTGTGTCAAATAAGCTGACTAATGATAATTGAGGTAACACTGGTCAACGAGCGTATTATGAGACCAAGGCTTCATCACTCCTTGGGTGTCGTTTCCCTGGTCTCTGATTATGCTCTGACTGAGGCGAGTGATCTCACCGTGAAGGATGCATTCTACGCCACGCTCAGTTGTGGTTGATCAGTGGCCCAGGTGAGACACTTCTAGTTTTGGGAATTTCAATGCATCGACTGGAACTGATATGGATGGTTATGAGACATGTGTTGGTCCCCATGGTCTGGAACTGTGAACCTGAATAGCACCAAGTTCCTTGACCTTGCAAGAATTCATGGACTGAGGGTGACTGGTTCATGGTTTCAACACACACAGGCTCATCACTCGACTTGGTATTCCATCGTGGAAAGTTGACGCAGCGGCAGGCTGCTCCGGCGTATGTTCTTATTCCTGACGTGACTTGGAAATGAAATAAAGCCATGAACACTGGTGTCTCCAGGAATTTATAAGCGACTCTTAGGTATGAAGATGAAGCATTCGATGATGTGAGTGAGGAAAATGAAAAAAACATTTTTGAGCGCTTTATCATTGAGAAACCGTTGTGGCCTGTTCCAAGTCAAGGCATTGTTGAGCAGGCCAAAAAGAATGGCGAATTAAGACCCCCGGCAAGGGAGAGCAGGCTGACCAAGGATGAAGCCTTGATAAAGGATAATTTAATAAGGCAGTAAATTATCTTCAAAAGGAGTGTTTAAAGTAACCCAAACACCCAGTTTTGATCCATGCACCCTCTTGGAGTTCCCTTTGTATGCATGCCAAGGTTTGGGCTGCTAGATTTTATGGTTTTGGAGTGATGGAGGAGACACAAGGACACACGCACAAAATAATTATGGAAGAAGATAGATGCAGCCTATGACTGCTGTATGCATCATTGCTGGTAGCACGGCTGTAGCGCTGATGCAGTTCCCCATGATTCCAGGAAGCTGGTAGTCATTTTGTCGACTTTGGAAAGATGACAGGCTGAGTCAACCCACCTGGTGTTATTTAACGACACGACAGGGGTTCCATCACAAGACCAGAAGATCTTTCGCCAGCCACCTTAACCGTGAAGCCAACACCAGGCTTCTCTATCCTATAAAACCTACTTTTCTCAATTTTTTTGTTTGTGTGTGCGCCTTCCCCCCGAACCTCAACCACATGTGTACGTAAAAATTCAAGAAACTTCAGTGCGCATCACAGGTGCCCCCTGTATGTTGGAGCCTGAATTTGGAATTTGTTCATCGTTTCGGCGATAGCTCGCCTACTCTTCGCTAAGGACACTGTGGGATCTTTAACGTCGACCAACTAATACCAACAGATGGGACACCCGGTTAAATGTCCATCCAAGGGATGGAACACATATTTATTGATCACCCTGGCTGTGAAACAACGGGATGACAGTTTATAGCTGGTTCAGTATTCCAACTCAAGCTGGGCAGTGGGCATCCATATGCATGTATGTGGGCCCAGTCAGGCAGATATGGTAGATATGTGGCCCAATTTGGTTTTCATCAATGATCTCTCCGAATCTCTGGAAAATCCTCTTTATCTCTTTGCTGATGACTCCACCCTCTGCCGTACCATCTGTCATCCCTCAGAAGGGCAAGCAGCAGCTTCTTTGCTCTCTGCAGATCTGGATAAAATCACAAACTGGTCCAACACGTTGAACATGTCTTTCAATCCGGACAAATCTCACACTCCTCTATGTCTCTCCAAAAGGACCGTTTGGACCACCCCACCCCACCCCACTCCCAATCTACTTTCTCAACAATCCTCTGGAAGAAGTCCTTTCATTCAAGCTTCTGGGTCTGCCATGATCTTCCTGGAAAGCCAATTTCCAACCTGGCCTCAAAGCCAGTCGCCGACTGAATCCTCCATCGTGCAAAGTCCTTCCTCGCCCCACCTGAGCTTCTGACCACTTACAAAGCTTTCATCCGCAGCCTGATGGAGTACTGCTCTCCTCTCTGGGCTGGTGCGCCTGCATCTCACCTTTCTCGGCTTCACACTGTGGAAACCAAGGCATTTAGGATTATTGGTATCTCCCGTGGTGAGGCTGAGTCTTTGGTCACTCACTCTCTCATTGCAGGCAGGTGGTGGTCTTTCTGTCTTCTACTCGCTCCTCTGGTCTCACCCCCTGCTCTGTCTGTATATGTCCCCCATATTTTCGCAGAGCGCTCAAGGTCCGCCAGCAACCCCCTTCTGGTAAAACTACCAAAATCACTAATCATTGCTCACCTTCACTCTTTCATTCCTCCTTTTTCCCGCCTTTGGAATAAACTCCCTCACTCTCTTCAATCCCATTCTTCCCTCCAGGCATTCAAAACATCTGTTCACCACCACCTCTTATCGTCCCCATCCAAACCACGATCTTGTCTGCCCTCAGTAATCCACCCCAAGCCCACCTCCTTCAAATTCCCTGCTTTCCTCCTGAAAGTCCCTGCAATGTCCATCTTGGATTCCCCATGTTCCCACTCCATTCCACAGATCTCCGAATGTCTCTGTTCCCCACTGTTTTGTCCTTCCCACTCCCACCCTCTTGTCTCATGCCCCCTGCGTTTGTTGTGTGTTAGCTCTCATACCAGCCTCGACAATGTATACAATAAATAAAAATGAATTTTTTTTTTAAAACGTTGCTGGCAGATTGGTGGCAATTGTGGGGTTTTGGCATACAAGCACACAAGGTTGTATTATTCTGCAATGACATTCTCTGAAATAAACACCTCTAAATTCATACACTGTACTCTACACTACTATAACCTCCCCCCCCCCCCGCCGCCTCCTCCCCACTGCGCTGCCCCCACCTCCCTCCCCTCCCATGCTGCCTCTCCCCCACCACGCTGCTTCCCCCCCACTGCCTTCCTCCCCCCGCCACGCTACCTTCCCCACCCCACAGCGCTGCCCTCCCCCCCCCCTTGCCGTGCTACCTTCCCCCACCCCCTGCCACGCTGCCTTTCCCTCCCCCCCTAATATTCCCGTCAGTGAAACGATGTTGTATTTGTTAGTCTATACTAATAAATGTCAGTGTGTGTATCTCCGTCATAACTCCAAAACCATAAAACTTATCAGCCTGAAACTTTGCAAGCCTACGTGAAAAACTCCAAGGAAGTGGATGAGTGAAAATGGGTGTTTGGGTTAATTAAACACCCCTTTTGAAGATAATTAACGGCCTTATTTAATTATTCCTTCATCAGGTGCTTCCTTGGCCACCTCACTCTTTGGGTATTAAGTGGTATCCTAAGTAACTTCGCTGGGGTCTGAAAGCCACCATGTCTTTTGGCCTGCTCAACCATACCTTGACTTAGACCATGCCGCAACAATTTCTTCATGATAAAGTTTTTTTTTCTTCACTTTCCTCACTCATATTATCGAAGGCTTGTTCTTCGTAGCCTCGAATCGCTGGGTACATTGCAATGGTTATAAACGCCCGGAGATGGCAGCATTCGTGGCTTCATTTCATTTTTGCACATGCCATAACCTCAAAAATCTCTTAATTTAAGCAGAATTACAAAATTGAAGCTCCAGAATCGAACTTACAAGCAGTTCCGACTCCGAAAACAGCGTTCATTTGTCCAATTCGGACACATTTGACATTTCGGACGTCTCCGGTGTCGGGGAGGTGTATGTTTAATATGATGGTTTGGTGATTGCTAATCGCGTGCCAAGCGAGCCATTTCTTATCAACCATTTCGTTGGAGTGCTTAAGCCACTTGGCAAGCGCTCCACAATATTCGGACTATCACTGAATACTGAATGTCAATTGACTTGAACAAAGTCCAGGGGCACTCGCGTGCGTTGTTGGCCACGTGTTGTTCTGCAGTAAAACAGGCGGTGGTTGGCTCGCTGAAAATGTGAAATTTTATTTTCCACGACATTTCCCTTTTTGTTCTTCCATTATAGGACCTGCCACTTCAGTATAGATAAATACAAATAAAAATTAAACATTTCGCTTTGAAAAGTTTCTTCAAATGCTTCATGCATTGCGTGGTGAAGCTACCTGGCACGCGTTCTTCAAGTTTCAATTGCGATACCACGGTTCTATACTGGAGGTCAGAACTGGAAGGCAAAATAAATTATATGATCACAATGAGAGAAAATCTTTTCAGTTATGAAGTAAGGAATCGCCACACCACGGTGGAATGCCGAGAGAAACGCATGCTCACTCTGTGTAGCCTGGATTTGAATCCTGACCCGGCTATAAACTGTCATCCCAGTGTTTCACAGGCAGGGTGATTCATCAATGTGTGTGTTTTCTCTGGATGGACGATAAACTGGGCGTCACATCTTCCGGAATCCCTCACCCCTACCCCTCCCTCACTCCTCTCCCTCCCAACCCTTTCCCCCTTTCCAACCCCGAACCCTCTCTCTCTGACCCCTCCGCTCTCCCCCCTCCTTCTCCTCTTCCCTCCCTCTATATCTCTCTCTAAACCCTCCCACTGGTCCCCCACCCTTCTCCCTCTGATAAGGGGACTGTGGCATGTATGAATGAGATTCCAAGTGAGCCGACCGATGGGATGTAAAGGTTGCTGCATGTAGGAGCATGCATACATGGAGGCAGACCTTTGCCAGGAAGATAGTGTGGATCGTAAATGCTCCTGCACCAGGTCTCAAAGTGTGTGTGTGTGTGTGTGTGTGTGTGTGTGTGTGTGTCATGGCATCTGTCCTCACTTAAGTTAAGAGTGCAGAAGAATTATATCGGGATAAGTCTGCTCTGTGGCTGCTTTAGTAGGTTGCTTGTTTTGTTGTCGCACCACACATTTCTTTCTATCCCTGCTTACACACAACAATAAATATATTCACTGTGCCACATATCTTTCCTCATCTGCCTGTAATAAATGATTGTGTAGAAATGTTCCCAGCTTGTTTTTGTCTTTTCTTTCATTGATCCAGCTTGGTCTGTATCGTTGCCTAGCCGGGACTTTATTCCAAATGATCTGTTCTTTTAACCGGTACTTCTTTGGCAGTGTCGCTCGGCTGCATCTGACCCGGAAAGGTGACCCGGTTTGGATAAGGCGTACCGAGGGCGGGTCCCCCGGTAATTAGGTCACGTGATTATTTTTAGGTAATCGATATTAGACGGAGGACCCTAAGTTACGTGGTTGAGTTATTGGCGTTCACGGTCGGTTCGCGACCCGCCGCATCACAGAGTTATCAGTGTGCGATGGCCTGCGATTCTGGTCGGAACCCAAGATAGCTCCCCCCCCACCCCCAGTGGTCTTGTCACCTGACCACACTCTTCAAATGAGCCTAGATTTTGTATTCACAAAAAATTGTGGTTGGGCAAGGAATGTGAATCCAATCTAAACTCCATCTCTTTCTGTGCTATTCTATCCAAAGGCAGGTTGAAGGCTGCCAAAGCAGCCGCACAGCAGTGATTACATTAGTTGGTTTGCCTTTGCTTTCACCGAGGTAGATAGGGAAGGAATATCTAATTTGTTCAGGGTGTGGGCAATTCACCTACCCTTCACGAAAGACACCATGGGATCTTTAACATCCAGCAACTAATGTTAGTGGATGGGAAGGCCAGCTTAACATCTGTCCAAGAACAACTCACCCTGTGATGCAACGCCCTGCTCAAAACGAATCATCTTATATATTATTTCCGAGTTTGTGGTTTCATGTCGCGCTATCTTCGACTTTGTTCTGCGCTCGAGTAACGTGATATTCGGCTTACATTATCTCAAAGACCATATGAGGTGGATGGTACGAAAAAAAGTAAATAAAATGGTTCTGAAACAGTGAAATTGTATTCCACTTACTGCATTAAAGTAAAATTACTACTGATACTCTGCATCAGTTCCTTTCTCAAACACACCCACCCCAAAATGTCACGCAGAGCGTGGGTTATGCTAGTTACAAGTTAAAGAACAGACTATTCTTCAAAAATGAAAAACAAGACGCAGGGATGTCCTACATGAAGTATGCTGTATTATTATTATTATTAATGTAAATTGGTGTCTATTTTTGTCATTTACATGCAATAATCCCCAAATGTTCCCCAGCTATCTTGTTTCTTTCCTTTATTGGCATTGTGGGCCATCGCTACATCTATTTAAGTAAAATAAGAACAGCTATATTCTTTCCAAGCCTGGTGTTGGCTTAGTGGTGAGCTTGGGATCATATGGTCCTGAATTCGAGCCCTGTTGGCCACTGATTTAACACCAGGTGGGGTTGACTCAGCCGGCATCCTTTCCAGGTTGGCGAAATGAGAACCAGAGTACTGATATTGGGGCACAGCATCATCGGTACCCCCATACTCGGTAGCAGTGGCGATGATGCACCGTTGTTCATCGCCAGTTGAAAGCATGAAATCATGCCACCACAGTAAGTGGAAGTATAAATAAATAAATCTTTCCATGAAAGTCAAATCACAGGTTGACATCCAGTCGCTCAGCACCCATTTGAAGGAGGTAGTTTGCTTGCGGCGTTGACTGCGCGAGTTGATTATTTGTGTGAATAGAGATGTGGACTGGATCCAAATGCCATTTCCTGTAGGTTAAAATTGTAGGTTCTTTCACACGCCATTGCATGTTATAATAAATTATCTTTAATCACATGGAAATGCGCTGCACATGCGAGGAAGTACTGTGGTTTGTCTAGAAGTTAAATATTCCAAAAAACCCACTTTGTCTTCATGTTACAATCTTCATTTAGCACCTGTTATCCATTTGATACACTAAAAACAACACAACTATGTTTTGTGAGGAGGGCAAGGGACACATTCAGCTATATTAAGGCATAAATATATAAAGTATGGATTTTGTCAAATGCCAACAAACTATCCAACCAGTCCATTGGAAAACCTGGTGTCGGCTTAAGATCTCAGTTCGAGCCTCTGTCAGGCTGCTACGTAACACCAGGTGGGTTTACTCAGCCTGCCATCCTTCTGAGATGGGAAAAATGAGCACCAGCTTACTGGAAATGAGGGGCACAGCATCAGTGGCACAGCCGTGGTCCCAGCAATGATCAAACCAGCAGCCATAAACTCTCTCTCTCTCTATCGAGTGCAGCCTGTGGCTGCTGGTTGCATCATTGGTTGGGATGCGACTATACCGCTGATGCAGTGTCCCCCTTACCAGTACACTGGTGCTCATTTTGCCGATCTCGGAAGGATGACAGGCTGAGTCAACCTCCTGGTGTATTTTAATTCAGCGGCCAACGGGGCTTGAACTCAGGACCCTAGGATCCCAAGCCGCCACCCTAACCACTAAGCCAACACCAGGCTTGGCCATAAACTACATATGACAAAAAAAAAATAGGACCATGAGTCCTGAAGCTCACCTGGACCAGGAGCAAGTCACTCAAGCCCCCTGCAAACCCCCTTAGACCTTGATTTTTTTTTTTAATGCCATGAACAAACTTTGGTATGTCAGGGGTGATGAAGGTTGTGGTCAAGTTTCATCAAAATCGTGTGTGTAGTTTCAGAAAAAGAGACCAAATACCTATTTTGGGGTGTCAAACACCACCCCCACCCCTCCTATAGTCCCGCTTAATGAGCACAGTGAGTAGCATAAGTAAGTGGAACTTGACGGGTGGTGGTGCATCGTGGACACCCAATAAAGTAAGCAACCACTTTTAAAGGGGAAGCAATCTCCACGATGCACGATTGAAAATTAAACAAATCATGTTACTAGTTAAAATGCATCATGAAAAAGGACGGTAAGGGTAAGGAGCTACGAGCAATCCAACAAGACCACTGTATTTGGCAATACTGTACTGGATTGACGCAAGAAGCAAGCTTCAGAGGAGCAACTGGACAATGAGTCAGCAAGCAAGCTTTAGAAAAAGGTTTCGTAAGGATGGACGGTCACTGATGTAGCAATCACGACAGGGCAGCGATTGTTGCAAGGGTGTACTGGAACATGTAGATTAGATAAAACTAGGCATGCCTATGCGTCACTTCACTGATGGGTTTAATCAAAAGATGGCATGTCGCACTTCACAAACGTATTGCATGACTATCTCTGAATCCCAATGAGGATGTAAAATGAGGTGAACCAAGCAAAAAAATTTTTTTTCAGAAAAAAAGGATCTTTTATAACACGTGGTTATGTTATAACTACGTCTGTCTGTCTGATTTTGCGCAGGATATCTCAATAAGTTATCGACGGATTCAAACGGAACTTGGTGGACAGGTTGGGTGTGTGACAAGGACGAATTGAAGTTGATGGACATCTGGAAACGAGAATTTTTTAAATTCTTTTAAAATGATTCTTCGTAATTGAGAGATGGGGCCAAAAACGTTATATAGCACGATATTTCAAAAAGTTCTGGATTGCTTATGGCAAGACTAGGTGGACGAGTTCAGTAGATGACAAGAACAAGCCGATTAGATTTTGGTTCAGGTTCGGATACAGATCCGGCCGATCAGTGAGATACAAAACGTGAACTGTTCAGCTTGATGGAGGTATGAGCTCCACCGAGTGCTGTTCTCGTTTTCACTCGTTTTCTATTAAAAAAATAGAATAAAATAAAAGATTTAAATCAACTATAGTCCTCGAAGCATGCCTTCCTTCATTATTAAACCCATAAATTTAACAAAATGGTTGAAAAGACTTCAAGCAAGTCTTTGGATGAAAAAAATCATAGAAAAAAGCAAAAGAGAGAAATACAAGTTTCACTTCTTTTCCAAGTTTTGTTTCAAAACATCCATATACCAAAGAAGGTGATGAAGGTTGTGGTCAAGGTCAAGATAAAATATACTTATGATTATATCGTGGAATTCTATAATATAACATGTCATGGAATTGTCCAGTAACAAGCATTTTATAACACGAACATTCTCACACATGTGGTATCAGATGAAGCAATGTGTGATCTTCTTGCAGATAATGCACTCTGTTTGTTGCGTAAAGTTAAGCAAGTCCTCTCGTCCTCTGCAACATTGAGAGAAGGGGGTTAGAATACTCAGGGTGGGGGATATTGCTGCGAAACTACAGATGGGTGTTCTGGTTTTGCTTGAAATAAGGAAAAGACTAAGGTCAAGAGATTACTTCAAATGTAGAAACAAAAGCAAACGAGAAAAATTGCAATCAGAGATTGCAGATCCTCACCAGAACTTCTTTTGTGTGGTGTTTGTGTAGTGTATTTTGTGTGATGTTTGTGTACAGTTGTTTACGTAATTAATGAGACATAATTAGAACTGCCACTTTATAACTGCTGGCAGTGATGACTGGGTACCAAGAAGTCCCGCATTGATTGGACACCTGACCCTGACTCATGACATTTTATATTATTCAATTGAATTGAGAATGGGATTAAAATAAATTCACTTCAAATTGAAGACCAAATAGCTACAGTCCTGCATTGGAGTAATCAGAAGGAACCTGAACAAGCAAAAAGCAAAGATGATGTCATTAGGAGGAACCTGGATAGGATTCCCATTTGAGCTGGTACTCCTCTACCCTCAAACCCATCCAAGCACAGCCAAGTGAGCCTTATTCAAAAAAAAGAAAATAAAAAAGGACCCAGATCAAAAACATTAGATAATTCTGGCTGCCAGACCATGCGTCCGATCAGGTTGAAATTTAAAAGCAATCTTCCCCCATCAGTACCAGATTACAATTGTGAAGTTTCACGTCGATCGATAAAGCGGTTCAAGAGAAATAATTTTTGAAGATTTTCATTCAATCCAAGATGGCTGTCAGACCATGAGACCGATCAATAATTATTTGTGAACACCCTGGTATCCCCAAGGCTTGGGGAACATGTGGGTGTAGTTTCCCCTCGATCTGTCCAGCCATTCCGGAAAATAAGACTTTTAAAGGTTTTAGGGTAAATCCAATATGGCGGTCAAACCATGTGACCTATGATTGCATAGGTGGGAACGTTTTCTTCCTCATGGATAGGCGGTTATACATGTAAAGTTTTGCCTCAATCTGTTCAGCCGTTTCAGAGAAGAATCTTTTTGAAGGTTTACAAAAAAAAAAAAAGGGCTGCCAAACCACAATGACTGATGACATCAATGAAATTTTTTCTTCGTGACAATTTATACCAAAATGACCCTCAAAAATTTTCAGACTGATCAGATGTAGTGTCTAACGTATGCAATTATGTCATACTGAAGGCAACTATGACATCATAAAAAACACGCTCAAATGAGCTAAGATCCTCGTCCTCTTAATGATGCATAAAAACAGAATATGACGTCATTGTGATTGTATCAGGTTTGCGATAAATTATCTGTACTAATGCCCGGCTTGATTCCCGCAAACAAATTCAAACAGCTTGCCTAGTTCGGAGATAATGGTATAGAGGCGATTTCACATTAGCGGGATATTATGACGTCAACTTTTTTTCTAGGAAGAATTTCCAAAATCGAGAGGTTACTGCCTGCGCGTGGGCTTTCTGCATATACGTGGCAAGTTTCACGAAGATCCGATGAAAACTCTGGGTTGTGAAACAAAAAATGTCAAAAAAACTAGGAATGCGTCATAAAAATTAATATGATGACATCATAGATGTATCATATGTGCGGTAATTCATCTCTGCTAATGCCACTGTCGATTCACCCGCAAACAGAATTCAAAAAGCTGCCTAGTTCGGAGATAATTTTTTTTAGGCGATTCTTCCCATTTGGCGGAGATATTTTGACTCACAACTTTTTTTCCTCGGAGGAAATTTTCAAAATCGAGATGTTACTGTTGCGCAGGGAATTTTACATATATATATGCCAAGTTTCAGAAAGTTTCGATGAAGACTGTGCGCTGTGAAACAAAAAAGTCCACAAGAAGATTGATGAAGAAAAACAACGTGAAGTAAGACTTAGAGATCCTCCACGAGGATCCTAAAAATCACCCTCATCTCCCCATGTGGAATACTTGCCAGGTCACAAGTACAATATTTTTTTTGACTTGGTCGGTTTCAGAGATCAAAGTCCAAAGTTTGTCTTTTTTTTTTTTCCAACATGGCAACCACACCTATTGACTTATGACGTCGTAACTAATCATCAAAACTTTTAACAGAGTAGTCGCTCCTTTGTATGATATTTCGTGTCAATCCGCAAACGGTTGCAGAGAAAAACTCACGTTTTTCAGGAAAAAAACCAAACAATGAAAAATCAATCACAGAGCGACAACTTGTAAACAGACAAAAGTAGACGGCACTCAGGAATCTCATACCGATGCCAGATGGAACAGTTCATGTTGTATCCCACTGATGGGCTGGATCTGAACCAAAATCTAATCAGCCAGATTATTGGGACATCGGAGGACACGACACAGCAAAACATTCACCAATGTTATAAATTCCTATAACCGCCGTTCTTATACTAGGAGCTACGGTTAATGGGTTCGGAAGGGACTCTAACGAGATAAGCCTTAACAGACATGCAGACAAGAAAGAGTACTTGGTGATGTTTCGGACGAGAGGAAAGTGTCAAATAGCACGAATTTGGTTCTGTGACAAGCGAAATGTTCCGACGGCTTTCGATCCCCAAGTACTCAGAGCACGTCTAAGCCGCAAGAGCAAAGGAAGGAAGCTGTTCGTCCAGTTTTTCGCAGACCAACCGAACAGCGTTTGCTTCCCATCGCGGGTTCAAGACCCTTGCACAGTCGACTTGCGATGATCCGAGGCGTAAAATCCACGAAGTGGTGATACTCCAGCTGGCAATATTTCACAAGGTCAAGCATAACAAGTGGTCGGGCCACTGGTCTGTTACAAGACGGCCTCTTCCACGACGATCGCAGACAGACAACAGCCGCCATACCAGCAGATCACGCTCCCACCAGTTCGTCCTCTCATCCAGAGACCGAGGGCAGACAGACCCATCATGCAGTCCTTTTCCCCTGCCTTTCCTTCGGGCTCTCTGGCTCGCTTCTCCAGAGTCCAAAGGCAGAACCGCGGCCAACACCAGGTCCAGTTCCTCAGCCCCGGCAGAATCACCATACTTGTCTTCCTTTTCTGACTCAGCCTCGAGACCACGAGCACCGAGCCTCAAAAACCGACTGCAGTTTTTACTTCTCCAATTTCACTTCCTCTTGTTTCTGAGCCTCATCTCGAGCGACTGGCGGGGCCTCGTCGGAGAGAAGGGAAGGAAGAAGAAGAAGATCTCTCGTACAGCCACCACTTATAGCACCGAACAAATAACACCTGTGACACTCCCGACAACATGTAA
>CM068962.1:45998789-46009846 GCA_035128595.1 Eptatretus atami
ATTACATAACCTTTGTTTTTGATTCAGAACTTAATATATCCTTTAAAATTAGAAAATAAAAAGAAATGACATTGAAAAGATTATTGACACCTGAGGCTAAATATTTGGAAGCATGGCCTTTGGACAAAATAACTGCAGTCAAGCACTTCCTACAGCCGTGAATGAGCTTCCTACACCTCTCGACTGGCAATTTGGCCCATTCTTCTTATGCAAACTGCTCCAGTTCTCCCAGATTTGAAGGGTGTCTTCTCCCAACTGCTGTTTTCACATCTCCCCACAGGTGTTCAATGGGATTTAGATCTGGACTCATTGCTGGCACTGTTCAGACAGTCCAGCATTTTTGTTTGAAATCACTCCTGGCGTGCTTTTTTGTAGTGTGTTTGGGGTCATTGTCCTGCTGCAAGACCCATGACCTTCAACAGAAACCCAGCTTTCTGACACTGGGTTAAACATTGCACTTCAAAACACCTTGGTAATCTCCTGACTTCATGATGTCATGCACACAATCAAAGCACCCAGTGCGAGAGGCAGCACAGCAACCCCAAAACATCACTGATCCCCCTCCATGTTTGACTGTAGGGAAGGTGTTCTTTTCTTTGAAGGCTTCATTTTGTTTTCTGTAAAAAGAGATGACGTGCTTTACCAAAAAGCTCCAATTTGATCTCATCTGTCCACAGGACATTCTCCCAGAAGGATTTTGGTTTGTTCAGGTATGTTTTGGCAAACTCCAGTCAGGCTTTCTTATGTTTGTCTCTCAACAGTGGGGTCCTCCTGGGTCTCCTACCATAGAACCACCTTTCATCGAGTTGGCGACGGATGGTGTGAGTTGAAACTGTCATACCTTGTGTCTGTCTGAAGGTCAGCTTGAATCTGTTTGGCAATTGATCGAGGTGTTTTCTCCACCATTCGAACAATCCTTTGTTCAGGGAGGTTCAGGGAGGTTGGCTATGGTGCCATGGGCCTTAAACTTCCAGATAACATTGCGAACGGTGGACATAGGAACATCCAGAAAAGATGCACATGTCACAGAGACACGTGATTATGATGCTGGGGCGTGGTTAATAGCGGAGGGGTATGGTTAATATCAGAGGGGCGTGGTTACAGGGATTAGTGACCATGCTAACACCAGCGGCTTTGGGGACAAAATGGAACAAACTTACGAGAATAATGGACGTGTGCACGAATGCACGGAGAACATGAGGGGTTAGTCGCCGATGCGAGTGTTACGGTGAGAGTGTGATTTAACAGGGATGCGTGATGAATGGAAGCATGGACGTGGATATGGAAAAGGGGCGTGATTGTAAGGATGAGTGACGGTTGGTCGCATGTGCGTCATGAGGTTCGTGTACTTTGCGTGCTCGAAAAATCGTCACACGATGCGCTCATGCCCGTTACGTGTGTGCCGATGCCACATTTACAGCCTGCCTTTGTCTCCCCGGTGAACCAGGGGAGGCAAAGGCAGGATAAGAGATGTGAAATGTGCTACGTCCTGCAAAGATGGGAGGGTGCTCCGTTCCACGAGATGTGTCATGTGATCGAGGCTGCTGCCTCGTGTGCGGCAAAGTCCTGAACATTGGTCATAGCGTGGCAGATAAGGAATGCTTGTACGCCCTCATCCTCGCTCCCTAATTCACCAGTGCAAAATATCACGCCGAAATATGCTGTAGCAGCCTCTATCGCCCTCGTAGAGACTTTGGCAGCATGCAGGACGAGTGACGTGTACGATCCCGAGACCTACGTGAGTGACCCGGAGCGTAGCACAAGATCCCGAGACCTACGTGAGATCTTGTGCTTCGTGCCCCGAAGATGGGAGGGTGCTCCTTTCATCGAGGCGTGTCATGTGATCGAGGTTATCTCGTTTGCGACCCCACAGAGAGTTTGGGATAGCCCCAAATGACGTCATAGCGCAACACAGTTGCAAACAGCACCGGGCGCCGAGAGTATGAAATGTGAATTTGAATGTGGGAGATTTGAACCAGGTGCCTCCCAGGTTCTGGAGCTGCCATGATGGTTTTGTGTGAACAGCGCTATATATAAACCACGCCGAGCACTGTATAACCACACAGAGCGCCGTGAGTTTTGAAAGAGATTTTTAAAATGCGAGATTCGAACCGGGTGCCTTTGACAGGTTCTCGAGCCTCTGTGGAAACACTGAGGTACCCCAAAATGGCTGAGCTAGTAGACTGATAACCCCTCTCACCATTGGTACTGGTCTCGACTCACTCTGACGTCAAGATGAGGCACGGCGAGCCGGCAAATAATGCGGAAGCGTTGATGTTTGCGCGATATTCAGATTCCAGGCCCAGCGGTTAAGCCATTTTTTCCCCAGCATTCCCAGCGGCCGATGCATTAATTTGCAACTTTCGGCCGAATCGTGGTTCGTAAAAGTCGCAAAAACAATTGTTGTACATGGGACTGGGATCGACGATAAAACAACGGTGTGGCTCAAAGCTCCTTCGAGCTGTGGGCCTTGTTTCCCAGGACACAAAAACTCGATGTGGTATAATCTCTTCGATTTTATGGTAGGAGGAAGAAGAAGCCGATCCTTCGGAAAAAGGGTCGGGCTGATGCTAAAGGGTGATTCACAATCACTGTCGTGACGTGCCTCGACGGTGCGGACAAGGTCTCTGGAGATGGACTTGTAGGCTTGAGATAGTCCATACTTGGCTACAATCTTGTGTCTGACCTCCTCAGACAATCTTCTTGGTTTTCTTTCTTTTCTCCATGCTCATTGCGATACACGCAGTGACACAAAGAGCAGAATGATGTGTTTTCTCTGTTCGAAATGGTTGAATGAGTGATTTATATATTGGAGGCACCTGCAACTCACCGCAGGTGAGTTTAATTCTAAAGTAAAGGAGAATCACCTGCTTGAAATCTAATTATTTCTATCAACTTCTAAAAGGTGCCAATAATATTGTCCTGGCCATTTTGAGATTTCTGTGTGGAATAAGCTAAGATTTAGTAATTAATTCAGTTTTTTTTGTTTTATTCCACTGCAAACCAAAGAAATACTTATGTGGATACCAAAATGACCTTTTTTCACAAACTTAACCCATATTTATCATGGTGTTCACACCAAATGATAGCCCAGTTGCTTACAGTTCTTCTGGTCTGCAATGTGCAAATCGATTTGGATTTATTATATTAGCATTTGGCATAAAAATAAAGCAGTTTCCTTGTAATGCAGCCAAAAACCCAGATTCTATTTTACATTAAAAGATTCAGGTAACGTTCAATGTGTGTTGTGCTAAGCTAATGTATTATTACATTTGTGGGTCTTTAACGACCAATGTGCCGCCGGGAGGGGAGTTAGTGAGAGGTCCCACTTCTGCCCGTTAATTTGCGTGTGTGTCTGCAGTTATAACCACACGACTGTGGAAAACCCACCTGTCAGAAATGATCCAGCAAACTGTTTCAGGCATTTCGCTTCTTTTTGCACCTTTATTGGCATGCACTGACCCAATTTACCTGTCTAACGGATTTATATGCCACTTTATCCAGCGTGATGTGGAATTCACATTCCCTCATGACCATAAAACAAGTTCTCATTAACCAACAGTTCATACACCCAGCAGGGGAGGGGAAGAAAAAGAGTTCTCTCATGTCCTCTTCCTGTCCAGGCTGGAGTTCCTCAAGGCAGCGTTCTGGGCCCTGTTCTTTTTCTGGTTTTCATCAATGATCTCTCTGACTCTCTGAAAAATCCTCTTTATCTCTTTACTGATGATTCCACCCTATGCCGGAGCATCCCTCATCCTTCACATAGGCATGTAGCAGCCAGCAGCCTCTAGGCTCTCTCCAGACTGATAGAATCACAAGTTGGTCAAATACTTGGAATGTGTCTTTCAATCCTGACAAATCTCACACTCGTACTCTTCAAAAAGACTTTGCCAAGCGCTCCCATATACTTTTTTTTAGCAATCCTTTTGAAGAGGTTCAGCCAGCCACTCAAACCCTTGAGCCTCAGTATCAGCCATGATGCTTCTTGGGCAAACCACATTTCAAAGTTGGCCTCCAAAGCCAGCTGCCAAATGGGAATTTTCAATCATGCAAAATCCTTCCTTGGCACACCTGAACTCTTATCCACCGATAAGGCCTTCATCCGCAGCTTAATGGAGTACTGCACTCCATTCTCAGTTGGCGCCCCTACCTCACATGTTGTTCAGTTTGATGCCGTGGAAACCAAGGCCTTCAAGATCATTGGAATCTACCACGATGAAGCTGAGTAAATGGGCCTATTACTTTGCAGACAAAGTCTGCTCACAAAGACAAAGTTTTTTACTCACATTGCAGACAGGTAGGTGGTCTCTCTGTCTTCTTCCACCTCCTTTCTGGTCATGCACGCTCAGCTCTTTCCATGCCTTCCCCCCACCCCTACACCCCCCCACCTCCCAAGTTTCTGCAGGGTACACACAGTCCACCAGCAACCCCCTTCTTGTGAAACCCCCAGAAACACGGCACACATCCACTCATTTGTTCCTCTTTTTCACTCTCTGTGGAACTAACTTCCTCCACATTCTCTTCAATCTCATTTTTCCCTCCACATCTTCAAGACCACCATCTCAGATCTCACCACTGTTTATGGTTGTTCACCACCATCTTAGATCACCCCCATCCAAAACCATGATCTTTTCTACCCCATTAACCCTCCCAAAGATGACCTCTTTCAAAAAATTTCAGTTTTTCCTTCCTGAGAGTTTGCTCTGTATCCATCCCATCCAACCTGTGCATCTTCCCCTACCCCTCATTCTTCTTCACTTTCTTTATTTGTCCAAGTATCTCCCTCTATTTTATCCCTCATCCCTGCTGTTGATGTGTTTCCCCCATCTCTTTACCTTGTTCTTTTTGTTCTATTACGTCTTGATCCGTTTTATGTGCTAGCTCCTACACGAGCCTCGACTTTGTATGCACAAAAAAGGATCATGAGGCTGTGCTGAATCGCGAAGGGAAATATGCCAGACCACCAAAGTAGGACTAATCAGGGCAATTGTGCAGCTTCCCAGAGAGTATCCAGTACCAGAGAGATCTCATTGCAGAGCTCAGTTAGCGTTCTCTCACACTCTTTTAAAGCGTGCCGCTGTGAGCAATTTACCACTCGTGGCGTGTATCAATAGGTTGATGTGGACATCGCGTGAGGATCACGTGCCTACATTTATTGGCTGGAGGTCTGGTAACTTTCCAATTACACGTCAGACTTGTTACCAACGCGTGACAAGTCTCTTATTTACTCGCGGTGCGAGCTTTCACACAATTTGCCAATGCTGTATAAGTTTGACCAAGCGCTCTTGTCTATATATAAACCTACTGCTTATAATTAAAAACACCTCACAGTACTGAAAAACATGGGGAAAGGAAAACACAATGACAGATTGTTCACAGTGGGTGTTACAGAGTGTAAGGAAAGGGAAGATGGAGCATTTGAAACACACATTTGGGTGGGAAGACAAGAGCGCTAAACATACGCGACACAATCTCGTTAATTACATCACACTTCTGCTGACATGCACTAGGAAATAACTATTATAATATATTACCTATTTACCCGTTAAGCCAGATACGCAACTATGTAAATCTATGTAATGTATTAAGTGTGTCTATCATTTAATGTAAAAAAAAATATTATATAATAATATATATATAATATATATATTAAAAGATTTTGTGATTTGTGATTTATTTTTTCCATTACTATCTTGGAGGTAATTAAGCTTTGTCTTTGATTGGACAAATGAAATTTTGATGTCACCAGTGTGTTTCACATCAAATAGATGACACACAAAAGTAATATGTGGCAGTCTTCACAGAAATTCTGCGAAAATCACTTTAGCTACATTTGCTGCTTTTTCTCAAACAACGATGCAAAGGCAAAAATGTTATTATGAACAGATTTAGTAATTTTCAGTTGAATTTTATTTTTTTTAGATGTTGTTTCGTATGCAGCTTGTGGCTGCTGGTTGCTTCACTTTCTGAAAGCGTGGCTATGCCGCTGATGCGGTCGGTGCCCATGTTACCAGTAAGCTGGTACTCATTTTGCCGACCCCAGAAGGATGACAGGGTGAGTCAACCTGCCTGGTGTTATTATCAACATCACGACAGGGGCTCAAACTCAAGACCCTAAGATCTTAAGGCAGCCACCTTAACCAATAAGCCAACCCCAGCCTTACTTCTTTTATTTTTAGATACACCTTTTGTTTTAACTGTTTAGCAGGTTCATACCATCAATGGTATGGAGACAAGTGTGTTTGGTGTTACAAACATCGCAACATACCCAATGTGCTCGATAAACTGTTTTCTCATCAGCTTGGGGTGCAGCTCTATCACCTCTGCGATATTGTTCTGTTAGTTTGGAAGGTGGGGTTGGGGAAATTTGAAAGACAAAGGATGATAGTTGATGGGCACAAAAGGATGATGTAAAAAACAAAACAAAGGAGATTGACTTTGTTATTGTTAATGTATTTGCACATAAATGACATTTTACATAGGTTAAAGATCGATGACAAGTTAAATTTCTGAAATCATGTTGATTAATGCTTTCAAATAAGTTACTTTAAATAACAACTTGAAATTTCTACCATTAAGCTACGTTTTTCTTTGCTCTTTCGTTATCATCTACAAATGAATATGAAGAAAAACACACCGTGTACCACTGTGATGTCACAGCTATTCAAGCAACAGAATATAAAGATTCTACATTACCTCACTCTGGTATCAGTGAGAACCACTGTGTTGTTTAGGTTTGAGTAATAAAAGCACCTTTATACGGCATTAAATATCAGGTATTTGCGTCAACCAACACAAGAAGTGAGCTGTGACAATAAAACCATATTACTGCAACCAACATCCCAATTATTCTTCCCACTATTTTCTAATCTCAATGACTCGCCTATATTGGCCAGCCACACTTATTTTCATTTCCCCTATATGTCAGCTTTTCATGTCTGCTTCCTGTTTCTTGTCTACTCAGCCATCATTACCACAGATTGTGTGCAGAAATGACGATGTGATTATAGTTTTAAAAATAATAAAATGTTTAATGTTGAATATATTTTGTTATTTTGGGATGGATTAAATCCATCTCTGCTATTAAGTTGTTTTCATACTTGTTTCAGTTGATTTGGGTGATGGTTTGGATATGTATTGCTTTTGGAATGGTTCGGTCCACTGTCCATTTCCCCCCACTCCCACGATCCTGGCCTGGTTTGGTTGAGTCCACATTTACGTTCGATTTACTTTTTTAATAAAACAATTAATGTTTTACTGTATATCTCTTTAAATTTTGGGTTGCATGCACTAGCCCAGAAACAAAGTAACCTCCTCTTGTTGGAATCACCATCATGGCTCCAGCAGTTATTGAGGTAGGTTGAGCTACAGTTTTACATTGTTTTTAAAGAAGCAGAAGAAGTCCAAATTGGTGTTTTAGCACTTGCTCGTTGTGGTACTTTAGTGATGTATTCAGGCGTCTTTTTAAGTCTTGGTAGTTCAGAAAACATTCGAGAATAAAAAGTTTGGCTTTCAAATGTTTCTAACTTCACTCGAAAAAGTGTTTATGAGCGCATCGTTGTGTACACATTTGAATGGGTGGCCATTTTATCTCTGTCTCATCTCTCGATATGGAGTACTACTGTACTCCATGATAAGCAATGGCGTCAAAAGAGTGCGTACAGGCGACGGCGTAGCAGGTGAAAATAAGTTAATGGCTAACCACAGCCAATCAAAAACAAGTTGCGAACATGCCAAAACTACAATCTAAATAAAGTTTCTACAAAAAGAGAGAAGGGAACCAGATGGACAGGTATTAATGACCATACCGGAAAAAGAAGGAAATAAAATTTTATACTTCTCCGTATGCATGAACAGGTAAACTTAGGCACCGACTTAGTCCTGAGTGGAAACTGTACTAATCGCGATGAAAAAAGTATTACTTTCTTGTCCGGCTATCTTCAGTCATTCTAATTATATTGTATGTTTTGTCTGATACAAAATATCAGTCCCATGAAAGCTCGTTCAAATTTGGCTGGGAATTAGTTACGCCGTAAAGATGTGTAAACTAACTCAAGCAAATCTAAAATGCCAACATTTATAAAGCAGTATCGACCAAGTCTCCCTTCCCACCATCTTGTGAAAGTGCTACAGTATTCTCATGACTCGTGCCCTAACACCCACACCCACTTCCTGTAGAAAAGTCCAGAATTAATGCTGCCATTAGTATTTCACCTACAGCATAACCCAAAGTCAAACTTAAAAAAACAAAAAAAACAACAGCAAATGCAAATACACAAAACAGAGATAATTAGAACATTTCTACGAGCAGCTTTCTTTCTCAATTGTGCTTTATCTATAATATGTAATTTAAGAAAAAAATGCCAAAAATGAGCCGAGTGGGAAGAGTTTTCCCCCCTTTGATTTCTCAAATAACTCGATAGAGTAGTTAAAACACGAATGTGGAAAATTGCATAAGATAACCAGACATTTTTATCAACTATTATTTTGCTAGCAGAGAACCGCCCCCAAGGGTAATCTTGTTCCAAGCATGCAACACGTTCTTCTGACGCATACCTTTATTTGAGCGGTGTATAGGCAACTGACAGCTCTGCATAGGCAAAAAAAAAAATAACCCGGGTTACGTGCACGAAGCAAAAACATACCTACTGCTTATAATTAAAAGCACCTCACAGTACTGAAAAACATGGGGACAGGAATAATGTACTGTAAATGGTGGGGCCTTGTAATACCCTACCCCACCTGGCGGCAGCGCTTCACGATACACATTTACATAGAGAATTTGCATCCCTCCCCTCACCCCCTCAAGATCACCGGCAAAGATAAAAACACCCCTATACATTAACTGGGGTCATGCTGATCCTCTGTAGCAAGTCTGGATGTAATTGGCCCAGAACTGTAGGAGTCGTGCGACAAACAAACACACAAACCCATAAACGAACAAACATACAAACACCTGTCCGTGAATCATAATAAGGATTCTGATCAGCTATTGCTCTTACAAACAGGACTTACATGAATTTGAGACAATGAGTAAATGGTTATTCAAAACTAATATATAACTTACAAACAGATATGTTTTAACAGGAAGCTCAGAGCAGTCTAGTTTGAGTACGACTCCTGAACAATTGTAAACTGCCATCCCGTTGAGCTAATTCACATGCTCAAAGAACCCCTTTCTTATTAAGTTTTGAAGAAAAAAAACCTCCGAAACTTCGCATACTTGCAGGCTGCTGTGTCTTTGGTTTCACAAAATTTTCACACCTTATATTATTTTCTGTGGAAACCCTTGGTGTGAATGAGCTTCATCCTTCTTTCCATAAATAACCTGTCGATAAAACAACATGCCGCTGTATACTTCAAACTATGACGGTGTGAGAGAAAAAAAAACTTTAAATCATACTTTTTTTTGGAATACTTCAGCTTGTGTTTAAAAAATATATAAATTGTCTTGGCAAGTAGGTTTGTTTGGCACTTTAGTCCGAGGAAACATGTATTTTATGATAAGTATTTGGCTCCTGCCCTGCCATAAATCAATTATTAGCCTGTCCCCCCTGTGTAACGGGAGATGAGCTTTTGCAATCGCTTCTGTGTGTATGTGTCTGTCCTGGCCATAACATTTTCACCATTTGAGCTTTTGTAATCAAATTTTCACAAAAACCTTTACCATGAGAATATGGAGAAAATAATTTTAAAATAGGGGCAATACCTCTGGGCACTCACCTGGTAGCATAATGATACTGAGGAGAAAGTCAACGTGGGACGGAATCAGAAAAATGTACCAATGAACCAATGTTAGAGCAAATACCTGTTTTGTTGGGCAACACCTCCCATAATCCCCCCTAGACCACAATTTTTTTTTAAATAGCGTAAACAAGCTTTGGTATATAATGGGTGATGAAGGTTGTGTTCAAGATTCATTGAAATTGTACGTGTGGTTTCGGAGAAGAAAGGAAATACATATTTTGAGGGGCAACCCGCCCGAAGACCTCTTTAGACCCCGATTTATTTTCAATGTCATGAACAAATTTTTAGTACATCATGGGTGATGAAGGTTGTGGTCATGTTTCATCGAAATTGTGTGTGGTTTCAGAGTAGAAAGGAAATACATATTTTGGGGGTCATCCCCCCATACATCGGTCCCCTTAGACCCCAAATTATTTTTTTAATGGTGTGCACAAACTTTGGTACGTTATGGGAGATAAAGGTTGTGGTCAAGTTTCATCAAAATTGCGTGTGTAGTTTCAGTGAAGAAAGCAAATACAAATTTGGGGGGACACCCCCTCCCCCCCCCCCACAGACCCCCTTAGACCCTGATTTTTTCAATGGCGTGAATAAACTTTGGTAAATCACGGGTGATGAAGGTTGTGGTTAAGTTTCATCAAAATCGTGTGTGTAGTTTCAGAGAAGAAGTTGCAAGTGTTTGTGGGCGGACGACGCACCATTCCATAAGCTCCCTGGAACTACGTTCCAGGTGAGCAAAAAATTGAGTGAAAATGTGACAGGGAAAAGTTACAGTGAATATAAATAGCCTTCATTAGCCCTGCCACAAAATGTCAAACATGAGACGCTCCGTTGTTTTTATTATTATTATTATTATATTATTATTATTATTATTACCAGTCTACGATGGGTATGGGGGACAGGACGGATCACAATACTCGGTTACGGTAGTTACTTTGGATGTTTTGCGCCGCATTCAACAGCTCAGTTCATATTGGTGGCGTGTCTGGGTGCCCATGGTAGCGTTTGAGACAGGTCGCTTTAGATTGTTGGCCTCGACACATAGTGCCGAATGAGTAACACGAACAATTTGACATATTCATTGTTTATATATTACCTTCATCAACAGATTAACAACATGGCAGGATAAAAGTCGTAAATGCTGAGTTGAACAAACGTCCTGAACTCATGGACTTAATTAAGTAAAGCACGTTGTCTGGGACCCGGCAGTCGGTTTGCCACCAAACGCTGCTGATTGTGACATCATCGATTCCCACTTGAATATTCTATCTATATTCAATTTTTTGAATCCGCTATCACCTGCGTAAATACAT
>CM068962.1:46015809-46032445 GCA_035128595.1 Eptatretus atami
AAAGTTCCATTTTGCATCACGGAAGGAATTGGAAGGAGGGGTGTAAGCACCCCGGTAAATAATCACGTCCGTCGGGGCCGGCGATAACACCGCTCGGTTATCACTGAAGCACGGAACGGACCGCTTAAGCGGTTCGTGTCCTAGGCCGGCCAGCGGCGAGGTACGATCGCCCGGTTAACTACCCGCACAGGTACTAAGGTAGGTCGAGTTTGGCGAACAACCCTATCCTGCGCGGGTGGCCGATTGGCACGATTGTGGTGGGGTCGAAAGACCCACCCGTGACTAGCTCCTGGCGGTAGTTCCAAGGAGGGTCACGACTGAATTGTCCGTTCCGGTGGGCGACTCGGTCGCGATTTGAGTTACGTGGCCGATCGCACGCCAGGCGGACCGAAATTCGTAACAATATATTATATGTAATCATAAATATACGTGGAAAAATTACAGACCCAGACCGGGAATCGAACCCAGGTTCTCTGGCAAACCGTTCCAGTGCTCTGGCATCTAAGCTATATGGGCGAACCACTGGCTGAGCAACGCAATTCTTTCACATATACAAGTGCCACTCTCTTCCCCCCGCTGCTTCCGGGGCACTCCCTGCCAACCATAGGAGCAGCGAGGGCCTGCTCCCGAGATAGCTTCTCCCCCCTGGTGGTCTTCTCACCCGACCCCCGGCCCGCAACAATATATGTATATGTATATGTATATGTATATGTATATGTATACGTACGTACACCTACACACATGTATATGTCATCAGACGCATCTCCTGACTATTATGGTGAGCATCGACGCAGATTATGTCTCACACGGAAAAACTGCATAATCCGCACAGAACAACCATTCATCTGCCACCCAAACAAATGTTCCTGCTAATGCAAGCCATTCAACCAGAAGGCATATAATGTGACCAGCGAGAAAATCAAAACATGAGTAGTGTGACGAGCACTCCGCTGATCCCCATTGGACAGAGTTCACACAAAGTGTCGCCTCCAACACAAAGGCTTCGGCCCGGTGGGTGACTCTGTCAGAGAGACAAAGATTAGATGGTCATCATCAGTTAGACATCAAATGGAACCACCGATCCGGATTTCGGGCATATTTGCCCTCATCAGGATGGTATACCGATAAATATCTAACCAATGATGACCACATTCGTTGTTTATACATCAGACGCACCTCCTGACTGTTATGGTGAGCATCGCCGTGGATTATGTCTCACACGGTAAAACCACATTATCCGCACATGGTTGTTCTGTGGATGGTTGTTCTGTGCGGATTATGCGGTTTTACCGTGTGAGACATAATCCACAGCGATGCTCACCATAACAGTCAGGAGGTGCGTCTGATGTATAAACGACGAATGTGGTCATCATTGGTTACATATTGTTACAGGCCGGGGGGTCGGCCGCCAACCGACCGCTCTGAACGGAGCCGCAAGTCGAGTCGACCGACCGATCGCCCGGAATATAGATCGCCGCCCGGATAACTCCGAGCGACGGGTCCTTGTACAAGAACCGAAATACGCCAAGGGCAGATCACGTGGGGTAGGGTCGATTGCCAATCTTCAATGTACCTAAATACCCACGTGATCAACTACCGGGTATTCCACCCTCGACGGAACTCGTACGGAACAAACCGCCGAGGCGAGCCTGTCCGTGCACGATCCGAGCGGCGTAACGTCGAGAGAACCATCGGTCCAAATGTCCCCCTATTACGGCAAACCAACGGCTTTCTAACTTCCAACACACGAAATGTTCAGTCAATGAGGAATGGACGCAACGAGCAGGTTTACATTACACACGACATTTATTATAATGAAACACGTATGCAATTAAATAAGGCAACGTATGCAATTATACAAGCAACAAAAGCACGACAAAAGAACTACAACCGTCTACTTATTATGTACAGTCAGGTCAGGTATGGGAGCATGTGCCAGAACAGCACGTCGCTGCGTCACTTTCCGCCGGTACCCAGGGGCTCCGTCTGGCCATCCCCCAGGCAGATGCCAGGCCCATCCCCATCTCCTTGAGATGATGGTCAACCTGCTGCAACCACGAGGCACGTGGTCGGCCCACTGGCTCCTCCACTCATGAGACTCCCTCGCTGAGAGAATCTGGTGAGCAGGATCAGCATCAGGAAAACGACCACATGTCCATACAGCCGCAACTGACGCCACGGACTATGCAGGTAACAAATCTCACCGAGTCTCTCTCAGCAACGCTCGTTGGACACAAAATCCGACCAGCGATAGCCAAGGATTCTCCGAAGAGACCTGGTACCAAAGGAATTAAGTCTCCGTCTCAGATCCTTGGTCAGAGTCCAAGTCTCGCATCCATAGAGCAAGACTGGAAGTACCAAGGACCTGAAGACTCAGACTTTCGTCCTCCCGCACAGGTACCGGCAGCGCCACACCCCATGATCCAGTGAATCCATGACTCCCCAGGCCCGACCCAGACGTCTATTGACCTCTGACTCACAGCCAGCAGAGACATGAATATCATTGCCAAGGTAAGTGAATCTCTCCACACGACCTCAACATCCTCACCACAAACAGACACAGACAGGACAGCAGCATCCAAGATGTCACTGAAAGCCTGGATCTTAGTTTTGACCCAAGAACCCGTATCCCAGCGGCTCCGACTCCTCATTCAGCACCTCGAGGGCCCCCAAAAGGATATCTAAAGTCTCCCGCAAAGATGACTGCATCATCTGCAAAATCAAGGTCCGAGATCTTGACATTCCCAAACGATGCACCGCAGCTTGATCTCTCCGACATCCTCCCTAAAATCCAGTCCATACAAGTGCTGAAAAGTGGGGGCCAGTACACACCCCTGACGAACTCCAGTAACAACTGGAAATAAGTCAGAGATGGTACCACCACACTTCACAGCACTCTCAGACCAGAGTAGAGTTCAGACATCATATCGATCAGTTTTGGTGGCACCACGAAGACCAAGAATCCTCCAGAGGACATCCCGATTCACTGAATCGAACGCTTTACAGAGATCAACATAGGCTGCAAGCAGCCCCTGCCGAAACTCTCGTCTGCGTTCGGTGAGGACACGAAGAGCAAGGATACGGTCAATCGTTGACCTCTTTGGGGTAAAGCCTGACTGCCTGGACGCTGGTGCTCAAGCAGATGGTGGCGAACCCTATCAAGAATTATCCGAGCAAAGACCTTGCCCGGACTGAGAGCAGCGTCACCCCTCGGTAGTTGTTGCAGTCTTGGCGATCACCCTTCCCTTTCCAGAGAGGAACAACAAGGCCCCTCTTCCAATCGGTTGGGATGATGCCGTGTTCCAGGCAGAGCACAAAACTGCATGCAACGACATCGAGTGCAGCATTTCCACCAGCCTGAGAAGTTCAGCAGGATGCCACAGATCCCTGGAGCTTTGCCCCGTTTCAACTGGTTCACCGCAGCCCGTGTTCCACAAGCGAAGGTGGACTACATTGTGATTCGAGGATCAGCAACAGGGACTGTAACACCCTTGACGTCCACTCGACAGCTGGGGATCAGCCTGGTACAACCGCTCAAAGTAACCGGCCCAGCGGCCTTCACTTCAGACTCCTCTGTCAAGAGCCTATCACTCTCTGCTCTAACTGCAGGCTCCGAGGGATGGGCTTGGATGAACGCAATGCACGAATTCCCCTGTAAGCGGGACGAGAATCACCTGTCCACAGGTGATGCTCTACCCCCTCACAGATTCCTCGCACATAGGCCTCCTTGTCCACCCTCAGTGCACGTACAGTTTTACGCCTCAGCTCCCTGAACAGCTCAGCTCTGCCATTCAGCCTGGCCCTGCGACTCTGGTCAATGGTATCCAGTGTCCTGAGAGACAAAATTCTTCTTGCCCTGCGGTGAGTTCCAAGACATCCACCGGCAACATCAAGGACGGTGGTCTGAAGGCACTCCACAACTCTTCAGGACCCCCCAAAGCACCCAGACCCCCAAGTGTCCACTCAGCCTGTTCGCAAACTCCTCAGCTACTCTCTCATCCCTGAGCTTGCCAACATCCAGCCAGGCTGGGATGGTACCATTCTCCAGGATTAAGGTGCAGCTTTAGAGTTGCTACAACAAGCCTGTCGTCATGATTGAGGAACTGAGCACTCCGGTAAACCCTGCAGTTCTGGATCATCCTCCAACGACCGTCAATGAGGACATGGTCAATCTCCTTTGCCACACCGCCAGCGTTGGAATACCAAGTCCAGCGATGAGCTTGTGGGCGCTGAAACCATAAACCAGCCACCCTAAGTCCATGACTCTTTGCAAAGTCAAGGAACTTAGTGCTATTCTGGTTCATAGTTCCTGACCCATGGGAACCAACACACACCTCATAACCATCCCTATCAGTTCCAGTCGATGCATTGAAATCCCCAAGACAGAAGTGCATCTCGTCTGGCACTGATCAACCACAGACTCGAGCGTGGCGTAGAATGCATCCTTCACGGTGAGATCACTCGCCTCAGTCGGAGCATAAACAGAGACAAGGGAAATGACACCTAAGGAGTGACGAATCCTTAATCTCATAATACGCTCGTTGACCGGTGTTACCTCAATTATCATTGGGGTCAGCTTATTGGACACAGCTACAGCAACTCCTTGGGTATGGTAACCATCAGAGCGACCAACCAATGTAGGTGTAACCACCACCATTACTCGCCGCAATCCAGTCTCCGAACCTCAAGAGAGCTGCAATCCCGATGTCCAAACGCTTGAGCTCAGATGATAACAGAGACAGGTGATCATCCTCTCTTAGGGATAGGACATTCCAGGCACCCACCCGAAGGGACCGCCTCAGGTTAACCCAAGGAGACCGCCGTCTGGTGGACACACCTCAGCACCACTCCGACACACTCTCCCGCAATCTGACCCAGGGATGTTACCCCGTGGTTTCCCTCCTGTCATCAAAGATTGTCCGGAAGGCTTTGCCCCAATCCCGTCATCCGGTGAGCTGCCCTGCGAAGGGAAGCTGCACAGGAGGTACTTCCACGGAGTGGGTTTTCAGATTTTTTTGCGTTTTTGTGTTTTGCGGAATGAAGGGTTTTACGGTGGCCGGAGTGCAAATCCTACCACCAACCTCCTAATAAAAAAGTAACCCAACTGCAGGAGGACGTCCGCAGACACAGTTGGGCACTAGATAGGATGGCCGTTGGTCACAAGGAGCTCCTCCGCCCTTTGACATGTTTGTTTTTAATCCTGCTGGGTGTCCATATCCAAACACCCTCCTCACCAGAACACCTGGTGGGGGAGACGTTTAGTCGCCGACAACCCGACCATGGAACAGGTTAGTACAGGTTTACATGGTAGCTGTAGCAGGTCACAGATCTAACCTGACCTGACGTTATGTACAGTCTTTTACCTTAACAGCAGTTCCTACTTATTAGACGGGCCCATGGACACACGTACGCACGCACACACACACACACACACACACACACACACACACACACACACACACACACACACACACACACACACACACACACACACACACACAAAAGAAACGGTGGCAAAGGCCTTTAATCACGAGCTCCAGCTCAGAGGACAGGTGAGCTGAAACTCAGAGCTTGACTCGAACCTTTCCACCTCGTGTGGTCTTCAACTTGTCTGGACCCGGGCTCCAGCGAGAGCGAGCTGGATCCAATCGCCGCGATCCTTACCGAGCTCCCGCGAATCCTCCCGTGCTTCTCAACACGTGCCGGTGAGACGAGGCGCCGATCCTTCCTGTCGATCGTCGCTTCCCGAGGATCCAACTCCAAGAAGAGGCCGATGCGTCGCACCAAGCCGGGAACAAAATGGAGAACAAAAAGCTCCACAAACCAAGAAAAGAAGAGGAAGAAGAGGAAGAAGAGGAAGAAGAGGAAGAAGAGGAAGAAAGGGAAAGAAGAGGAAGAAGAGGAAAGAAGAGGAAGAAGCCTCCACTCGCAGCTCGAGCCGAACAACCGGCTCAAGTTCTTCCAAAACAAAGCAGCAGCCGAAGCTCACTGAGCCAGCCGAAGCAAAAAGCTCTCGAAGGCCTCAAGCCAAGCAAGCCAAGCAGGACCCGACGGCTGAACGACTGCTCTCTCCGAAGCAAAAGCTTACTCCTCCCCGGGACTCCCACAAACTCAGCCCACGAACTCAGTCTACCACGGGACTCCCACGAACTCTTACACGGGACTTTCACGAACTCAGCCCAACCACGGGACTCCACGAACTCTTTTAGAAAGGATCTCCTCTTATCCTTTGCACCCCCTCCCCCGCACCCGGCGTGACTCATGCCCTCGTGATCCACCCCCCGCTCAACCGGGTGGAGGGGTTGTTGACGTCACCGCAGGGTTCTTCTTCCTCTTCGCAGAAGAGGGGGAGGGACGTCTCCATGTTCGTCTCCTAACTATTAAATCGATCCGCAGCGCATCTAATCGATTTCTGAACATTTAAACAATGAAAGGTGAGCTATTCTAGGGAACATGCACTTATTGACATAGCTGACTAAGGGAACCTGTATGTTGTGTGCAATTGAATCCAAATTCGTAACACTACCCCCTCCCCTTTTACAGACTCGTCCCGAGTCGTCAAATTTTCGTGTGACCAGCATGTGTAAGTTTTCCCCTAGTACGTTCTCCTTCGGATCCCTGAGTGCGACATTTCTTTAAACGTGTCCCAAAAATAAATAACCTAATGCGCTGCGTAACTAACTACAAACTCTCAGACTCATTCGGACAACTTAACTAAAATTGCCGCGGCAAAACAAACATGCAGGCGGGGGTCACATATTTAACAATTTAACTTATCTATTACATACACTAACCATGGCCCAGGACTTGTGATCTGTGAAAGGAAAAAGGTAAAGCAAAAGTCGTTGCAAAGTCTTTGGTGCAGGGGAATGGATGGAGATGGTCGCAAACCAAATGGACATGATGGATGCATGGCTGCCTGCAGGGCAGTCCTTGCAAAACTGGATGTTCCTGGCGCACATGGTGATGGATGGACACAGGGGCAAACGCAAACCAGGGCTAGCAGGCATGGGTCATGCAGAGGTAGGCAAACGAGGCATGGCAAGGCAAGTCCATGCAGAACAGGTGGCTGCAGCACAACGGGCCGACAGGTGAAGCTGGCGCCTCTGGTGTGGTTCCATCAGGTCTGGAGGGAGTGCGGTGGTGCCGGCCGCACTGAAGGCGGCTCGGACCTAGCCTACTGCTCCCCCCACTCTATCGCCTTTGCCTGTCTCTGTCCAACCCGCTCCCTTAATTGGCCACAAAAAACAACAAAATTTAGCCCCTCTATATTTTTATTTCCCTTTATAATTGTCTCCCTAACCCCTTATTGTCTTGTCCGCTAGCCTACATGTCCACCGAGCCTACTCCCAACCCCTACGTTCCCCTCTCGAGGAGAATAGGGAGAGACTAGCGTCCTGTCTCGAGGCCCACGAAGCCTCAGAATGGCCTCCTCAGAGTTCAGCGCTACCAAGGTGAGTCCAGCGGCCTACAACGAGCGAAGGGATGGATGGTGCGAAGGGGTACATTCTTATCTACCTAACATCATTAACCTGAAACTACCCCGGGGCTTTCCAAAAACGCCTCACACTTTAAAACTACGGTTCTAAAAACATGATTCCCGTCGCCTGTGTTGTGTCCATTATAAATTTGGGCCTTGCCCTCAAATTTTCATACGTGCCCCGCACAATTCCTGGCTGGGCACGTGGCTCAACTGGCAGGAACTCCCTCTCCGAACTCTAACTATGCACCCCCAGGCCCGCAGGCTGCCTCCGAGCCTAGCTGCTCCCTACAATGCGGGGGTTGCCCTCTCTGGCATTGCCCCCGTCCGATGCCCACGTGGCGTGTTGATGCCCCGGGTCCCTTCGAGTCGTCCGTGCCCATTACACTGCCCCCGTGGCATTCTGGCGCTACGGGTCCCGTTTCTGACGGGTCGCCCGTGCCCACTACACTATCCCGGTCCCTCTTGGGCCCTTGGCCTACTCTGGCCGACTAGTCCGGTGCCCGGGTGCCCACAAAACAAATACTCAACTTTCCACAGCCACGCTCCCAGCCGGTCCATGAACTCTTGCACCCTCCAAACGGGTTTCGTGCCTTCTCTCGACACCAACAACAAAACGACCTCCTTTAAGTAAATTTAATATCACTACTAAACATTAAACTGACCCTGGATCTCTTGGGTGGGAATCACTCCTCCCCCAACAGTCATTCGCACCATGCATACCACATTCGCCCCACTCACACACTTGGGCCCGCTGGCCTCACTCATTCCTACACACTTTCCATTTCACAACTCACACCAACACTCTATACTGCCATCCTTCCTAATTAAATCCCTGACTAACTCGTGCTCCCTCGTCATCCCTTAAAACTCATGCACGTTCCATTTACTCTACGTAGCTAAGCTACGTCTCCACTACACATTTCCAGTCTGTCCATGTCTCCGCAAATCCTAAAAAAATCCCATTTCCTAAATCTGAACTAAAATCCCTCTAACTAATCATTCCACGGGCTCCATGAGGTACAACCCATGTCCCCATGAAGCCGGTCTAACTAACTCTAACCCATCCTCCTAACTAGTACTTCCTGTGCCCCCAAACAAGGGGTCTTCACCCCTTGCCTGGGAATCCTGTTCACCCGAAGCGAGGCTTGCTTTTCTCAACTCTTTATTTTTTTCATAATGCACACCACCAGCGCGGCAGTTCACACGCGCTCTTTTTCCGTGACGTCATGGCAGCTGCTTGCGCCCCGCGCACCTCGTCCCTCTTGGACGGTACCGTCCGGCAGGAATTCCCTTCTGCCGGATTCCAAACACACGTGCAGCCATGACGTCACTCTGCGCATCTCAAAGCAAGCCCCGCGTTCGAGGGTTCCCCACGCGAACACGTGCTCTGTTCGTCGGAGCTTTACAAACACGCTCGCGTGGAGAACCATCCGGTCCAAATTCCGAATCCAGCCTAGCTTCTTCCGTCCACGGGATCGGCTAACATCCACCGCTGGCGTTTCCGGACCGGTTTCACCTGCGCAGCCGCGCACGTGGCGGCTTGTGCGTGCACAGCACGGACCCCACGCTCGCTGCTGTGCAAACCCGGCCGGTGCTCAAAATAGCTGCGGCCGCTACTCGGCTCGTCCTTCATCTGGTCCCGTCGTCGTCACCGTTCACGCACACACTCCTGCGTGCCACGACGCTCACACACTCCACCATGGCACTCGGACACAGGGATGTGGTTGCGTTCTCCCGCATACCGACTGTCATCTCCCTCACATACACGCTCTCACACACGCCGTTCCTTCCACCTCGGTGTTTCTCTCACACACTTCGAAACACACACGCTGTTTGCCTCGCACTCTGTTCCTTCCACACTCGGTGTTTCCTTTACACACGGCGTGCTGGAAGGCCGCATTTCGGCACACTCGCCACCAGGCACACCATATTACTCACACACGGCGTCCCTTTCACACAACGCCTTTCACTACTCACACACACCATACTACTCACACACGCGGTTCCTTGTCACACGCGGTGCTTCATCCACACGCGGTGCTTCATCCACACGGGTGCTTCATACACACGGTGCTTCATCCACACACGGTGCTTCATCCACACACGGTGCTTCATCCACACACCGGCTTCATCACACACGGTGCTTCATCCACACACGGTGCTTCATCCACACCATGCGTGCTTTCCAGCACGCATTTCGGCACACTCGCAAACACACATTTCGAACCACACACACCGGAACAACCACGCTGGGAATTAGCACCACCTCAAGGGGTCCTGGGGTTTCCATAACCCCCAAGCCCGCGTGCACCCATTCACAGCACTCGCCCCTTTACCTCGCAAGGCTCGACCGGACTCTCCTCGTCGCGATCCGCCTCAAGGGGGCACAGTCCCTCACCTCGTTCCTGAAGAGGCTATCCTGCTGCTCGCACCGGGTCACAAAACACTCCCCAGCTCAACCCCATTGTCCCTCACTATCCCTACTTGTGTGTGCTCGTCAATTACCGGAGTTTCTCCTCTACTTGCTTTATCTCAGCACCTCGTTATTATTTCCGTTTCTTCCTGGCTTTTCGTCTGTTTCCTGTTCTATTCCCCGTGGCTCTGGTGTTCCTTCCTTTGCTCCTGCGTCTCCGTGCATTTCTCAGTCACTCCACGTGTCTGTCCTGCATGTCTCAGTCACCTCATTTAATTTTTCCCTCTGTGTCACCATCACTTTTTCCGTCACCTGCACGAGTCTCGCCCAACGCGTCTCACGAATTATTTTGTCTCCACCGCGGAGCCGACACAATCCACACTCTCCCTCAGCTCGCTCGCTGGTTCGTGCTCTGCCACGTGGCGCCGCCATTACGCCTCTTATGCCCAGACTTACTGCCTTTTGCCCTTCCTGGAGGTCCAGCCCCATGCTCTGCATTTCACCCCGCATTGCCGCATATCGCTCCCAATGCTTGCATGTTCGCATCCATTTTGCTTTTGATATTTGTCTCCATTTTTCCCATCAACGCCTCGAACATGTCTCTTACGTCAAAAAACCACGTGGCAGTCGGTTCGCCATTACCGGGCGCGGATCTGACGGGGACTGAGGAGGGATTTGACGGAGGAGGGGAGGGGGGGTGTCATACACCACGGCCCCCGCCGCTGCGCCCATTGCGGACTCTGCATATATTTGCGGGGATAGTCAACCTGCATAATGGAGTGTCCTGCATGGTCATTCGTCCTGAGCCATAGATTCTAACATTTCCAAATCCATTCCTAATCCCTCCTGCCCCTGCTCGCCTTGGCTGAACATTTTATGTGCTGGGAATAAAATTTATAACGCTCTTAATTTGGGGACACGGGGGGTTTGCTCCGTATACCCCTGATCCGACTCCGTGAATTTGCTACGGAGGCAGAGGGCCGAATCGCACTCCTGACAACCAATTGTTGCGGATTCGAACTACAAATTACGGAGTGATGGGTTCACACCCCACTCCTGACTACAATTGTTACAGGCCGGGGTCGGCCGCCAACCGACCGCTCTGAACGGAGCCGCAAGTCGAGTCGGCCCGACCGATCGCCCGGAATATAGATCGCCGCCCGGATAACTCCGAGCGACGGGTCCTTGTACAAGAACCGAAATACGCCAATGGGCAGATCATGTGGGGTAGGGTCGATTGCCAATCTTCAATGTACCCTAAATACCCACGTGATCCAACTACGGGGTATTCCACCCTCGACGGAACTCGTACGGACAAACCGCCGAGGCGAGCCTGTCCGTGCGCGATTCCGAGCGGCGTAATCGCCGAGAACCGTCGGTCCAAATGTCCCCCTATTACGGCAAACAACGGCTTTCTAACTCCCAACACACGAAATGTTCAGTCAATGAGGGAATGGACGCAACGAGCAGGTTTACATTCACACAAGGACATTTATTATAATGAAACACGTATGCAATTAAATAAGGCAAAACACGTATGCAATTATACAAGCAACAAAAGCACGACAAAGAACTACAACAGTCTACTTATTATGTACAGTCATTACACTTAACAGCAGTTCCTACTTATTAGACGGGCCACGGACACACGTACGCGCGCGCACACACACACACACACACACACACACACACACACACACACACACACACACACACACACACGAAATGGTGGCAAAGGCCTTTAATCACGAGCTCCAGCTCGGACAGGTGAGCTGAAACTCCGAGCTTGACTCGAACCTTTCCATCTCGTGTGGTCTTCAACTTGTCCGGACCGGGCTCCAGCGAGAGCGAGCTGGATCCAATCGCCGCGATCCTTCCCGAGCTCCCGCGAACCCCCCGCGCTTCTCAACACGTGCCGGTGAGACGAGGCGCCGATCCTTCCAGTCGATCGTCGCTTCCCGAGATCCAACTCCAAGAAGAGGCCGATGCGTCGCACCAAGCCGGAACAAAATGGAGAACAAAAGCTTCACGACAAAGAGAAGAGGAAGAAGAGGAAGAAGAGGAAGAAGAGGAGAAGAGGAAGAAGAGGAAGAAGAGGAAGAAGAGAAGAAGGAAGAGCCTCCACTCGCAGCTCGAGCCGAACAACCGGCTCAAGTTCCTTCCAAAACAAAGCAGCAGCCGAAGCTCACTGAGCCAGCCGAAGCTCACTGAGCCAGCCGAAGCAAAAAGCTTCCGAAGGCCTCAAGCCAAGCAAGCCAAGCAGGACCCGACGGCTGAACACTGCTCTCTCCGAAGCAAAAAAGCTTACTCTCCCACGGGACTCAGCACACGAACTCTGCACACGGGACTCAGAACGGGACTCTTCACGAACTCTGCCACGGGACTCCACGAAACCTTTACACGGGACTTTCACGAACTCAGCCCACGAACTCAGCCCTACCACGGGACTCCCACAAACTCTTTTAGAAAGGATCTCCTCTTTATCCTTTGCACCCCCTCCCCCGCACCCGGCGTCACTCATGCCCTCGTGATCCACCCCCCGCTCAACCACGGGTGGGAGGGAGTTGTTGACATCACCGCAGGGTTCTTCTTCCTCTTCGCAGAAGAGGGGGAGGGTCGTCTCCATTGTTCGCTCCCTAACTATCTAATCGATTTCTGAACATTTAAACAATGAAAGGTGAGCTATCTAGGGAACATGCACTTATCGACATAGCTGACTAAGGGAACCTGTATGTTGTGTGCAATTGAATTCCAAATTCGTAACAATATATATATATATATATATTGGTATACCATCCTGATGAGAGCAAATAAGCCCGAAATCCGGATCGGTGGTTCCGTTTGATGGCTAACTGATGATGACCATATAATCTTTGTCTCTTTGACAGAGTCACTGGGCTGAAGCCTCTGTGTTGGAGGTGACGCTTTAGTGTGGACTGTGTCCAATGGGGATCAGCGGAGTGCTCATCACACTCCTCATATTTCGAGATATATATATAATTGGAAATGAACAAGATAGAACAAACATCATAAATAAATGTGTAAAAATTACAGGCCCAGACCGGGAATCAAACCCAGGTCCTCTGGCAAGCCGTTCCAGTATTTATGATTATATATACAGGGGTTTCCTTAGAAGCCGGTTACCGGCGACCCGCAGCCGTCTACTCAGAGAAAAAATGTCAAAGGTCGCCGCCTACTTCAGCGCCAATTTTTCGATTTTTTTTTTTTTTTTTGTCACCACGAAATCTCTACATCCCCCTGTTTTGAAATCCGAGAAATGGAATATGGTTTCCTTAATGAATGCTAGTTCATCTACACTATTATTATGTCACACACTTACTTCAGATTGCTCACTGTACTCCACCATGTGCAGTATCATCTCCCTCTTAAGAACTAAGGTATGGCCCAAATGTTGCTAAAATGACTCCTTTAAAGTGCTTAGCTACTCCATCTTCCAGACACCTTGGTGTGCCCTAAACCATGGCCTTAAATTAATGAACTTTGTTTAAAAGCTGCTTGAACTAACTATACAGAAGAGCTGAATTTCAGTCAACCAGTCAGTCAGTCATTATGTTAATGCAACTCCATCCAGTACAGGCCTAACCACTTGTTTTGGTGGAGTTTTCCACCCCAACAGCATGATAATGTCAGAAATCGTGCTAGAATGCATCTCCAGCCATCTAGGATCTTCCGGCTTCCAGGGCCCTAAGCGGGCCCTGGACCCCGGCCATACAGCTGCGCTCGCTTTGCTCGCGGTGATGGTAACCTGCTACTTTTTAATGGTAGCCTCCTACTCCAAGAAATAAGGAAACCCCTGTATATATATATATTATTATAATTATATATATATATATATACACTAATATAAAAAGGTTTATGGTTTTCACCATGTATGAGCTCTTAAATGAGCTATTTACATTATTTATACTTTAAAAAGAAAATAACTCCAAAGTAAAAAGAAAGTAGGCCTCAACGTTTGTGCTCCTCTCGTGGTTGCTTGTGTGGAAGCATTCCTGAAATATACCATCAGAGATGGGGAATCCCCCGCCATTGAATGAGAAATGTCATACATATTCCAGATAATGAGGGAGGTGAATTGGAAACAAGACACCATTTGGTCATCATCTCGAAAAAGTTCCCCAGGGGTGAGGAACGTAGTAACCAAAAATAATTGAAATCAGATAAGCGGTTTTCCATTTATTACAAAAAACATTTTTTTCAAGATGGCCGCCCCAGTCGGCCATCTTGCATCCGGCCACGCCCAAAATCAATAGGGTTCTTCCTTTTCAGGTGGTTCATGTGTGACCCAAATTTCAAATCGATATGGCGAACAGTTTATGAGTTATCGCACTCACAGCTATAAATGTTGACGCCCGGACGGACGGACAGCCGGACGACCTGGGTGACAACAATATCCCCCTTCCGCCACGCGGCGGGGGATAAAAACCAGGCATATCGCGAATCGGCATGTTGCGAAACGAGTTTTCCCAAAATAATTTTTACGATAAAAGTGAATTTTTGCTTTGGAGTTGTTTTCTATTTAAAGTATAAAGAAAGTAAATAGCTCATTTAAGAGCTCATACATGGTGAAACCCCTTAACCTTTTAAGTGCTGCCTCAGCAGTCTCCTTGGCTATTGGGGACACAATCCTGGACGGGTCACCACTCTGACACAGTATACCAGCATGCTGGCACTCATTTTGCCAACCTCAGAAGGATGACGGCACAGTCAGCCCCACCTAGTATTAATTCAACAGCCAAGTGGGATTTGAACTCAGGATCCTAGGATCCCTAGCCCACCACCCTAACAATTAAGCCAACACCAGGCATATATATGTACAGTATATATATATATATATATATATATATATATATATATATATATAATATATGTATGTACACTTGTACAGTATATATATATATATATATACATATACACACTGTAATATTAATATATATATATATATATATATATTGTTACTGCTCAATTCTATCGATTTGGACTGTGCGAAATCTCGACAAGGACAGTGTGTTGTGGTCATGTGCATTCTGACAAGTACACAGCACCAGTATACCTTGACAATTAGAAGATCTGAAACCAGCTTTGCTGTCTGTTCTGTGGAGAGCTTGGGAGGGAAATAAAAGAAAACAAAGTCAATGCACAATTTACTATAGTACTGGTTGGGGAGAGGAGTTAAATGGAAGACAAAGTTTCAAAAGACAGAAAATGTTAATGTGTTGTGCAAGTGCGGTTCAAAGGTTGATGTCGACTTATTGTGTAAAAATAATAGCTCAGTGCTGAAATTTTGAGCGATGACATCATCTACCTTGAGCAAGTTATACATCCAGGAAATGGCATCAATGCTGGCAAAACAATTCTGGGTAAAACCAAGATGGTGGCCAACAGTCACAAGTGCTGGAAACCTGAGGTGTATCATAAAATTTCTTGTGGAAAATATTCAAAGGAGACTTTCTGCACAGGTTGGTGATGAATGTTTTCACATACATTGCCTATAGAAAGTTGACACCCCCTCTCAAATTTTTCACCTTTTGTTGCCTTATAACCTGGAAATAAATTGCATTAAATCACTTTTCCACCTTTATTTACACAATGTAACCACAATTTCCAAGTGAAAAACAAATTCTACAAATTTCAGGAAATTCATTTAAAACAATACAAAACTAGAATATCATGTTTGGAAAAGTGTTCACCCCCCTTATAATCGCAATTGGAAATCAGCTCAGGTAAAACGAATCACCTTCAAATTCAGACACCAAGTTAATTGGCCTCCAGCTATGTTAAATTGTCATGATTCTGATTATTTCAGAATAAAATCAGCTGTTCCTGTAGGTTTCGTCTGCTGGGTGGTGCGTTTCACAGCAAAGACTCAACCATGAGCACCAAGGATTTTTCAAACGACCACCGGGATAAAGTTGTGGAAAGGCACAGATCAGGGGATGGGTATAAAATATTTTGAAGGCCTTCAATATCCCTTGGAGCATAGCCAAGATATTCGTTAAGAAGTGGAAGGCATGTGGTACCACCAAGACCCTGCCGAGATTAGACCATCCCTCCAAACTTGATGACCAAGCAAGGCGGAGACTGTTCAGAGAGGCCACCAAGAGACCAATGGTAACTTTGAAAGTTACATGCCTTTTGAGCAAAGACTGATCACTGTGTGCATGTGACAACAATATCGCAAGCACTCCACAAGTCTGGCCTGCACGCGAGGGTGGCAAGAAGGAAGCCATTACCCCCAAAAAGCCCATGTTAAGTCCCGTTTGAGGTATGCAAAAAACACTGGAGAGTCTGAAGCCATGTGGCAAAAAGTTTTATGGTCTGACGAAACCAAGATGGAACGTTTTGGACTAAATACAAAATGTTACGTTTGGCGCAAACACAACACAGCACATCACCCAAAGAAAACCAAACTTACTGTGAAGCATGGTGGTGGCAGCATCATGTTATGAGGATTTTCTCATCAGCAGGGACTGGGGCACTTCTCAGGATAGAAGGGAAAATGGATGGAGCAAAATACAGGAAAATCCGAGAGGAAAACCTGCTGCCCTCTGCAAGAAAGCTGAAATTGTGATGGAAGTTCACCTTTCAGCATGACAACTACCCGAAGCACAAAGCCAAAGCTACACTGGAGTGGCTGAGGAACAAAAGGATAAATGTCCTTCAGTGGCCTTGTCAGAGATCTGACCAAAATCCAATCAAAAATCTGTGGCATGACTTGA
>CM068962.1:46037126-46048868 GCA_035128595.1 Eptatretus atami
GGCTAAAGCAGATATTAACCGTGCTGTGAATTTTGAACCTTCAGTAAGTCAGGGCGAGGACGTGACAGGCCTGGAGTGAGGTTGAAGAGATGAAAGAGAGCTTCTCGGATGAAGAAAGCACGCTCAGCATACCGCTGTAATGCTTCCGTTACTTGTGCCTCAGTCGCCTCACCAGCAATCTAACACGTGCCACCATGCCACACAATACAACTTGCCTGAAGTGTTTCCTGCTCGTTTGTCCTCTAATTCCTGTAACTCTGTTGTTATCTCAAAACATAATCCCTTTTTCTCATTCATGATATATCTACAGGGTGTTTCAAAAGTCTTGACACTATTTCAATGCTATATTTTGAAAAAGGTGTACAAGATTCAAAATTAACAATCATCCATTATAATGTAGATACTCAGGAGATATTTGGCACTTTGATTTATAATGATAGAACAGCATGAATGACATGTTCAATGTGACCTCCATGGCATGCTTGGCAAGTGTTCACTCTGACAGCAAAGTTTTGTGTCACCCCCTTGTATGTCAGAAGTGAGATGGATCTTACACACACATCAATAGCTCTCTTGTACGGCTGGATGTTATGAGATTGGCTTTGTAAACCTTGTCCTTTGTGTAGCCCCACAAAAATATGTCTGGGGAATTGTGAGACCAGATGTGCTCTGTCTTGAGGGAGATTACCCAGTCACCGACTCTCTCTGAGAGTAGATTTATTGTCTCCACAACAGTAAGAGGGGTGGGGCCTGCTGTAACCAGTAGGTATTGAAGTCAGCCCTGTGCCAATGAATAACAGTGGCAAACTTGCGGATGACATTGCGATAATTCTTTCTGGTTTACCGTCACTGTGTTCTCAGCATCATCTCATCATCTCAGAACGATAGGGGCTCAAACTCAAGACCCGGAGATCTTAATCCAGCCAACTTAAAGGGGAACCACAACCCAGTTTGTTTTTTCTGAAAACCATTGAGAATCATTAATCACAGGCAATTAATTATTTTCAGGTGCTCTTGTGGTAAATGCCGGGGCAATGGCAACAGGTGTTTTTTTCACCGCTCAAATCACTCGTGTACATATGCTGGTAGCTGGGGAGAGATGGTGTTATAGTTTTGAGCGACGGCTCTTTCTTCCGCTTAACCGTGGGTCTGGCATGTTCCCTCAATCGTGGCGGATAACCACAAGATCGAACCATCTCTGTTGTTTCATCACGTGCTCTGTAAAATGTTCCGAGCACAAAAACGAACATCTTGTAAGCCCAATCCACACTCGGGTATTTTGGACAAACCTCTTCCAATTTCTAGCAAACTTAGGGTCTTTCGGTCATTGGTGTAGTCTGGAACCATCTTGGTTTGCATTACTATATTTGCGTCGGCATATTTGTGGAAAATCAAAAGTTATTCACAGGTTTGAGTTAAATCATACCGCACGATGTAACCTGGAGACATTACAGATATGATGGTCGACTACCAGGTGTGAGGTCACGGCTAATATGTTCAGAAGAAGATTTTGACTTGTAATAGCAAATTTACCTACTTTAAATTGGGAAACCTGAAAAACACACATCATATCTATTTTGTAGGGTATCAAGGGATAAATTAGCGTCGATGTAGTCTGAGCATTTGGGTTCCCCTTTCACCGTTAAGCCAACACCAAGCTTGGTATGTCATGATGATGGTTGTCTGTCTGTCCAGGCCGTACGTTTTTAACCATTTGAGCTTTTGTCATAAAATTTTCAACAATCCCTTATTATGAGAATTATGGAGAAGACTAAATGACAATCAGGTCAAAATATCAACCAAATAGGCCTTATCAGCCCATCTGCAGCGCAAGACGCTCGGTTTAAAAAAAAAAAAATCGTTTCTTTGTTTATTTACCATGAGCTTCAGTGTGTCTGTCCAGGCCATAACTTTTACCAATTGAGCTTTTGTCATCAAATCTTCAACAAACCTTTATTATGAGAATATGGAAAACACAAATGAATAAAATGTACAATAGTTTTATTAACTGTCATTTTCATCAAGTTTAATTGGCTCCGCCACCAAAGGTGAAGGAGGTTATGTTTTCACCTCTTCCTGTCTGTTTATTTTCCCATTTGTTTGTTTGCGTGCAGGATATCTCAAAAAGTTGTCGACGGATCCGGATTAAATTTGGTAGGCATGTTGGGTGTGTGACAAGGACAAACTGAATCGATTTTGGTGAAGATCCAGATCCGGATCAGACTACTATAATTTTTTATGTGATTCTTCACCATTGGGAGATAGGGCCAAAAATGATATATAGCACGATATCTCAAAAAGTTGTGGACGGATTCGGACGAAACTGCGTGGACATGTTGGGTGTGTGACAAGGAAGAATTGATTCAATTTTGGTGAAGATCCGAATCCGGATCCGATAATTTTTTTCAGTGATTCTTCACCATTGAGTGATGTCGGGCTAAACTGATATTTTGCATGATATCTCAAAAAGTTGTGGACAGATTTGGATGAAACTTGGTAGACAGGTTCAGTGTGTGACCACGACAAATTGATTCGATTTTGGTGAAGATCCAAATCCGGATCTGGATACGAGAATTATTTAATTATTAAAGTGATTCTTCATCATTGAGAGATAGGGCCAAAAACAATATACAACATGATATTTGAAAAATGTAATGGGCCCGATATGTTCTTGTGGATCAGGCATTACGTGGCGGAGGTATGCGCTCTACCGAGTGCCCTTTTAGTTTGAGTATAAAGTGGACAGGCTTTACATTTTGAGATACTTTCCAATTGCTTCAGATTGTGAACACTGACTGCCTTACATGTCGAGCTTCTTGACATTGTGAAGAATACAGATCTTGCTGGGTGGGTCTCTCTTTTTGAAATGTTTTCGATAAAACTGCTGAGTCTTGATCACAGATTTTGTATCAAGGTACCATTCGACCATTTTACTGTTGTTAAACTGTGTATAGAATATTCACTCCAGACTAATGAAAGTTAGATGGAGACAATTTCCCAACTTCCTTGAACATAACCTGAAAGATAAATAATAATTAAAATAAACAATGTTCAATGGAGACAAAATACAAATAGTACCAAGACTTTTGAAATACCCTTTATGTGCCTAGAGCACGAATAGGACAGAGGCAAAAAAAGACGATATCCTAAACACCGATAGACAAAACATTTGTACATTATATTGGTGCAAGGGTTAGGATTTAAATGAAGCCTTTTGCTTAATAGACCATAATTAATGCTACACAATGGAATCTAGAATAGAGATTCTAGTCATGTGGGTATACGAAATATGATGTCTGAAACATTTTATAAATCACTTTAGCACTTTATATGTGATTACAGTATGCAGTTATAGATTTGAAAAAAAAAATTGAACTGTACAATTGGGTTGTGAGAATGTTAAGATGTATTAAAGATAAAAAAATAGAAAATGGGATGATTAAAATATAATACAAACACTTTTAGAAAAATCTAATGTAACAAAATCTATAATTGGTCACTGGTCAACAATGACATCATTGTGAAAATATATATATATATATATATCAGTACATTATCACTGCATGCTATCAACAACATAATTATTGGTGAAATGTTGGAAACTTTCCCACTCCCAAAGGTCTACACAAGATCATCATTTCACAACACAAATGCCAACCTTGCAGCCACACTTGCTAACTCGTTGAACAATTCTACTAATGTTAATCATCAAACTGGCTGCGATATCGGTCGATATTCAATCATCGGTTTCGCTTTCTTATATTTCTATTTTTTTTTTTTTTTTACAGGATCTAAAGCTCGCAGTGGAGCTGCAACACACACATGGACATACAGATGACTACATGAGACACAACACAGGACTGTTAAATGAGACAAACACACCCAATGAGCTTGGGGAAAGTGCTGTTACTTCCCGGGGGTACTCTTGTGTCCCAGCAACGCCACAACAATGGCACCACCTTTCTCACCACACTCAGCAGGGAATTTCCTAAGGAGCAATTTCTTCCTCCCCGTGGATGCCGACCTATGGTGATTGTCCGTACTCTATCCTTTTAAATGTTGAACGTCGAGCAAGGAACAACACGTACCGTTTTTAAAGCCTTTGGTATTACTCAGCTGGGATTTGAATCGCCAACCTCCCAGACTCGGAGTGGACGCTCTAACCATCACGCCACCGAGTCTGGCCATTCTAGTACCTTGATAGATTGTGCTGTTGAAAAGCGGTTCCTCCTGGCAAGGGAGACAAGAGAAAACAATCATCACAAGGGGTTGTAACGATCGAGTGACCTGAATGAGATCTCTCATGAACTTTTTGGTTTGATGGTACCAGAGATGATCCACGCATCATCAAGATGAGTAAACTGTTATAGATTTCTTCATAACAATTTGTTCATTGGACAGATCTTCCATTGGTGGTACATGTTCTGCGAACTTATGCCAAATAACTCGTATTGGACATCATTAACACTTCATGTTTCTTGTGCACAGAGGAGCCAAAACCATGCAAAGTGGTTTCATCGAAGCAGGAAATGGTGCAACGGTTGCATCCATTTGCATTGGAGAATCAAGGAATTGAGACCTTCTCGTTCTTCTGTTCTAGGAAACAAATGTCAAGTCACAATCATGGTAGGGAATTAAATCGGTGTCCATGGGAAGTTCAGTCCAAGGACGACTCCAAATTTCTGGAGGCCTAAGATCTGTAAACAATCCTGAACACAAATTCATAAAGTGACTGGTAAACAACATTTCTCAGCACAGTTATGACAACAACAGCAGTGTACAAGCTCCTGCTGGCAATGTATTTGAAAGATTGAATGGCACATCAAAAATGGAGGAAGAGTTTGGGACGTATTTTGTTGAGTCGACAGCGATCTAATGCTCATGGAGGTTTGTACCGTACATACAGCTCATGAAGAGAAAGGATATTCCAAGACGATGAATACATCAGCACATGATATCAGAGTTGAACCTGATATTACAGCACAATGATGAAAAAAGCTCAGATAGGAACTCAAGCAGCCTGCATTCATGAATGAACATATCTCATACAGAAGTCATAAATATATCCCATGATTGGTCAGAGCAGTGATTATAAATATATTATTATTATTGTGTCTACAAGTCTCTCCCATAAGGAATGTAAAGAGGAAGAAAGTGCAAAGACAGATAAACATCAACAATGGGAGCCTGGAAGGAGTTTAGATAAAGCCCTGGTGGCAATTGAGAAATCTCCCCTCACCAACAGCCAACACACAAAACCAGACAGATAAAGAAGAAAAGAAACGATTCCAAAAGAGATAAATCAACCATCATTCCTGCCATGAGCCAGAAATGAATGTGTGTTCGACCCTAATGCTGGACAAGTCGGCCACCTCAAACTGCCATGCACAGTTACTCCTCAATTCCCTATCCCTTCTCCTTTTCAATATCCCCAAACTGAATCTTCACTGAATAAAAAGTTTCTTCCTTTAAAATCCCGAAATAACATGAAAAAAAAACATATCGTTTTTGGCCCTATCTCTCAGTGATGAAGAATCACTTTTAAAATTCTCGTATCTGGAACCACATCTTCACCAAAATCTAATCGTGTGACAGCTCAGATGTGTCGCACTGTAATTTACAGAGTTATTTCTGGTCAAGATGATGAGCTCGCTCTGCAGAATTATTTACGTTACATCGACATTTGGTGTTCTCTTAATAAGATGAAACTCAATGTTCATAAATGTAAATTGATGGCCCTTACTCGTTGGAGAAACCCACCAAAACCAGCTTACACGATAGGTTTTATTTTGTTTTTTTGTATACATTGTAGAGGCTCGTATGAGAGCTAACACACAGAACGTACAACAAGGGGAGCAGGAGACAAGAGGGGTGGGAGAGGGAAGGACAAAACAGTGGGGAACAGAGACATGAGGAAATCTTTGGAAGGGAGAGGGATGGGGCGGGGGTACACGGGGTGAACAAGATGGACACAGCAGGGACTTTCAGGAAGGAAAGCAGGGAATTTGAAGGAGGTGGGCTTGGGGTGGATTAATGGGAGTAAAAAAAGATCATGGTTTTGGATGGGGGAAGATAAGAGGTGGTGGTGAAGAGCTATTTTGAAGACCTGGAGGGAAGAGTGGAATAGAAGAGAGTGTGGGAGTTTGTTCCAAAAGTGTGGAAAAAGGAATGAAAGAGTGAAGGTGAGCAGTGATTCTTGATTTTGGTAGTTTTACCAGAAGGGGGTTGCTGGCGGACCTTGAGCACCCTGCGCAAATATGGTGGGGACATATCACATTCAGAGCAAAGGGGGTGAGGGCCAGAGAGGAGATGGTAGAAAACTGAAAGACCACCGACCTGCCTGCGTTCAATGACCACTAGGTTCACGAGGTTCGGGTCAATAGGCTCTCAAACTCTTGAAATCACTGACCATTCTAAATATCTGGGTCATTTCCAGGGATCTTACCTGGAAGTATCATGTGAACGAAGTTGTCTCAAAAGCAACCAGAATGACTGGGTTTATCAGAAGACTTATTAAATGTAAAGATGCTCACACGCTTGTTAAGCTTTACTACGCTCTTGTTAGACCCATCCTTGAGTACGCTGCCCACGTTTGGTGCCCAAGTGCTCTCTCCCAGCAATCCTCTCTGGAGGGAGTCCAGAGGAGATTGACCCAATCCTGTCTAGGTCTCTCAAGGAGACGTATTCCGAGTCCTGGTGGTGACAATGTTGGTTTTTACCTCCGCCACGAGGTGTAAGGAGGTTGTTTTCACCTCTTTCTGTCTGTTTGTCTGTGTACAGGATATCTCAAAAAGTTGTGGATGGATTGATGAAATTTTGTGGACAGGTTGGGTGTGTGACAGGTTGGTAAGAGATCGTTTTTTTATTACAGCACGTGCGCTGTATACAATTGCACCGATTTGAAATGTCCTCGTCTACCACGTCTCGTGGGTCCGGTGTCCCCCCCTCCCCCCCCCCCCCACGTGCCTCAAGACAGCCAATGACGGCCATCCGGTAGATGCAGTGCGTAACCTCGACGGAAATGGCGACAATTGACGAAAAACCGAGTATTTCAATGGAAATTTGTGAAACTAATGTGTTGTATATGTGAAAACCATTTAATTTATTGCGTGACGGAAAAAAACGAAGAAAACGCTCCCCTCATGTACGAACGAACGAACGAAAGACGTCATTTCCGTCCAGCATGGCATTTTGCGCCGAACGCAGAAAGCTAAGTTCTTCTTATGCCATCATTCTCTTTAATATTAGCCATAAACAAGTGTTTCGTCATGCATTAGTAGTTGAAATTTACTTACAATCATTCTTTTGCGGCCTCCTGCCACGTGCTATCGAACAATTTCATTCCTTCTGTTATATATAAAGGTGCTTATCACAATAATAACAAGATTTTTACATTTCAATATTAAGTACGCTTTTTAATTGTTTTTCAACTGAAAAAGCATAAATTGCATATTAACATTAGTGTACTCATTGATTCACCACACGCGCTGTATTGAAGGATTTCACTTGTTATTATTATTATTATTTTGTTTTGAAAAAGATTGCATAAGATTAGGTAAAGGAAAGGTTGAAGAAAAATCGTGAGGTGATTGGTGAATTTGGATCGGCAAACGCAGTGGGTAGAAAACATTTTCCAACAGAAACAGGTGGTTATGGGAGGTATATAGTTAAAAGTAAATTATATTATATAGCAGGATATTTTAAAAATGTATTGGATCCGATACGTTCTCGTGGATCAGGCATTGCGTGGCGGAGGTATGCGCTCTACCGAGTGCCCTTATAGTTTGTCATTGTCACACACCCAACCAAGTTTGCACCAAGTTTCAACTGAATCTGTCCAAATCCGTCCCAAACTTTTTGAGATATCCTGTTCACAGGCAAACAAATAGATATTCAAAGAAACAGACAGACAGGGCTGGAAAAAAATATATATTGTGGGATTTTATAAAATTTGAGGTTAAAAAAAAAAATTCAAAAAAAAATAAAATTGTGGGAAGCGAAATGGGACGTTGCCCTGTTCACAGATGCTTGCATAATTTCAAGAGTATATCGTACAAGTTCAGATCCAATCACTATGTATAGCAATTCCACCGAAATTTGGACGAGGCTTTGTCTTTTGGATGACGTTGTCAAATATTTGACGTGGCTTCAGAAGAAAAGAAAAAAAACATGAAGGAGATCAACATCCTTGCCTTTAAATCATTGGGCATGAAGAGTATATTAAGATGTTGTCATAGCAAAGATGTGTGTAAGGAGAATAAATAAAATTCCACATACACATTTGTAATCAAGGAAATGCAGTCAATAAATATATGTGCAACATTACTGCCACTTAAATTCTAAGGTTCTGGAGATGTTCATAGTGGAGACCTCTTCACCTCAAATTCAATAGTAATAAACCTTTGCCGTCTCCTATCACCGCATGTCTCCTGACGTGCTCCTCACTATCTTTTCACAACTTCTCCTCAACCCCTGCTCAACCAGTCTCCTCTTACAACCTGCTTTGAATCTAACCCATAGCCTAGTAACAAAAGGTCAGTTCTCCATACCCGTAGTGCAGTGCGACCACTCAGCCATGGATCAAATCCAGCATCGGTAGCCAATAGACCTAAAAAGTGGACAACTGGATGAGCCTCCAGAAATGTCCGCAAAGCTTTGTCTGTCACACCGCTGCGCCCTGACATATCCAGAGAGACAAGCCTTGGGAGAAGATGCGGCTGCTCTAGTAAACGAGCTGCCATGTCTGAAATGAACTGTTTGTCATCAGAGATGTCCAGATGCTCCAGCTGACTCAGCTCAGACAAGACGTCCAACACCTAATGGTAAAAAATACATAATAGGGACATGAGGATTAGGTCACCAAAATCATTCAATTATAATACAAAAATATATTTATGACTTTCAAACATTAAATACCGCAACAATTAAAACAAGAAAAAGAGCAATCAGAGATTGCGACCCTCACCAGGACTTGTTTTCTGTGGTGTTTGTGTACTGGTGTGTTACACAATTAATGAGACATAACTAGAACTGCCACTTTATAACTGCTGGGAGTGATGACGGGGTACCAAGACGCCCCGCTTTGATTGGATAGCTGACCATGACCCAAGATGTTTTCTAAATTTATTATTATTCAATTGAATTGAGAATGGGATTAAAATAAATTCAATTCAAATGGAAGAACAAATAGGTACAGTCCTGCATTGGAGTAATCAGAAGGAACCCAAACAAGCAAAAAGCAAAGATGAAGTCATCAGGAGGATCCTGGATAGGATTCACATTTCAACTGCTACTCCTCTACCCTCAAACCCATCCAGGCACAGCCAAGTGAGCCTTATTCAAAAAAATAAAAACAAAAATAAAAAAGAACCCAGATCAAAACAATTAGATAATTCTGGCTGCTAGACAATGTGTCTGATTAGGATGAAATTTAAAACATATATTCCCCATCATTACTGGATCATAATTGTGAAGTTTCACGTTGATTGATTAATTGGTTCAAGCAAAATAATTTTTAAAATATTCTTGTTCAATCAAATATGGCTGCCAGAACCATGTGACTTATCAATTATTCATGACTACCCTGGTATCCCCAAAGCTTGGGGAACATTTGTGTGAAGTTTCCCCTCAATCTGTCCACCAAACAATGTGACCTATGACATCATATGTGTGATTATTTTGTTCCTCATGTATAGGCAGTCATACCTGTAAAGTTTCGCCTCTATAGGATCAGCCACTTCAGAGAAGAAGATTTTTTAAGGTTAAAAAAAATATATTTTTAAACAATATGGCTGCTGAATCACGTAACTGATGACGTCATCAAATTTATTTCTGTGGACCATTTTATCCCTAGATGACCCTCAAAATTTTTTCATACTGATCAGATGTAGCGTTCCACATTTGCAATTGTGACATCATAACGAAGGCACCTTATGACGTCATCAAAAAAAAATCGCACATTCCCCATGGCGAGTACTTGCCATGTGCCAAGTTTCAATTTTTTCCTTGGTGCAGTTACAGAGAAAGTCCAAAGTTTTTCTGTTTTTCCAACATGGCTGCACAAACCACGTGACCTATGACGCCATAATTACCAATAAAACATTCTACATGAGTAGTCGCTCCTATGGTGAAAATTTCGTTTCAATCCGACAAGCGGTTGCAGAGAAAAACAACTAAAGTTCTGTGCGGACAAACAGACAGACAGACAAACAAACAGACCCAATTGCAATACCTTCTCCTTCGGCGAGGGTAATAACATGGACAAAGATAAAAGGGTATATCCTGTTATTGCAATGAGCATTTAGAACTACAAACCCTAAAGACTTTTCGGCCTAGTCACTCCACATTTTATCATGTATAACTCAAAGTGATGTAAAATTATTCAGTTAAAATACTGGACCATTGGCCTCACCATATTATCACAAGAATTATGAGGTGATGACACAGACACTCTTGAAAGGTCAACAAAGCAGAACGGCACACTTCAACGTTGCCCGATATGCCTCTACCCACATTATTACATCATTATACATAAATGTACCAAGTTTGATTTAAATCCCTTCAGCTGTTCTTAAGTATCACATTTTTAACCTGACATTACCTCTGACCTTTGACGCCAAATTCTAATCGGTTCATCTTTGCATCATAATATGTACTTATTTCAAGTTTGGTTAAAAAAAATCCCATCACTGGTTCACAAGTTAGCTTGGTAACGGAATCTTTACCTGACAGGACCTCTGCCCTTTGACCTCTTGACTCCATAATCCAATCAGTTCATCTTCGCATAAATGTACGTACATACAGTACTTGTACCAAGTCTGACTTGGATCCCTTCAGCCGTTAATCAAGTTATCGAAAAAACGAAAACCTATCACAGAGACAGCCAGAGGGACAAACCAAAAACATAATGCCTCCGGCGACTTCGTTGGTGGACCCGTAAAAAACACAATACCTAAAGAAGAAAGAAATACATCACAGGAAAGCACTAAATAGTGGCGATTGAGTGGATACTTTCTTTTTTTCCATGCCATGCCAATGTATCGTACTTCGGAATCATCTTTGTATTCAATAGACCAAAAAGAAACGGTTTAAATGTTGACCCTCTCCTCCTTCCCCCGATGTGATGAAAACCCCCTTCCTTCCTGGCTCTTTACTTCTATCTCATTCCAACCAAACTCTAACGTCATCCAATCGTCATATTTGTTGACTCAACTTCACCACTCTATCCACCCCATCCCCTCCCCTCCAAGGTGTGAGTGATAATGCTTATTTATAAGTAATTCCTCTTATTCTCCCTCATAAACATGCATTTTGTTTTGACACTTAAAAATATATATTCAGCTGGTCGAGTAATGAAAACCTTTTCAGATAAAGCATTACTGCTCCTTTATCCTTCCAAAGGACTTTTGTGGAACCTACAATCCTCACACGATACATTTCACCTGCGTTGTTGTCATTTTTAGGCGCTTGAGGTGGTACATGGTGAGACATCTGAGACGTTGGCGGCAGGCACGAAGAGGGGAAAGGTCTGCCACAGATGTGTTGGAAATGTCAAGAGTTTCCAAGCTTGGCAGGGCAGCAACTTCTCGTAGGTCATCGGTGTAGAAAGTGGCGTCACGCACACTTAAGCAGCGTAGTGCAAGCAGGCGGCCCAAACAGCGCTCGGCGGGCTCTTCCAATGACAGCGTCATGCCATCTACAGCCAGGCGCTCCAGAGTCTAATCAAGGGGAATGGTATATATA
>CM068962.1:46077779-46095299 GCA_035128595.1 Eptatretus atami
TGCTGTGTGTGTGTGTGTGTGTGTGTGTGTGTGGTGGTGTGTGTGTGTGTGTGTGGTGTGTGTTGTGTGTGTGTGTGTGTGTGTGTGTGTGTGTTGTGTGTGTGTGTGTGTGTGTGAGACCGCCGTTTCTCGACAACCACTGGTCCGATCTAATTGAAACTTGCCAGGTATATTGCTGGGGACCTGAGAGTTGCCTTTTCAAGGTTTCATATTAATCGGACAAGTGCCTCCCAAGTTATGGCCATTTATTTACAAACCAATGACGACACGTTGTTGCGTGGGCGTGGCCGATGGGGAGGGAAGCTCAGCCGCGATCCCCATTACGGGTTACAACGTACGGGCTTCCGGAGAGTGATGACTTCGTTATTCTAATAATTTCTCGATTTCTTATGCGCATTTATAGATAAACACAATGCCCCAAGTTATGATCGTTTTCATATTAGACGGTGCATAAATTTCGGTAAACGAGTGAGCTGGTTGCTCCGAACCAGGAAGTAATTTTGGTTTTTCTCTCTTCCCTTCTCTTTTTGTTTTTCCTTGCGACGACATTGCGAAAAGGCAAATATGTTTGCGCTAATTGAATATTTGGACATTAAAACTAAATTGCGAATAATCGTAACTGCAAATAATATGCGAACTTCCGGGCCACGCACGTACGGGCACCGAGAGCGAAGAAACGGCCTGTGTGGTTGTTTCTTGCTCGCGGTTTGAATATTTATTTATTAATTTGTTGTTTTTTTGGGGGTTTTTTACGGGCACGTACTAGTAATATTAATAATCTATCTATAATTCCAGCAATCTCTGGGTCTGTGACCGCTGTTTCTCGACAACCACCGGTCCGATCTAATTGAAACTTGCCAAGTATATTGCTGGGGACCTGAGGATGTGCCTTTTCAAGGTTTGATATTAATCGGACAAGTGGTTCCCAAGTTATGGCCATTTATTTACCAACCAATGACAGGACACGTTGCTGCGTAGGCGTGGCCGTTGGGGAAGAGATCCTCAGCCGCGTTCCCCATTACGGGTTACAACGTACGGACTCCCGGATAGTGATGACTTACTGTATTATAATAATTTCTCGATTTCTTATGCGCATTTATAGATAAACACAATGCCCCAATGCAGTCGTCGTTTACGAGAGTGAAGGAACGGCCTGTGTTGTTTGAAAGTTTGTTTTTTTTTTGCACGTACGGCCACGCACGTACGGGCACACACTAGTAATAATAATAATAATATTATAAGGTGAGGTTTGCTTCTGTGGAATTTTCATTAGACAGCCCTGTTGGGTCGTGTGTGCTCCCCATTGAGCTGTTCCGTCCTCGTTATCAATACTATCAGAGGTGTGTGTGTGTGTGTGTGTGTGTGTGTGTGTGTGTGTGTGTGTGTGTGTGTGTTGCTGCGGTCACGGATACCGAGACACCAGCTTGTTACTCAGGGGGATTAATCCCCGGTTGTCCTCAGAAGAGCCGGACCTGGGGCCACCCTCACAATTAACATTGTGGTACGGTGGGTTGTTTTAGAACGATGAACGCCACCCAGTCAGGCCCGTCGCCAGGGCTCAGTATTAGGGGGACATATGAACTGGATGGGGGGGCACAATTATTATATTTAATCTTTTTGATAACCCAGTATGCTATTGTATTCAGCAGCATTGACGCATCTATACTGAGGTTGCCATCGCATACTAACCAAATTGATCTCAGCTAGATTTAATATGTCCGATGTTTTTGGCCTAAAATTATTCGAATGCAGGAGAGCCGCAACAAACTGCACATTCACAATGCAGATATTCAATGATTAGACAATTGGCACCAATTAGGTGCACTTATACAAGGTGTTTTCAAGAATTGGCATTAGAAAATTAATACCAGAGATACAATGACTAAACGGGGGAGGTTGGCACCGAATCAGTGCACTTTCAAATAAGATACAGTAGGCTATGACCTGCGATCATCACGTTAAACTATCAACAGCAAATACGAGCAGCCTGAAGATAGCAAAAGTCGCATTTAAAGCAGTCAATTACACAGAGGTAAGGTTATGCACAAAGCACTAGATATGGGATATGCAAAGCACCAAACACAACATTTAACTTAAACATCAGAAGTCCAAAGCAGCCAACCATGGCGGGTGCTGACCACAACCACAACCACAACCTTTTTCCTTTTCTTAGCCATTTCTTATATCCATGTCTTTTCTACTGCTGCTAGCTGGCGGTCTCCGTACTCGTCCCTCACGACTCGCGAGATTTGACGGTTGACAGTTTTATTTATTAAAGAGCAGGTTTTGGGTCGCTGATGACTTCGCGTGATTCGAAGGTTGTAATCACATTAATAATCGTTGTGCATTTATTTTCTTACATTTGAAACTCAAAATATGCTAAAATTAACTTTTAAGTCAAAACTTTTGTCAGTGATCGAAAAACAGTCCGGAAGTTACCAAGATGCTATGACGTCACGTTCTCAAAAACTTCGTGAACATTCGGAAACAATGTGTGAACAATTGCGAGATGCGAATCAGAGAGTGATTTCAGCGGCGATGAAATTGAGTTTTTCATTCCGATATTGCCGAGGACGAGTCGGAGGATGATGGGAATTTATACTATGATGGAGCACTGAGTGCTCACAGCACAGTGGCCAGTGTCGGTGTGTGAGGAGCGTTCTCCTCTGTGTCCTCAACAAGGCTCTCTTTACCGACACCACTCACTGTCCACATTGATCTCTTACCAACTGCTCAAGAAACATGTGCAAACTATTACACATCAAATATCAGTGCCATCGGAATTGAATTGAAATATAATTTGCAACATATCAGACTGTCCATTTGTCAGCACTCACCCTGGCACATGTGAGCTTATCCACAGCACATCGTCGCTTCTTCCCAGCCACCTTGTCAGTATGCTGAGGAGAGTTTCCTCGCTTGAGGGTGATACAGTGTGAGAAGATGAAGCAGGAGATCTCTCTCTTTAAGTCCTTTCATTCAAACTTATGGGTCTCACTATCTGCCATGATCTTTCCTGGGAAAGCCACATTTCGAAGTTGGCCTCCAAAGCTAGTCGCCGACTGGGAATCCTCTGTCGTCCAAAGTCCTTCCTCGGCCCACCTGAACTCCTGACCACATACAAAGCTTTCATCCACAGCCTGATGCAGTACTGTTCTCCCCTCTGGGCTGGTGCTCTTGCCTCTCACCTTTATTGGCTTCACGCCATGGAAACCAAGGCATTTAGGATTATTGGTATCTCCCGCGATGAGGCTGAGTTTTTGGATCTCTCACTCTCTCACCGCAGGCACGTCGGTGGTATTTCGGTCTTCCACCATCTCCTCTCCGGTCTCGCCCCCCTTGCTCTATCTGTCCCCGCCCCCCACCTTATTTCGCAGTGGCGTCAGGTCTACCAGCAACCCCTTCTGGTAAAACTACCAAAATCACGAATCACTACTCACCTTCATTCTTTCATTCCTCTTTTTTTCCGCCTCTGGAACAAACTCCCACTCTGTTTAATCCCATTCTTCCCTCAGGTCTTCAAAACAGCTGTTCACCACCATCTCTTCTCCTCCCCCATCCAACACCACGATTCTTCTACCCCCGTTAATCTACCCAAATCCCACCTCCTTCAAATTCTCTTCTTTCCTTCCTGAAAGTCCCTGTAATGTCCATCTTGTTTACCCCATGTTCCCCACCCCATCCATCTCCCTTCCACAGATCTCATGTCTGTGTTCCCCACTGTAAATATCCTTCCCTCTCCCACCCCTCTTGTCTCCTGCTCCCCTTGTTGTGCATTTCTGTGTGTTCGCTCTATAATTAAAAAATAGGTATTTTCTTTCTTCCCAGAAACTACACATGCAATTCTGATGAAGCTTGACCTCAACCTTCATCACCTATGATGGAGCAACGTTTGTTCACGGCATTAAAATAATCGGGGTCTGAGGGCGTCTACGGAGGGAGTTTACAGGGGGTGGGTGGTGGTTGCCCCAACCTAAAGAGGTATTTGCTTTCTTCTCATAAACGACACACAATTCCGATGAAACTTGTTTACAACTTTTATCACCCGTGAAGTACCAAAGTTTGTTCACGACATTACAAAAATTGGGGTATAAGGGGTTATATGGGGTTGCCCCCCCCCCCAAATATGTATTCACTTTCTTCTCCAAAACCACACACACAATTCCGATGAAACTTGACCACACTTTTATCACCATGATGTACAAAGTTTGTTCACGACATTACAAAATTGGGTATAAGGGGTTATATGGGGTTGCCCCCCCCAAATATGTATTCACTCTTCTCTCAACCCACACACACAATTCCGATGAAAATTGACCACAACTTTTATCACCCATGATGTACCAAAGTTTGTTCACGACATTACAAAAATTGGGGTATAGGGGTTCTTGGGGTTGCCCCCAAGATACTGTATCACTTTCTTCTCCAAAACCACACACACAATTCCGATGAAACTTGACCACAACTTTTATCACCCATGATGAACCAAAGTTTGTTCACTGCATTGAAAAATAAATCCACAGGTATTTACTTTCTTCTCCATTATATATTTTGTGGGTCATCCATGCCTTGCAGTGGTTCCCTGGTTATCTTATCCAGCCGCTTCCAGGTGAGCGCCCAGGGGTATTGACCCGATGTTTGAGTGTTCCTCCACAGTGTTTTCAGATTTTCTACAACAACAACGCGGATCAGAAGCAACATAAGAGCTGGAAAGGGCGAAGTCTGGAAATAGAACATTGTTTCTCTCAAGTATACAGGCAAAACCAGGATGCTCCAGAAACCAGGAAGCATCGCAATTACGACAGCGAGGTCCCTGTGCCGGAAGCCCACGAGCAGGCCGAGGAATCCGAAATGCGCTCACGTAGCTTCGAATTAATGATTTAAACAGCACCTCCGCCATTTTTGCATTCATTCAACCAAAAGAAAGGATGTTCTCAATTGACACGTCCGGTCGTGGTGAAGGGAAATCGCAGACATGTCCGTGAAGATGAAGAATGTGTCACGTGACTAGTTCTGACGCTCCTCCCCTTCCTCCCTCTCCCACGCCCACGCCCACGCCACTCCTACAGCCACGCCCACTCCCACAGCCACGCCCACGTCAACTCCTACAGCCACGCCCACTCCCACAGCCACGCCCACGCCACTCTGACACTCCAGGAAACACCCCCAAAAACATCACGTATTTTGTGTACAGCCCCTTTTATAGAGATCTATGTATCTATTAGGTTCTGTATTCGTCAGTATAAGTAATTCTCGGGGCATGCACACTCGCCGCTAGGCCTTCTAGCCTGGGTTCGAATCCTGACACAGCTATAAACCGTCATCCCGGTGTTTCACAGGTAGGGTAGGGTCCCTCGGATGGACGTTAAACTAGGCGGCCGGTCTGTCGATATTAGCTGGTGGACGTTATAGATCGCACGGTGTCCTTCGCGAAGAGTGGGCGAGTAATCGCCGGCACCATGAACAAATTACAATTTCCTGCCCCCCAACTACTCCTGGGAAGGCAATGGCAAACCACCCAGTGCAACCCTCGCTCAGGAAGCTGCTTGGGCGGCACCGATGCTCTGTGAAGAGTATAATACATCAGAGAGAGAGAGAGAGAGATATATGATATAGATTATATCGAATAAGATGAAGCGAGGTGATTTGATTGGCTGAAGGAACAAAGGAGGAGGAGGAAGAAGACAAAGGGGCGGGGCTTCAGCGATCGAAAGCACGAGCTGTTGCCACATCCTCTGACGTCATATTCAGCTGATCGTAATGGATTCCTACACGGGTACCGGTGTGTTTACCTCAGTTTATCTTTGCTGCTGCCGCCTTTATTACGACGTCCTTGTATAATAACAGCAGCAACAAGGGCGGCGGCGTTTCATGTGGCTCATGCCCTTTGGTTGTTGTTGTGTTCTGGCGGGATATGAAGACATTTCGATTTTCTTCCTGTTCTCTGTGGCAGTTTATGACCGTTCAATGTAGATTGTTCAGGGGTGTGTTTGTGTTCGACACGTATCTTTCGACTCGTTGTTCAGTATGTTCGATCATCTTCTACATGAGCGGTTTTTTTTCTCGTGTTTTAGATGCTGCTGGCTGTGTGGTTTTTGGCGAAGTGGAGAATCAAGAGGATTGTTCACTCCTCGATGGAAGTTCTCCCTCCATTAACTCGTGGACAGAGGAGAGCCAAATGCGGAGCAAGTTGCGGTTTTTTTTCATGAGCCCGTGTGAAAAATTCCGAGCAAGAGGCCGCAAGCCGTGGAAACTGGGCGTCCAGATTCTCAAGATCGTCATGGTGACCCTTCAGGTGTGTTTGTATTGTATATAATACTGTATCGTATTGTCATAGTCATGACAGTTTTGTGTGAACGTTCATATCGTTATGACAGAAGCGGAAGTTACTTTATTTATTTATTTATCTGGTTTAAGGTTACCTTCCATCAGTTCGAAACAATTGTCATCTGACTAATATCTCCTGAAGTTCCTCGGCCACACAAAATAGTCAGCATACATCAATTCCCATAAGAGCCCTCAACTAACCTAAACCATCCATGTTAATAAATAAAAACAAGATAAAAACTAGAAGGGCACTCGATAGTGCACAGACTCTGCACACAATGCCTGATCCTGAGAACATATCGGGGCCAAAAATATTTTTGAAATATCGTGCAATATAAGTCGTTTTGGCCCGATCTCTCAATAGTGAAGAATCACTTTAAATATAAATCATTCTCGTATCCAGATATGGATTCAAATCTTCACACAAAATCGAATGATTTTATTCTTGTCACACACCCAACCTAACCTGTCCACCAATTTCATCCCAATCCGTTCACAACTTTTTGAGATCTCATGATATAATATCATGATATTGTATACAATGTTGAGGCTCGTATGAGAGCTAACACAGAACGTACAAGGGGAAAGGAGATAAGAGGGGCAGAAGGGAAAAGACAAAACAGTGGGGAAAGAGACATTAGGAGATCTGTGGAAGGGAGAGGGATGGGTGGAATACACAGGGTTAAGATGGACACTACAGGGACTTTCAGGTGCTGATACGACAGGGACTTTCAGGAAGGAAAGCAGGGGATTTGAAGGAGGTGGGGTTAGAAAAGATCATGGTTTTGGATGGGGGGAGATAAGAGATGGTGGTGAACAGTGTTTTGAAGACCTGGAGGGAAGATGAGATTGAGAGTGTGTGAGAGTTTGTTCCAAAAGAGGGGGAAAAAAAAGAGGAAGAAAGAGTGAAGGTGAGCAGCAATTCTCAATTTTGGTAGTTTTACCAGAAGGGGGTTGCTGGCAGACCTTGAGTGCCCTGCGGAAATATAGGGGTGGGGGGGGACGGGATATAATCGCAGACAGAGCGAGGGGGGGCAGACCGGAGAGAGACAGTAGAATAGAAAAACACCGACCTGCCTGCGTTGAGAGAGTGGGCACCCAAAGACTCAGCCTCATTGCGGGAGATACCAATGACCCTAAATGCCTTGGTTTCCACAGCGTGAAGCCGAGAAAGGTGAGAGGCAGGAGCACCAGCCCAGAGAGGAGACAGTCCTCCATCAAGCTGTGGACGAAAGCTTTGTATGTGGTCAGGAGCCAGGTGGGCCGAGGAAGGACTTTGCACAACGGAGGATGCTCAGTCGGTGACTGGCTTTGGAGGCAGTTTGCAAATGTGGCTTTCCTAGGAAAGATCATGGTAGATGTGAGACCCAGAAGCTGAATGAAAGCACTTCAGAGGCTTATTGAGATAGTTGGGAGGGGGGGGGGGGGGTTTGGGTTCCAGACAGTCTTTTCCAAGAGACATAGTGAGAGAGACAGATTTGTTAGGATTGTAAGACATATTCCAAGTGTTTGACCAGCATGTGATTTTATCCACATATGCAGAGAGTGAAAAGGCTGCTGCTTGCTGATCTGAGGGATGACAGATGGTATGGCAGAGGGTGGAGTCATCAGCAAAGAGATAAAGAGGACTTTCCAGAGAGTCAGAGAGATCATTGGTGAAAACCAAAAAAAATAACAGAGCCCAGAACACCGCCTTGAAGAACTCCAGCATGGACAAGAAGAGGGTAGGAGAGAACTCCATTAAGGCCACACGTTGGCTGTGACAGGAGAGTAAATCTGTGAGGCATGAGTGGAGATGGCCTTGGATACCATAGGAAGAGAGAGTTTGGTGAGCAGGCCAGGGTGCCAGACCATATCGAAGTCCACGATACGTAGGGATATGGCTCTGTTTTCATGCCTGGCATTGAGTACCTCCATCCATTGTTGGAAAGCAGAAGCAGCATATCCAGGGTAGAGTGACCTGGTCTGAATCCAAATTGATGATCAGAAATCAAGCCATTGAAGAAAGAAGGATTTAATGTCTGAAGCGATGATGGATTCCATAACTTGTTGATTGAGAGAAGGCTGATTGGTCTGTCATAACCTCCGCCATCGAAGATGGACGGAGGTTACTGTTTCACCCGTCTGTTTGTTTGTTTGAACAGTATTACGGAAAAACTCCTCGACGGATTTCGATGAAACTTGGTGGGGGGATTAGGTATGGTCCAAGGATCATGCATTAGATTTTGAAAAAATATTTTTGCCATTTTGAAAAAATATTTGAATTTTTGTTTTTGAATTTCTACATGTTTTAAGTGATTTCCAACCAAAAAAAAAAATTTGTTAGAGAAAAAAAGAAAAAAAAAACAGAAAATTTGCAACTTTTTTTTCACAAAATTTCGATTTTTTTTTTGCATTTCTACATGTTATAAGTGATTTCCAACAAAAAAACATGCCAAAATTATAATTGCGGCTGATTTTGGAACTTCAGGTGGATATACCACGTAAATAATTTCTGTCTCAAGGAATCTAGTTATGACGAATGAATTGAGTATGTAAAAGTTAAAAGTAAAAGGGAAAGTTGCAAACTATAACTCTGTGAGCACTGTTGACGTCAAATTGAATGAATAGGATATCAGGTTCACTTGAGTGACCTAGCAGTATTGGCGGCGGAGGTTTTGCACTCTACCGAGTGCCCCTCTAGTTACAGGAATCTGTTTTTGCACCGTTTTATGCAGAGCGTGTTTTCTGATTTCCAAGCAGACGGCAGAAGACCTTGAAAAATGAGAGGGTGACGAGAACAGAGAGAGTGTAAGCAAGAGCAGCAAAGCAGGTTTTAAGGACATGTGGGCCGATGCCGTCTGGACCGGTTGCAGAACTGAATCAAGGTTTGACAGTAGAAAAGGACACAGAGTCCAAGGACAGTTGAATACAGAAAGCAATGGGTTTGGAACACAAGATTTGGAAGCAAACACGGAGTTTAGGCATTCAGCCCTTTCACGTGCAGCGTCAGCTGCATGGCCATTTGAGATAAGGGAGGAGATGGAGGAGGAACATACACCAGAAACAGACTTAACTCGGCACAACCAGAATTTGGAGGAGGGAGAGGAGAGAGGTTTGAGAGTTCAGACTTGAGATTAGAAGATATTTTTTTCTGGTTCTCCAAAGGGTAGACACACATTTGTTCCAAGCTTTGAGGAAGGAACTGAGACTGCTTCAGTTGGGTTTGCCTTCCAGGAGGCCAAGGTAAGTTGTTTCAGGACAACTGTCTCGCCACAAGCTTCAACATACCGTGGGCAGGAGGAAGGGTAGGAAAATTGAAGAAAAGATGGCATAAATCTTTGCATGAAGAGAGCAAATGTCTGAAAGTAGTGATGGGAGACCAGTCTAGAAGTTTGATGGCTGCTTGAAGACCCTGGCAGTCGGCCTGAGTGAAATGCCAGACTCGACAGTGCTACGGTGGTTCTCGAATAACAGCCAGAGAGATGTTTACTTTGACAAGCATGTGGTCAGATGAACCGATTGGAGCGGAGGAAGAACAGCAGATGTTTCAGGGAAATTGGTCAAAATCAGATCCAGAAGAGATTGAGTACGTTGGTTGAGATCCGGGTCGGGAAGTTGACAGATTGTCAGTCTCAATGAGTTGCAGAAGTCTTTTGCTGAAGTGCCATGGCAGGTGAGAGGTACCCACACCAGCAAACTGGCATGATGACAATTGAAGTCACCACATATGAGGAAGAGAGAGTTTGGATGAGAGGATAGAAACTGGTCCATGTTTTCAGAGAGAGAGATGAAAATGGAGTCATCACTGTTTGGTGAACAGTACAATACACATATAAACATAAAACATGAGGTGGGATTGGAGGGGAAGCATAGCCAGAGGTATTCCTGGGTATGTGGGGAGTGAGGGCAGTGAATGGAAAGTGAGGAATAGAGTCTTTGATGGAGAGAGCAACTCCGCCGCCAGGACGAGGCGCAGGTCTGTTATATCGGAGGAGGGAGTAACCAGGGAGAGAGATACTCGGGAGTCAGACGTCTTGAAGGAGAAAGTTTCTGTTTAGCAATTATGTCTGGTTTGTCAGTGGCAACATGTATGGAATGATCTGTCGGGTTTGAGCAAAAGCCCCAGATGTTTGAGGTGCACACAGTTAAGTAAGAGGAGGGGAGGGAGAGGGTAGGACGAGGGAGGAGGAGTGAGGTAAGGAGTGTTGAGTGTGAGGGATTCCAAAAAGCTAGGGGGAGGGCTGGATGAGGAGGAGAAAGGCTTGATGGTGATGGGTTTAGGTACAGTGGGGAGTAATGAGAGGGGCAGAGGAGGAGGAGGAAGTGGAGTGATGATGGAAGAGAGGGTGGGGGAAGGAGCCGGCTTTGTGGATGTGAGGGGGGCAACGGAGGGGGGAGATTGGAGGGAGAAGGGGGTGGAGAGTTTTTGAGAACGGTGAAGAAGAGTGGGGAAGAGTGTGAAGGTTGCTTTGAGAGGGAGGGGAGACAAGAAGAGTAAGCACAGTCAAGTTGCAGGAGGGCGATAGAAGAGGTGGGGAGAGGGGAAGGATGGGACTTGTAGTGGTATGGTGAAGGATGCACTTAAAAAATATTTAAGTCAGACGTGATTAAAGACATTATGTGAGGGATGCAATAAAGGTGAATTAAGTGAATGGAGAAAAGAAACGTTGTAACAGGGGACTTTTTAGACAGGATGAAGGAAAGGTCGAATTGAAAACACCTTTTGAAGAAGAAAAGGAGTGGTGAATTATGATCCAATACCGAGACCGCACGTGTGAAAGAGGAAGTTGTAACATTTTAAGAGACCGTATTTATTACTTACGAAATCTTTAGATTTCGTAAGTATATTGATGACTTCCGTCTCTGTTTGTGTGTTTGTTTTCCCCCTCCTCCTCTCCAGTATATTTGGACTGGCACAATCCCGTTGGGCTGTGTGAGAAAAAGTCGCGCCTCTTTTCTTTTCTCTACTTTTTCTTCTTCTTCTCGACGGATTGAATGACGGCCATGTGTCATTGTGTGCAAATAAGATTCTATCAGAATGTGTTTTATGGTTAAATCTGCTCTTTTGTGACTTTTGTTTTCTGTCTGTACTTACTTTTAAATAATTGCTTGCTTGTGGTGGGGTAAATAAATAATTGTTGGTTGTTATTTCAAATCTGTCTGTGGTGTCCTTCCTTTTTTGTCTGAAGAGTGTACAAGCATAGTTAGACGGGAAGTTGTACCCACCTGATTGCTGCGAGCTGGTGCTGCACCTAACTGTTCTGCTCGGCAGAAGATCACCAAGTGCGTGCAAAAAGCATGGCTTCGTTAGGTTGCCGTGCCAATAGAGGCATCGCGGAAACATTGAAGCATAACCCTGCTAGGTTGGTAGTCTGTCAAGCTACAGCTGTGCAAGAACTATAGCTTGTTGATCGTAGAATTATCTGTGTCGTGGCCTCAGGACCAGGTGTTCAGGAGAAACTCGAGTGCCTCCCTCATAGCAAACCTCAAACCCCATGAACGTAACAATAGAAGAAGAAGAAAGAAGTAGAATAAGTAGAATAAGTAGAATAAGTAGAAGAAGTAGAACTTTATTTCACCAAGTGTAATTTAACACAAGGAACATGTCTGTGTTGGTCACACATACAATCACAATACATCGTACCCTCAGAAAAGTCAACCAGAATACATAAGACAATAAACTGAATTCAAAATAAACTGAAGCTACACCAACAACAAATAATCACTCAATACACAACATCACAAGCACAACAAAATGTCAAAATTGATAAATTAGAATGATACAATCCCTCGTGTTCACCCACCTCTCCCCGCCGAACCAAAAAGCCAAGCCTTCTCTCAATAACAATCATACACATGATGAGCAATAAACAAACCATTAAATACCATAGTCATAGATAATAATGAAACTGCAAAGGAATAGCACGCCAACCCATCTCCCTATCCGAGCATTCAGCAACAAACCAACAATCCAAACAGTAGCACCACATCACCAAAAAGAAAAGTCAACAGAAACAGAAAACCGCTGTTTGTGGTAATGGAGTTGGACAGGGCAATAACTGCCTGGGGGGGGGGATATATGTATTCCTAAAGCGATTTGTCCAACACCTAAGTGACCTGTATGCCTTCCAGATGGCAAAAGCTGAAACAGGACATTAGGCTTAGTTATTTTATAACTTGGTTTACAGATCCGCCGAAAATGAAATATAATATATAAAACACATTTTTAGCCTTTTATATTATAAATTTTCCGCCGAAGGTGCAAAAGTTTCAAACCCGAAATGTAAACGTCGGCATTTATTTTCAAAATATAATTTCTCGCGCGCGCACCAAAATGCCGAGTCCCCTTTAACCAAACTGCGCAGTAGAGCTGCGCCAGTAGTCTTCAGTCATGGCGTCTGAGCAGTGGCCAGCGTGGTTCAGATTGACTGTGGTTCTTGGGGCGAAGTGATTGTTAAGAAGTATGGCAGTGGTATAATCGAGTGACTGTATTGGTGATTTAATCACGCAACATCATGACGACAAATATTCTGGCCGAACTTTTGCATCAATTCAGTACAGCAGCAGGGATGATTCGCAGGCTACTCTCGATTGTGCCGATTTTGTTTCCATCGAAAGTTGTACACCGCTGTTGTATTGAAAGATTTCGGTGCCAAGTACGTCAAAGTTTCCCTGCGAGATGCTGATATTCAGCCTTCAACGGACCAGAAATCAGCCTTTGATGTGCTCATGGGGATGGGGAGACGGTACGATCAGATGCCCGCTGAAAAGTAAGAGCTGGTTATGGCTCTGATTGACCGTTTTGAGCGTGTTGACTATATTGTAGAAACAAGTTTTAATCCTTCTTTATTGTTTTTCACATCAGATGATACAGTGAACATGGGCATCCTGCATTTGAATGGTCTTCCATCTTCAATGTCTTCTTAGATCAGTGGTTCCAAACCTTTTTCTGATCGAGTACCAATTAGAGGTCCCATACCGTCGCCACATACCACCTGGTTCCAGAAAAACTCAATTCGATAAGATATCAATTTATTCACAAGTAGAACACACAAATGAACTAACTGTCAACAAAGAAAAAATTTAATGCGAGGGCTGCATCTGTTTTCTCTCCACCAGCTGGTCGATGCGGGGCATAACTTTGCTCACAGCACATCGGGAATCATGCCGGGCGCAGCAAGACGGTTTCCGGCTCTTTGACTTGATGGTCATCATGGCTGAGAACCCCTGCTCCGCACTCCCATGTAGAGGGAAATCAGTAGCTGGGGAACAGCGTGACGGGCTAGTGTCGGGTACGAGGAGGCCATGGTCACCCAGAAGTTCATGAGAGCATTCCTTGTGCTTCGGCTTTGCTGTCTCGTCAGCCTGGATATCTATGAGCTCCTCTTGTTCCCCGGTCCCGACAGGCAGATCGCCTGTTCACACGGAAAATGGATTGGTGAAGTTTTTTTTTTTTTTAAGGTTGAGCCAGAAAGTGCTCGCGAACCACCTGGAAGGCCCTCGCGTACCACAGGTTGGGAACCACTGTCTTAGATCCTCCTGGTCTGGGATTTATATTTATTTCCCCCACCTACCCTTGTCTTTCCATGGAACATCCGAAAACAAATCATAAAAATATAATTTTCTAAAAATTGAAATATATTTATATTTCAACCTACCGACCCTACATTAAGCTGAAGAACTGTGTAAACCAAGTTATAAAATAATAACAAAGGCCTTAGCTGGATGTGAAGCATCAGAACACTATCCTCAGCGATCTATTCACAGTACGCTCTGTAAAATTGAAGCCAAAGAAGGCAACACATCCAATTACCCTACCAGCAGTGTGCACACTCCCTGGAGCCAAAGTTTTTGTTGCTGTGTGCAGCTGCCATACCACACACACAGGAAAAATAAATAAATAAACAGAAAAAAGTCAAACACTTTCTAAATGGCCAATAAAACTGGATGAGAATCTCCCCACGAAGGCCAAACTTTAGCTGCCGCAAGAAGTAGGTGAGCTGAGCTTTCCTAATAATAATAATAAATCTGTGTTGTGGTCCACTTTAAACTACTGGAAATGGTTGTACCTAAAGTTTAAAGCAGTCAATAATTTTCATTAACTTTACCATTGATGGTAAGAGGGTCAACTGAACTTTTCGTCCTACGAAAGTCAAACAATCTCCTTAGTCTTTGCAGTATACAGCTCGAGTTGTGGTGTTTGCACCACGACACAAACCCATGAACTTCCTGAAGGTATTTGACTCATCAGAATCACGATAATACCACTCGATGGTCGTGTCGTCGCAAACTTCACGAGTTGCACAGACTCATGATGAGACACCAATCATTGGTGAAAAGGGAATGGAGAAAGGTGACAGCAGCCACCTTGTGGGGCACCAGTATTCAAGAGAATAGTTTTGGACAACTCGTTGTTTAACTTTACTGTTTGCAATCGGTTAAGGAGAAAATCCAAAATCCAAAAGCAAATCGAGGGAGGACGCCAGAAGGACTGGATTTTATGAAATAAAGTTTCTGAGGGAGAATGGTCTTAAAAGCAGACTAAATCAATAAAAATAAGAGAATAACGATTTGAAAATTCAAGATGCTGAACAAAATGAAAAATTAAGGCAACAGCATCAATAACAGAACGAATTTTCCGTTCGGCAAAGTGAAGAGATCAAGCCTACAGGTGGTGATAGATTTAAGTGCTTGAGAACCAAACACTGAAGCACCTTCAATCACCACTGAGGTGAGAGCCATGGGTCTATAAATCGTTGAATGTTGTCATCTTCGATTTCTTTTTAAAAAAAAAGAAAAAAAAGTGATAATAATGGAAGATTTAAAACAAAGAGTAACGATAGACTGTTGATAAGAACTGCTGAAAATACAAGCAAAAACAGAGGAGAGGTGTTGTGAAATTATGAATATATCCCAAAGTTTAAAATAACTGAATATAATCCGAAGTTTCATAATCTGTGTGAAGGATTAATTCATGAGATGGAGCAACTTCTCAGAAGAACCTGCTGGTGACACGAGGTTACCAAGAGAACAACCATACATGGCGTGATCTCACTGTTGCTCTACCCTTGTGGTCTCCCAATTAACAACAGTCACAAGTTCATAGAACAGTTCACCACAACACCTAGGTTTCTGCATGCCACACTGGTCTGCCTGTACTCCACTCCTGGTGAAACGATCAAAATGCAGGCTCACTGCTCATCTCCACTCATTTGTTCTTATGAAACAAACTTCCCTTGGGTTCTTTAATCGCATTCCTCCTCCAAAGCTTCAAGATGGTTGTTCACCACCTGCTCAGCTCATCTCATGTAGCCTCCCCACCACCCATTCCACTGTGTTCTATGTTGTGGGCCGGGGTTCGGTGGCGATAAACGACCACTAGGTGGAGCCAGTAGAGCCGTCTCCACCGAACATCCGGAATTAAAAGGTCGTCACTCCGGAGTCGACGGCCACTTAAAGGACCGTGATCGCCATTATCTAACGCATGGGGTAGGGTCAATCGCCAAATTTCAATATACCCAAGTACCCATGTCGTCAAATTACCAGGGAAATCACACCCTCAGCCGACTGTCCGAACCGAGTCGCAGGTACCGACTCGGATCCGGCGTAACCGAGCGGAGTTACCAGAGCCGCGCCGGTCTCAATGACAACTTACGGCACCAACGGCCTTATATTTCTCAAGCCCGGACCATGCGAGGCCAATGAAAGAAAACACAGACAACGATTGGAACATTTAACACGGGGGTTTATTTATAAACAATAATCGAGGAGGGGAGCACACAAAGAGCAGAGTTATCCGAATAAAAGAAATGCAGGCAATGTACAGTGAGCGAAAAGCACTTAAGACTGGTAACACAAACACAAACACAAACACAAACACAAACACACAGTGGCCGCGGCCTTTATTTGGCCTTCAGCTCAGGAGGGAAAGGCGAGCTGAGGGCAGGGGCCATTTCTTGCACCTGTCCGCCTCATGCTGTCTGGTCGAGCTTGTCGGTGGCGGGACTCGAACCCGCCGCCAACAACGCAGCACCAAGCACCAAGGACCAGGAACGATGCAACGGACGCCAGCCAGCACGGGAACAGACCAGACGAGATGAGCACCCGCGGGTAGACGAGAACGCCAGCAGGCAAGACGAGGTTCCTCTCTTTCTCCTTCTTCGGCTCGCCACCCACTCTTATCCTTCCCTCCCCCGCGGGTCGAGAAAAACCACTCTGAGGACCCGCCTCCGGATTGGACGAGGGGCGAACATCCATCTGGCTGGGCGGGGCCACCCTGAGGTGGTCAGCCTCCTGATTGACGAGCATCTCGGGGTGTGTGTCGAGGCGTCTCGGAGGGCCCGCCCCCGAAGAGGGCCCCATAGTAGCTTTCGGCACGCTGGCCTCCCATTGGCTGGGGCACGCGTGCGATGCTCGCCCTTCGCTCATTGGCTGAGGAACGTTCCATGCCCTTCCTCAGGGCGGAGCTTCGATCTGAGGCGATGGAGGCTCCGCCCACGCCTTCAGCCAAAAACATGTGGGCAATGCAACTGGTTGAGTGAGGGACGGTGCCGTTGTTGTATTAGATGTAATAAAACAACTCACAGCGCAACACAAAATTCCCATTAGACATAGGGGATGGATTCTAACTACTAGCGCATGCCCGTACATGCAAAAAAAAAAAAAACACTTTCAAACCTTGGGAAAACAGCTGTTTCCCTTGGATTAATTAATAATTTGAACAATCAATTCAAACCTTGGGAAACAGCTGAAACGGATGAAGAACAATATCAACCTTTAAAAGGCACATACTCAGGTCTCCAGCGTCAATTGTGACGTCATATCAAACGAAGAAGAAGAAGAAGAATTGTGACGTAAGTCGTGCAAAAATAATAATAAAATAAATAAATAAATAAAAGAGAATTGTGACGTCAATCGTGGACGTCATAGCACCGTGTCTGTCATTGTTTGGTAAATAAATGGCCATCACTTGGAACCACTTGTCCGATTATATCAAACCTTGAAAAGGCACATCCTCAGGTCCCCAGCAATATTCCTGCAAGTTTCAATTAGATCGGACCAGTGGTTGTCGAGAAACAGCGGTCACACACACACACACACAACTTATCGAAATAACTAAGCTTAGGGACTGCTGTCTGTGTGCAAAATGGCTTCCAGATTCTAACACATCTCTTCTATGAGCCCGGACTTTCCATTTAAAAAAACTACAAT